>JANRMT010062819.1:7189820-7202682 GCA_026402145.1 Polypterus bichir lapradei
TGTGTGTGTGTGTGTGTGTGTATATATATATATATATATATATAATGTAGATAGGTGTGTGTGTATATATATATATTGTGGTCCCCGGCCGGGGCTGGAGCCCGGCCGGGACGCCCAGGAGGACGCGAGGAGGGCTTGTGCCTCCTCCAGACCGCGAGGGGGCGTCCGTCCTGGTTTTGTTGGGGACCACGGGTCAAGGGCATGGAAGCCCTACCCTGTAGGGGCCCGTGGTCACCGCCAGGCGCCGCCCCGATGCCGGTTTATCCCATCTGGTCCTCGGCCGGGGCTGGAGCCCGGTCGGGACGCCTTGGAGGACCGGAGGAGGGCGTGTGCCTCCTCCAGACCGAGTGGGGGCGTCCGTCCTGGTTATGCAGGGGGCCTCGGGTACAGGGCTTGGAAGCCCAGCCCTGTAGGGACCCGTGGCCACCGCCAGGCGGCGCCCCAGTGCCTAATTATCCCGGGAGCCCGGCACTTCCGCCACACCAGGAAGTGCCGGGGGGAAGACGACCGGGGATACACGGACGGCTTCCGGGTGCGCGGCCGGCACTTCCGCCACACAGGGGTGTGGCCAACATCAAGTGCCGGGAAGCAGCTGGAGCTCATCCGGGTCCCCATAAAAGGGGCCGTCTCTCTCCAGTCAGGAGGTGGAAGTCGGGAGGAAGCAGACTGAGCTGGAGAGAGAGGACGGGAGGCGGCCAGGAAGGCAAAAGGACTGTGAGCCCTGGACTTTGGGGGAATCGGTGCTGGAGGCACTGGGGTTGTGAGTGCACGTGACTGTATATATATATTGTAAATAAACGGTGTGTGGGTGCAAAAATGTTGTCCGTCTGTCTGTGCCGGGGCCAGCGTTCATAATATATATATATACACACATACATACACACAGGTATATATATGTGTATATATATGTATGTGTCTATATGTGTGTGTATAGCTTTGGTCACTGAGTGCAAGGGAAAAATAATAAAATATAGTCTATTAGTTATTAAACAGTAAAACATTAACGTTTTAAGAAGTACAGGTACATTGAGCACTACTCGAGTGGTTGCGGGTAAACTACATTTTAAAAGACGGTATAACAGAACAGGTAAGTAGTACTAACAGCAGCTAAAATGTATATGGATCATCTCTCGGTAGTAGATCCCTGAAAGGCGCTACACGACGGCTGTGGTATAGAAATTACATTTTCTATGTGAACGTTCAAATTTCTGCCTCTGGTAATGTGACTCACCGGTATTACCAGTAATTAAAGAAAAATTGTTTTGTGTCCTCTGCAGTGTTAAGAGAGAAAGGCTTTGGTTTGGGATAAAATGAAAAAAGGTGTAAAGAAAGGAAAGTTGCATTTTTCTTTTATATAGTATAGAGAGATGTGTTCGGTGACGTTATGATCGCCTTTTGGGGAAAGTCGCGGTGGGTCTTGTGTAGACTGGTGAGACGTCTCTACCATTAATCGGCTGTGATGGCACTGTCAGTCCTTCACTCGTGTGCGTGTCTTCATAATTCGAGCTGAGGACCTCATAATCGTATACGTGCAAAAGAAAGTGTGAATCGCCTTAATATTATTTTGCCGTGGTGTAGAAAAGGGGTCCCGTGTTGTGTGTGTCTCTCTCTCTTTCTCGCTCGCTGCACAGGGAATGCATAGGGAGAGACTGAACACGTACGGAAATCATCGGCGCGCACAAACCGAAAGGGAAACTGGCTTGTTTGTATACCGAGTGTGTGGTCGTGAAGAGATGCAAAAGTTTGGCGAACTTTTTGATCGTAAACCGATTTGTATGTGTTCCGAGACGTTCATGAACCGAGGTTCCAGTCCTTTCGGCTCTGTCCTTTCTTACACAGAGCATCAGTATTGGCAGTCCACTCCAATTTATCATCTTGCTGCACTCCCAGGTATTTATAGGTATGCACCCTCTGCACACAGTCACCTCTGATGATCACGGGGTCCGTGAGGGGCCTGGTCCTCCTAAAATCCACCACCAGCTCCTTGGTTTTGCTGGTGTTCAGGTGTAGGTGGTTTGAGTCGCACCATTTAACAAAGTCCTTGATTAGGTTCCTATACTACTCCTCCTGCCCACTCCTGATGCAGCCCACGATAGCAGTGTTGTCAGCGAACGTTTGCACGTGGCAGGACTTTGAGTGGTATTGGAAGTCCAATTATTATACAATTATTGGACAAACACATGCATGTATGAACTTGTCATTAGTAATGCTAGCTGCTCTTTCCCCTCTTCCTGTCAGTTGTAATCAACATGTTGGAACAGGAGGTACACAGTACTGTTCTGCAGCAAATTATTATTAAATTTTGGGCAAATGAAGAAGTCATTATTCAAGACTTAAAAATAATTGGTGTAAATCATCATCTTCAATTCACTTAAGGAATTTTTAGGAGGGAAGAAATTCAAGTCGAATGATGAGGTTATTGACGCTGTGTAAGAATGAGTTAACATGCAAGAAAAAGACTTCTTCTCTTGGGGGTTATGAAACTTCCTGAGTGCTGGAACAAGTGTATTGCAGTGGCAGGAGACTACATAGAAAAATAATGTATAAGTTGTTTGATTGTATTCAATAAATAAAATACAACCCATAAATTTCTGTTTATATTTGAACGATCCTCATATATTGTATTTTCTCCAATTTTTTGACACCCATTCAATGGCCAGCCTTCCTGGAAAGAGGTCTCTTTCTGAATTGCCTTTTGCAAGATTTCTTTGATTTTTTTTTCGTTACCAGGAAAAATGGCCAAACTTTTAGCTGCGTATGGTTTTCTAAAAAATGTAAATATAACATTAGCCTAAATTTAAATCCTTAGAATGAAGTTTTACAATTTGGTCCCAGGCTGTTTAATTTCTATCTCACTTATAAAAATTTTTATTGAAGTGCAGTCACATGATAACTGTACTTCAGGCTAGAGGCCTCATAACTTCTGCAATCACTTAAAAATTCAAAGAATACTAAATTATATAAATGTAGACATATTAATCAATTTGTGTTCCTTGTGAGAGATGCTCAAAGAACAGTAATCACTCATAAATGACAGTGAAGCAGAAAATCTAATCTAAAAAATATTTGATCAATAGCTTAATTGAATGATATTTTGCAAATGAGAAAAAGGTTACAAAGTAATATTGCATGCAATTAACATCCTTGGCAGATAAGATAAAAACATAGTATACCATGCCTGAAATGAATCTTGAAAATCCTTCTAATGAAATATATCTTACATAAAATATTTTTAATTAATTTCAAATCAGATATGAAATGTAATTTCCCATTCTTCATAGCCTCTTCTAATTATCCTTGAATAAACTAAACCATGTCTAAAGAGCCATTACTCTGGAAGTAGTGGTGTTCCAAAACAAAGTATGACGCTGTCTGCTCTTTATGTTGTATGAATATGTTCTCATCTTTCAAATGATAACTGGCTATGCTGTGCTGTTCAGGGTGGTGCAGCCAAATACATGGGGCCTTCTATGAATGGTCAAGTTGAACTGCATGCAGTAGACATAGCTGGGCCTTAACAGGAGGATTTTTATTGTGCAGAAAAAGAAAACTAGCTATACATTTTAGAAAGAAAGATGCCAGGCCAGGAAAAAGATTGCACTGGTATTCACCTTAAATGACAGAATGCAACAAAGGGGAAATAATCAATTTTTATGCTGTCTGTGCTTAATGTGTGCCTTATTTTGCTTATTTTACTCATCTTTATAGATTCCAGATTCTGTCCTGTCATAATTAATTGTGATCATCAAGCTCATTGTGGATATGCTTGTAATTAGAAGGTGTGCTGCCACATGTGTGCTTGTACTAGACTTCATAAACGGTCATTTTTTCCGTTTGAAACAAGTTCAGAGAATCTTCAGAGCTGTCATCTTTTGTGATCTTTAAAGGAAGCCAGGTGCCAAAATTTAATTCAGTCATCACTTTTCAGACTGCTGATATGCACTCTTTTTTGATATTGTTTTTTCTTTTTTCACACTTTTTTCTGAGCACTAATTATTTCTACATTTTTTATATGTTCCTTCTTGCTAATTTTTGATATGCTTGCATGCTCCCCACTGCTCTCTCTCTCTCTCTCTTAATTTCATGTTCAGCATAACAGTATTTTTGTTTGCTCTTTATGAGCTAGCCTAGTGCAGGTAGGTGCCACATCAGATTTCATATTGTCAGTGTTATGTTTGGCCTGGCTTAAGTTTATTTTTTGTTCATTCGGTCTTTTTGTTGCTTTTCAATGTAATTTTTTATAGTATGTTATTAATTATGTTTGGCCCTGCGGTGGGCTGGTGCCCTGCCCGGGATTTGTTCCTGCCTTGTGCCCTGTGTTGGCTGGGATTGACTCCAGCAGACCCCCGTGACCCTGTGTTAGGATATAGCAGGTTGGAAATATGACTAATTATGTTTGATTTTTTTGTTCTGTATGTGTATTTACTTAATATGGTATGGTGTAGAAGTTCACATGTTCTACCTGTACCTAGGTGAATTTCCTCCAGGTGCTCCCAATTCCTCCCAAAGTCCAAAGACATGCAGGTTAAGTTTACTGGTGATGCTATCTTGACCATAGTGTGTGTGGTGTGTGTCTGGGTATGAATGTGTTTACTCTGCGATGGACTAGCACCATATCCTGAAATTATATCTGCCTTGTGCCCTAAGATAAGAAAAGAAGACAAAGAAAAAGATAAAACAAACTCTATACAGGCAACTGTCCATTGCAGGGTTCACCCAGGTACACATCCACTTTGACACTCACTCAAAACCTCAAACTTAACCTAACACATATGTCATTAGAATATGACAGGAAAACTGGAACCATTAAGAAAATTCCACATAGACACTGAGAGAACATAAAAAATTCACACAAACACTGACCAGGCATGGAATTCAAAGGACTCTGCAGCATTTACTACTGTGACACTAAATATGATTTGGTGAAATTTAAAAATTTAATAATTACAATTCTTTATTTCAAAGACACAACAATGGGTACAGTCCCTTTGCTTATTTAAGATCAACATAAACCTCCAAATCTGAAGCAGCACAATTACTGTAACTTAAACTAACCACATAATATAGCCTTTCTTGGAAAGAAGGCAGAATGCTGTAGTGGATGATGTAGTCCACAAATGTGTCTAGAAGAAGAAGAAGAAGAAGAAGAAGAAGAAGAAGGCCAGGATAGTGAGGAAGAAAACACCCAGGAGATAGTGCAGAGAAATCTTGTTTTCATGCTACAGCTGAGTTCTGATTCCATCATTTGAAGGAAGCAGTATTGATAATTTCTTAAAAAAATGTTGCAGTTTGAAATTCATTTAGATGTATAAGAAGAAGCGGAATATAAGTGTTACAGCATTTTAAAATGACTGTAAAATAAAATCTATACAGATTCTGATTAGATAACTCAGCCTTTTATACAGAATGGGCAGCTGTACCCAATACTGTGGCCACTCGTTATAAACCTATATGTACTGTAACTTCACTGCTAAAGCTTATTTGCTTCCAGTTCAACACAGTTTCTTTAACACTGGAATCCATGAAGCCTATGAAAAAACCCGTAATGCCGACCCACCTTAAATTCCTTCACACCTCTTCATCAGCATCTTTTGTTTTGCAAATGAATTGAAATGAATTGTATAGGGCAAATAACATTTCGTTATTTGGACACATACATTTCATGTGTGCTCCGTGTCTGGCTAAATGTAAGATGACAGGAAATGCGAGGCAAGAAATGTTGAACACATAACTAGAACAGAAACTTTTTTCATGTTCTACTAATAATTGGCAAAATGCTGATGTGAAGTGTATAAAGTGTGAAGACTTAAGTCTAAATATCAAATAAACACTTTACAGACTATACAATTCAAGGCACCTCACACCCAGATAAACAGACTTGAGCTGGGAGAACTTTGTATACAACTAAAGCTGCATTGGTTGGGGATGGGATAGCCGGCTGCCTGCTGCCCGTGCTGATTGACACATTTGCAAAACAAAAGATGCTGATGAGGAGGTGCGAGGGAATTTAAGATGGGCCAACATTATGAGTTTTTACGTAGGCGTCTGGAATTCTAGTGTTAAAGGATTTTAAATGTCTATTAACAACATGTAGGTCTGCAGAGGAACCACAGATCCCCAAAAGTGTAATTAACACAAATCACTCTGAGCAGTACCATCTAGATCTTGGGTTCTCAACCTGGGGTGCCAAGGTGGCCCAGGGGGTGAAAGGGTGCATTTCAGGGGGTTTGATAAAGAGAAAGGCTGCATCGTGATTCAGCAAAATTGAGTGAGGTGCGTTGTCCAAACTTTATAATGGTGCAATCTGTGTCTTGTAGAGTGTCACCATTTGTAGGTCATTCATTACTTAGTGCTCCTGTTCTATGATATGACAGGAATCAAGCAGTGCGCATGCAGTTGTCATTTCTGAATGAGCCACAGAAATGTACATTCCGGTGGGTTCCTTGCTGCGGGTGGAGTGTTTGTAAAGGTGAATGGAATTTAGACCTTGCAGTGACCTGTAGAGAAGGGTGAGGTCTAGTATTGATTTCTGTGCGAGCCCTGATCATGAAACATCACTGACTTCAAGGCCTGATTGACATCTGGTGGGGGTGGTGACAAAGAGGATTGGATTGGATGCAACACCTGCTGCTTACACTCAGCTCTTCTCTCCTGCTAGCGGTTCTAGTAGCAATTTTAATTTTGTGGCCCATCTTGTTTTTGAACTGCAGTGCAGGTGTTATCAGGGCACAAAGCTTGTCAACTGTTTCATTGCTTAGGCGCATCAGCACACTTTGCTTTACAAGGGGCTCCAATCTCCCAAACCCCTCGATTGTTCATTGTGTATTATTTCCTGGTGGTGTTTGATTCTTCATGGGATACCCCAATCCACAGATCATTAATTGAGTGTCTAAGCTTCACAGGGTACACTTTTACAAAATTATTGTAAATTTGTTCACCTGCAGTACTGTATGTGGCTTATATTGTGGTTTAAAAATTAGAAATGTGACCACTTCATCTTCAAATGCGATATTACTTTTGTAGGGGATACAAACATAAATCATCAAAAACATTTTCTAGGGGTATGGGGCATAGAAAAGTTTGTGAACCACTAATCTTGCTGAACTACAAAGGGTGATATAGCAGCTTATGAGACTAGACCTCAGTTTTCAAGTGATAATATTCCTGTTCTAGACATTTAGTCAATTTCAGACCAAGACTGCAAGTTCAGTCATGACATTTACATGCCATGCATATATCTATATGCCATATATATATATATATACATACCTTGTGAATTTCCCCTTTGGATTAATACATTATCTATCTATCTATCTATCTATCTATCTATCTATCTATCTATCTATCTATCTATCTATCTATAATGATATATCTCTAATTGATACAAATGTAAAAGGTCCAAATAGATACAGAGAATAAAGCACACCAAAATATCTTACCAGGAACAGGGTAAGAATCTAGAGAGCACTGAAGCATTTTCAAATAATTGGAACTAACTGCTATAAATACTATATAAACAACATCATCTTGAAATTCAGAACAGATATGTCATGCCTTCATGCCAGCCAACTGGGTATGAATAAGTGTAAAGGGACAACATGTGACATTGGTTTACTTTGGGAGGTACATGGATGATTGTATTTTGAAATTGTTCCACTTATCTTGAATGTCATCCCTCAAAGGGATTATAGGGCAACACATTTAATAGTTATTTAGTTTACCTATGTATTCAGATGTGGCCCTGTATTAACATGTTCTCAGTAGTGTTGAAAACTTCCCTTTGATAAATAATCTGCAGGTCATTGACTGGAAAAGATTTATTGACTTAAAGAAAAGTATTTATTCAGACCACCTGCGCTCCATTAACATAACAAATACTCAGTATGAAACATATTTCTGTGACACTGGCTGATACAATCAGAAAGCAATCTAATCATCCATAAATCCTATTTAAAATAAGGACTAAAATAAAATTCAACAACACCCTATCTGTCTTCCAAAATTTTGAATGATGTGTTAGACCTGGTTGAGCTCCAGCTCCCAGAGGTCCTAAAATAGGATAAAGGGGGTTCAGGAAATGTAGTAGTTAGACAAATGGTTCAGGCATCATTTTCAATTTTATTTTTTTTAGAAACTATTCAACATGATTTCATAGAATGCAAGGCAAAGTCTGCTTGTTGTTTACTGACTTCTTGGAATAGTATGAAGTATCAAACTATACTTTCTGATCTTACAGTTTTATCCTTATTATCTATTTAGCTTAGCCTGTGATGATAATATATTCCTAAATCCAAAACTTGGCTCAAGCACGATAGTTCACCTTGTAAACAGTTTGGTGTGTGCTAGATATTAGTGAATATGCTTATATTTTTAATCAAGTATTTAAAGGTCTGTACACTGTCGGCATGGGGATGCACTTGAGCATTTGCAATGATTTCTTTTAAAATTTTTCATATCAGATACTTATACGCCTTTGTTCTTGTATTTGTAAAAAAAAAAAAATTATGGGAGGCATTGCAGGATTGAACCCACTGACTTCTAAGGAGTGACATTTATTGTTAAGTATTTAATTCCTGTCAGTTTTCAAAGTAGTTTGAGTATATGCTTTCTAATTCTTATTATTATACGGGGAAATTCAAACAAAAGAGGTCCTGAATATTCTGTTGTAACTCCCATTAGGATGAAGCAATCTGAACCAAAAAAATATGCTATATACCTTGACGTATGTGTAATTGATAGCATTACTTGCAATGCTGGAAGTGGTTTCTGTTTTCTGCCAGACACATTTTAAAACAGTGCTCCATGTTCCTGAACATATCGGCAAGTGTCTCAGGGGGACTAGCAGCAATTTAACGTTGGATGTTTTCCTTCAAATCTTCCACAGTGCGAGGCTTGTTCTGGTAGACTTTTCCTTTGAGCATACCCCAAAGGAAGAAGTCTGTGGTGTCAGATCCAGCGACCATAGGGGCCAAAGCCCCTTTGAAATTACCCTGTTGCCGAAGAAGGGCTCAATTTCTGCCATGCTCCTTGCCAATGTGTGACACGTTGCTCCATCTTGCTGGAAGTAACCTTTTGTTAACTCACAATCATCCAGTTGATTCTGACATTGCTTAAATAAATTGGTGACCAAATAGGTTTGCACCATAAAGACGCACTGCTCAATAGCGTACACCATCATCCTGTTAAGAAGTCGAGTGACTGATTGAAGGAGTACAGGTGGTATGCACCCAGAAGCTGCAAACGGAGGTTAAATATTGTGACAGCTTTCCGGCGCCTATGTCATCGCAGGGGCATCCCAGCTTGTTTGAAGCTCCATATACTGAGGAGCACATTGCGCATTGTTTTGTTCAGATTGCTTCGTCCTTGCGAGAGTTATTACAGAATATTCAGGGCCTCTTTCGAGTGAATTCTTCCTGTATAACTTATTTGCAATTATTTAAGTGTTTTCTTGTGTGAATTTTTCAGATAACTTGAGAAGATATTAAACTGGTTCTAATATTTGTTTTTTATATATAATACGCTACCGTGGCTGTTCATTTGTCTGTCCAGGATTTTAAATCACCTGTAGCTCAGAAACTGTTTGAACTATTGACCTGAAATTCGGTACACATATACTACGTGACGTCTACTATTCACTTTCGGGGTGACGATTGACCTCCAAGGTTATTCCTCTTTTTATTTTTATTTTATTTTATTGTAGAATCATCCAGCAGGGTGGCCGTGTGGCACTTGCATATGGGCGCCGTTCTCATTCCCTCCCACCTTCGCCGTCACTTCTCCTACCTCTTCATATCTTAAATCATTCTTGAGGCAGATTGAAGACTTAAGTGCCAGCTTAAGTAAAAATTTAAAGAAAACGTAAATGGTAATTGCAACACAAACACTGACTTAATCAGTTTTAACGCGAAAAGATGCAGACGAAAGAAGAGAAGAAGTGGGCCGCTAGGGTGGAGAAAAGAAGAGCTCCAGCTGATCAGGAAGCAGCAAGCACATCAGTCTCTGAGCAAATGAATGCTAAACGTACAGAGAAAGAGGATGAAAACTAGGAATGCTCAAGTCAAATGTATTCACTGCATGTTATCGGGAAGTGCGCCATTACTGGTATAGTAATGATTCTCTACATTGAAAGCATTTTAGAATCTGACTGAAAAAATTCTAACTATAATTATGTCAGAAGTTAAAAAGACACTGGGTTGTTTCAAGGAGGGGTGAGTCCCCTTGGCAGTTAAGCACAAGTTAATGTGTCACCAAGCGGGGGGGTGGGGTGGGGAGGCCTATTCCCCTTGTCGTGCACACCGTGAACACCCTGATAGTAGATCTGCCCATCTATCCATTGCAGCAGTCGGCAAAGGACCTAAAGAATACTCTTTATGTTGAGGTTTTGGCTGCCTGGAGCTTTATCAGTATGTACAAGGGAAAAGTCATCAGAAAGATTAAAATGGTAGTCTACTGAGGGGAGCATGTTGTAGTCTGCGTATGCTAATTGGGCCCAAGCCAGGGATTTATCAACTTGATTGGATTGCTTGGGTGAGGACATCCAGCGCTGAAAGACCCAAACCTCCCAGTGATCCAAGGTTACATCACTGTGAATATGTGAGAGTGAATCATGAGATGAATCCAACCATCCATCAATTATCCAACCCGCTATATCCTAACTACAGGGTCACTGGGGTCTGCTCGAGCCAATTCCAGCCAGCACAGGGCGCAAGGCAGGAAGCAAACCCTGAACAGGGCACCAGCCCACTGCAGGGTGCACACACACACCCACACACCAAGAACACACTAGGAACAATTTAGGATCGCCAATGTACCTAACCTCCATGTCTTTGGACTGTGGGAGGAAACCCATGCAGACATGGGGAGAACATGCAAACTCCATGCAAGTCTCCTTACTGCAAGGCAGCATCACTACCACTGCGCCTTCGTGCCACCCATATGAGATGAATGAACTAACAAAAAGAAAGTTTTATTTTAATTTCTAGATTGGAAAAGTTTATTTAGAAATTATAATTATTTCTTCATACATTAAGAATATGTTAGAGCAGATGTACTGAATATCTACATTTATAGCTATAATTTTAAATTATTTAAAAAATATTTTCAGAAATTTGATAACTGACATAATAGCTACTGTAACTGTGGGCAATGGAATTATAGTATACACAGTACCACACTTTAATTTTCTTTATTAGCTGGTAAACTGACAGGCCTATTACTTTTAATTCTGCCTTGCAGCTCCATATCTAATTATCCTATATTTGTGTTTGGAACACTGTCAGTTAGTATTTAGACAACATTTAAAATGCCAATGCAAAGTAGTTCTCTGTTATAATGTAAAAAAAAATAATAAAACCAATGCTTTAAATTCTATGTAAATCTCTTAAGATCTAGAAATGCATTTATATTTGAATTTGGATTAAATTAATGCTAAAATTGTATTTTTTTTTTCATTTTTAGTGTGGTAGTAATCATATGACATGAAAATTATTTTTTTTAACTGAGTAACAAGATTTATATTTATTGTTCACAGTATTTTCATAGATTTACAAACCCTGATAATAGAAAGCCCTTCCTTTGTTTAACCTTTATTTTATTTGTGTTTGTTTATTTTAAGAAATTCTTCTTTTAACTGTTGCTGTTGGTAAGTGTTGCATTTTGATGTGTATTTATCACTGGTAGTGTGGGTGGCTGAAAATGAATTTACATTCATATTTTTTCTTACAGGCATTGGCTTTTTAATTGATGTAGAAATGCAATTCTATTTAAACATAAACAAAATGATATACTTTGTTAAATCCCAAGGAGAATTTGTCTTTTTGCATGAGGTTTGCTGTGAAAGCCTAAAACTGCTGTTTAATTTAGTTTTGGAAATAATTTATTGAGGAGGTGGTGGTCATTGTAGGACCTTTTTTCAGGGCACATTCAAACCTAAGCATTTTCCTAGCATTTTAGCATTAGAGCAGAATGCTCCTAAACTGCATGTGAAGTTATTTGCCATTATTTTTAATCACAATATTTACACTAAGCATTTTAGCAGCAAGTGTTTAAGAAAACTCCTGCAATCAGCAATTTTCAAGCATTTTCAGCTAAACACTTGTCCATTTAAGTAAATGACAATGCTGGTAAAACTCAGGTAAAAGGTAAAAGAACAAGAAGTGATTTGAAGTCTTGTTACAGGATGTCAGTGCCTCTTCCTGGAGGTAAGCAAATGTTTGAATTGTGCCTCTGTGATCTGTGACTTTAATCCAACATTACATTATTTTACCTTAAGATTGTTAACATTTAGACAATGTAAATGAGCTGACAGGGAGAGGGTGAGATAGATAGAGACAGAGATAAGGAGAGAAAAATGGTGCAGCTCATGTAGGCTATTAAAAGAGTGCTTGTGTACCCCTTGTTTGGTGGTGGTCAATTTATGGTCAGTTACTGTGTGCTATTTAAAATTGGACTGCGTTAGCAAAGATTGAATCCCATGTTTTGATGTTTGACAAGTGCATGTTCTTATTTTGGAACCAAAGACTGCAAAAACATTCTAAAAGCTCTGGCTATAGCACTGAAAACTTAAGCTCATCAAAGGAAGTTATCGCTCCTGCCTGTGCCTAGCACAATGCATCCCATACTCTTGATGTGGACAGAGAAAACTGCCAGGAACGCCATTACTGCATCATGCTTTGCCACCCTTGATTTATTATTATATGGAGTGTAAGTCAATATTAAAAAAAGCCAAGTGTATCCTTTCTGTATCCTCATAAGCCAATCCTAAGTGTATCCTTGTAAACCAATATTACAAGAAGTTAAATTTATCCACTAGAGAAGGATATGGTAATTAATATAGTTTTTAAAGTAGTGTGTGTGTATGTAT
>JANRMT010062819.1:7219778-7231181 GCA_026402145.1 Polypterus bichir lapradei
TAGGCCCATTTGCACAGCTAAGTCATTGTGTTCTTATTTAACAATTTTATTTTATTTATGATGCAAAATTCAGTTCAGTCAAGTGAAAACAGCATAACAAAATCAATAGCATGTTCCAAAGACACTCCACAAAAATCAGCAATTAACTTTCACCCATCGGAGAGCCATATGCGAAACAGAGAGCTATCTAAAAGGATTCTTCATATATGATACAACAGTAAATAAGAAAAAAATATGGACCACAAACCTTTCTGGCATCCACTTAGGCCATGTGAACGATGTTTATAGCTGTAATGTTAATGACTGATAACTTCACGTGGTGGGTAATAGATAACCGAAAATAACAATAAACCGATGTACATGTCGGAAAACCAAAACACTAACAAGACTAGGCAAGAGTCACTAAACCAGGCTAATCTGGTAGTGACCACTGCTATATTTTCCCTGCAAAACACTTTGAGTATAAGATTGGTCAGTTTGATCAGCAATGCCGAGAAGAAGCAGTGAAAATAGATGACTCCCTACGAAAAGGAAAAGGCCACCGTTAAGGAAAGGGATCAGATGTGTATTATCATTATATCAGACCAAATGGACAATCCATGTATCAAATAAAACAGGTGAGGTCTCCACTGATTACTAAGATTTCTGCCCATGTTAGATGGGTAGCACAGCTAGTATGTATAGTATATATATATAAAAAAAGTAGTGTTGGCAGATTCAATTTAGAGTCTAACAGTTAAAAAGATGAAATGAAATATCTAAATGTTACAATCCTTAGCAATTTCCATAGTCTGAATACAGTGTAGATTAAAGATAGCTGAAACAGGTGATTATCATGTATATGGGCAACACATAAGTGCTTCTCTGCTTTAAAATATGACTTACATTGGTCATGACTGTTGATCCACTGAATGTTGAATGTGAATATGAATCCACTGGGTTCCTGGTAAGTTGACGATAATTAGTATTGGCTTGACCAAAAGTCAGAGTACACAAAGATGATTTAGAACAAGATTTCCTTTACGTTACAAACTAAGCAGTTGTGGCATCATGGGCTTCAGCTAATCTCTAATATTTTATTCTGCAAATATTTGCTGAACAATAAAGGTGAATGTTCAGTAGTGCCATACCATCTTCAACTTTAGATTCCTATAAATTTTCCCTTTGTTGTGTTTCCATTTTTAAATTTCAGATAAAATGATGTTGCAGTTGAGTCCAAGTCATTGTGTTCTGTCTGTTTCTCCGTTACTTTATGTCTTTCTTATAGCTTCAAGCTTTACACTTTAAACAGTAAACACTATCTTTGTTACTAATGTACCTTCCCTGGCCTTGATCTACATGTAGAGAAATGCCATGGGATGTCAAATAAATAATAATTTTATACAATACCATTTACCAAAAAGACTGTGTATGTTCAAGGGTAAAGTATTTTAACTACACAATTGGCAAACAAAAGCATAAATTATACAATAGTACTATTGATGTTAACATTCTTTTTCTTTTTATTATTATTTTTTTATTATTACCGTCACTAATATATCTCTTTTTAGTCTCTATGAATAGGTTCTATGTACTTGGTACATTATCATGGCTGTTGGTGTGCTTTCTTGAGGGCCATTTTTAAAAGACTTAATGTGGACCCAACTGCTTTCAACCTTTGATTCATTTGAGGACTTATTTTATGTACTGTATAATCTGACTTATTTTCATGTATCAGGGATTAATACAGAAACATATTTTGATTACCATTTTTCCTTCTTTTAAATTATCTAAACTTAAACCAACAGTGCAAAGATTGCTTTCTCCAATTATTAGGCCATCCCAGGCCAGAGAATTATTTATTGATGGTATCAAATGTCCTGTTACTGCAAAAGACATAATAAGCATGTATGTCACAAGGAAATATGATCGCTGGAAATAAAGGATTGCATAGATGCTTTAAATAATTAAATAACAAAGGAAGTAAGATAGTTTATAATATTGACAGGGAGATTTATGTTCAGTGATCAGACATCAGCATGTTTGAAGCAGTGAAAGCAGAATGGAAGGGGGCAGGAGCAAATTACTCAGCATAACTTAGGAGTGCAGTTACTGGAATTATAGGTTCACAATGTCACTGCTCAGACTAACTGGAAAGAACCCAAAATACTCTTTCCAAAGTGATGCAAATTGTACACTTTGCATTTACAAAATGTAGTCTCAGTTTGTAGTATATTGTTAAGAAAAAAAATGAGAACATTGTGTCACAGACAACTTCATACATTAAAGAATTTTTAATTGTGTTTTAATGAATTATTAAATACTAAAACACAAAAGGACACATACTTTAGTAAGTTAAAATTGCTTAAAGTGCCACTGATTGAATTAGATAAATAACATTTTTAGCATACAATATAGTAGTTACACTCTTCACTTTGAACACTGGCCTCTATCCCTCCTTTAGAGCAGTTTTATTTTACTCCATAGCTGGAGATAAATCTCAGGGAACATCCAAGATGTACTTCTATGGTGAATACCACTTAGTATACAAGGCCATATGTTTAGTTTGCCCACTGGAGGCTGCAGTGCTCCTCTATTTTTGAGTCTCATTTAACAATAAATACAAGCATCTCCTATGTAGCCTGTTCTTCTTAATATTTAAAAGGGGGCCTTAAATAAAACAAGAGATCCTTGTGTGCTCCTGTTCAAACTGAAGGAATTTCATGTGTATAAAAGTAACCTGCAATTGCTATAGAACAGCTACCCTTGAGGACCTCAGTCCTAGCAACAAGAGTAGCATGCATTCAGCTATTTGCTCCTCTTATATGCTATCCAGTGACATGAGACAAAGATTGGACTCCTTTGGTACTGTGTCTCTTCGGAGAATCCTTGGGTACCGCTGGTTTGACTTTGTGTCGAATGAGCAGTTGTTCATGGAGTCTGAATGAGGCACATTACCTGCATTGTGAGGGAGCATCAGTTACAACACTACAGCCTCAAGGGTGATACAGCTTACAGGATCCTCATTGTTGAGGACCCAAGTGGCTGGACCAGGCCAAAGGGACGCCCAAGTAACACCTGGCTGTGGCAGATAGAGGGACATTTCTGGAGGGTGGGTCTGAGCCTTGTATCTGCCTAGGGGGTTGCTAACCAGGATCCCGAGCTGTTTCATCGTGTGATGGGTGTGGTAACGCGTTGTACCAGTGCATGCTTCCCAGCCTGACCTGACCTGATACTATCAAGACCTTCCTTGGTTCTTGGTCTTTCAAGTTGCACCCCGTGCTTGTTGCTAACACGTTGC
This sequence comes from Polypterus bichir lapradei, assembly GCA_026402145.1. Lineage (NCBI taxonomy): Eukaryota > Metazoa > Chordata > Cladistia > Polypteriformes > Polypteridae > Polypterus > Polypterus bichir. The sequence goes on from JANRMT010062819.1 coordinate 7,223,059, forward strand.
ACCTGTCTTGCTTTTAAATCAGTTAATAAGATTTTTTCATTTTTTGCATAATAACTGAGTAGTGAGTGCGAAATAAATGATTGTTGGTTCATTACACAATATTTTACATTATGGAGTGCTTAAAGTCACATTGTAGGCAAGCATGAAGCTCAACCCATATTAAATTGCATCATTGTAGTCTGTGCATTCTGTAAACTATGAATTTCATTTACCTTAAGTATATGTTGTATTTCTACTTACTATTAATATTGTGTTACAATGTTTGCTTTCCCTTTTTATTATAGTTTTTGCTTTTTGCTTTTATTATTACACTCTCAGTCTGTACAAAAAATATTTCTTGATCTCTTCCTGTAGAAACACTGATAAAGTTTTGTTCTCTCCAATTCTCTAGGATGGTTGAGGGACTTCTAATGAAACACTGATTGCTTTATAGTACCACAATAGTATTATATTGAAGTTATAAAAACCTTACTGTGAGGCCCACTCCAGATATTGTGGAGTACCAAACCTGCTGACCTGAACAACCCTAAGACTTTTGAATCATGGCCCTCTGTAACCTTCCACCCTCCAAACTTCTGCACATTCCAACAAAATAATGACTGGAGCATTGACAGCATGTCAAATGCTGTGCTCTTCTCTGTCAGTTTTTATCGTGGGTCTCCTGGCAGAGCCTGATTGTGGATTTGTGTGCTGGAAGATACTCTGATACAAGCTTAGAATAAAATTAGTATCTGTGTTGTGATTGCTTTGTATTATTTTGTTCGCTATTGAGGCCTTGAATTGACAATGTAAGCAAAATGACTTTTCCACGGTGCATTTTTCAGCATTGAATACAGTCCATTTGTGCAGTTAATGCACCTTGCTAGCTACAAAGATAATCTATACTGGTCAAACAAATGAAGTTCATGACAAAACATTGCAAAAAACAAAACAAAAAAAAACTTGCTGACCAGTAGCAATGTCATAGAAGTAATAAATTTAACTGAATCTTTGATTTTCAGTTACATATTAATATTTTACTTCATAAAAGTTACAGTATGAATGTTTCAGAGCTAAGCAAATAAAACATTTTTATTAGCTTACACTTTAAGTACTAGGAACTGGTACACTTTAGACAAGTACTCATATCTAACATGTTCAAATGTAAAAATGGATCCCACTTTAAAACTTGATAGCCATGTGAACGCAGTGGTAAAATCTTGCTTTTTCCAGTTGAGGCGGCTGTCAAAAATCAAGCCTGTCTTGTCTAAGCGCAACCTTGAAACAGTGATACATGCTTTTATAACATCTCGTCTAGATTGCTGCAATGCGCTTCTTTTTGGAATTAGCCAGGCCTCCATTGCTCACCTACAGCTGGTACAAAATGCTGCTGCTCGATTTTTAACTGGCGCAAGAAAGCATGAGCATGTTACCCCGATTTTGGCTTCCCTTCACTGGCTTCCAATTCGTTTTTAAATTAATCTTAAGATCATTGTATTTGTTTTTAAATCCTTTAATGGTTTTGCCCCTCTTTATTTGTCGGAACCGTTGCACCCTTATGTACCATCTTGCTCTCTCATGTCAGCAGACCACATGCTTTTATGTGTTCCCAGGGCACGATGCAAACTCCGAGGTGATCGAGCTTTTTCAGTTGCAGCCCCAAAACTCTGGAACGATTTGCCGTTACACGTTAGGCAGGCTCTTTCGCTTGCTGCCTTTAAATCCTTTTTAAAAACACATTTTTACTCTCTGGCTTTTAACCCAGTATGATATGTTGGCTAACTGTATACTTTTTTATTAAGACTCTCTTCAGTTCTTATGTGTTTATGTGTTTCTGTTTCATTTACCCTTTGGTTTTGTGTGTCTGATATGTTGGGTTTTTATTGTACAGCACTTTGGTCAGCCTTGATATTGTTTTTAAAGTGCTTTATAAATAAATAAATACATAAAGGGTCGAATTTGCATTGTTGTCTCCCAATGAGATCACTCTTCAACCTTTTTATTAATGCCATGGACTGATACTGTTATTTCATGCACAGATTTTTTGTTTAGTCTATTGCTATTTTAATCAAGAAGTGCCTACAGCTATTTTTGCTTTTTCATTTTTTTAATATAATAGCTGCTGAGTCCTGACACTAGCAAAGACTGATGACTCAGGTGGTCTCTGGTTGCTTTCATTTCAACAAGCAGTCTTCTAGGATATGTGCCACAACCTTTTTATTTTTTTTTACATTTTTTACAGTCTGTAAATGAATATTTTATATGGCATAGGCTTAATGAGAAAACCTTAATTTTTCAATGTCAAAGATTTTCGAACTGCTCACCACCTCTATATGTGTGTGGTCTGTAGCCTACAGCAACAGCTTGTCAGGACCTTAACCGCATGTTTTACAGAATTGAAGTCACTTACTGAGTTGAATCAAAGGTTAGAAAAGTACTTGGTAAGTAGAAAAATAAAACATGAAGAAAAATTCATGAGCAGAAAAAAGCAAAGTTAGGCTGGTCAACAAGGAGAGGTGAACTTTCACACAATTTAAAATGATGTGAGGTCATATGCTTGTACTGTATGTTCTCTTACAAACAGCTTCTATTAAGCAGTTATTTAAAGGACTTTTACTAAACAACCTTGCTTCTTACATAAACATAAAAAGTAAAGTAATAGAATAAATTTAAATTCAATTTTTATTTGATCGTCAAAAAAGAATGTTTTACTGTCTTAATTTTGCAAATATATACACTCTATTCATAATGCCGTTCCAAACTGTTTCATTTCTAAGGTATGATCATTTTTGCTATATGTTTTGTGGTACCTTCTGCTGTACCTGTGTATCACTTATTTTCTAAGCCTTTGGCACTGGGAACAAGGTGTGAAGCAACATTGGCAGGAAATCCAGCCTGTCACTGTGAAAGTTCAGTTACATATCCAGACTCAGAGTCAGTTCAGTGCCCCTAAATTAGCTTAAAGCGTATGTCATGGGGATGTAAGAGAATCACAGAATACTCCCTCTCCAAAAAAAGTGTTTAAACAATGTTTACCTGGAATGTTCTAGATTTTTTTTATCTTTTGGTTGTTGGGTTAGATTGACACGATCCTGTAAACTGGTTCATTTGCGCCACATTTAGAGAATGGACTAGCATTAACAAACTAGCCTTTCCTCGTGAAAAAAATTGAGTGAAAATCATCAACCTGTCTTCTCTCATTCAAGCTTTTCTTGCCTTTCTTTTCTGGAACCCAGAATTTCACTTTCACATTTCAATTCAAGCAAAACAAAACACAACTGATGTTGGCTAACACCTCTGAGGATTTTACTACTCTATGGTTCATGTGTGTTGCAACAGGCTGAAGCATTTTGGCTAAAAGAAAGTGGAGAAATACAATCTAGGGATTGTGTGGATTGCTGCTTTTGACAATGGTAAATTGGCTGTTTGATATGTGTGTGCATGTCTGTGTGTGTGTGTTTGCCCTGCGATAGACTGGCGCCATGCCTAGAGTTTGTTCCTGCCTTGCACCCTGTGGTAGCTGCAATGCACTTCAAACGCCTCACAACCCTGGTCTGGATTAAGTGTATCAGAAAATGACGTGACAAAAAAAAAATAAAAGTTTTGGTTAGGTTAGGGTTTTCTGGCATTCTTTTCTTATTCGAGGGATAGCTTTAAATCTGCTCTTGGGTTTATGTCTAACCAAACCTCTGTGTCAGTCACGGTCCTTTTTTAGCTAACTGTTATAATTTCCCCATTCTACTCTGTCTCATGGCCACAACAGCTGAGCTGAAGGGTAATGTTTTTTGTCTGATATCTCCCTTTACTGAAATATTTTATTCCATCTCCCTCAGCTTAGCAAAATGGTTTTGTAAGGAGGTATTAACAGCATTACAAGCCCTACATTCTCCTTTTCCAACCACCAGTAATAGATCAGGTAATCCCTGAGGGAACACTGTATATCTCCTTCCAGGGTGCCATTTTATTCTACAGAGTACCTCTCCCTCACCTCACCTTTCTTGCATTGATCCATCTTTCCATTCACAACTAGGACACCACTCAGTTTAGGGCCTACCGTCCACTAGTACTGCCTTTATTACCATACTGGCATGCTGAATTTCTCTCTCCTCTCCATCATACACTGTTATTAAGTTAGATATTAGTTTCAGCCAACATATTATTCCACAGAAGTGGGCTCCTTCATGCTTACAGCAGTGTGCCTTTATAAGGCCTTACTGTTGCTGTTTAATCATCAGCCAAAAGAATTTTTTCATTTTTGGGTTCTTCTGTGTATTGGTGTGGTGGGGTTGCTGTCTGTTATATTTCTATATTTCTTCAGCTGTAAAAACGAAATTTCCCCTTGGGACAATACATTTTTAGCTATGTATCTCTTTGGTGTAGGTTTGCTGTTGGACTACGTTCTCTGCCCTTTGCCACCTTTATTATACTTTTTTTCCTTTGACATCTGTTTCCAGTTTGCATATAGTATTATACAAATACCAATAAACTGACAAAATGATCCAAATAGGCTAAGGTTTAAATGAAAATAACAAGTCAGTTCCCTGGGATCATGTATGCATCTTCAAATGAAAATGAAAATTTTCAAAATCTGCTGATAAATGTGCAGTACACTGCAAAATTGTTTCTATTTTTTTCCTGTTTCTATAGTCAGATTTAGTAAAGAAGCAAAAACTGCCTTTTGACTTATTAATGAGTAATTTTCATTCAATTTCAAGGTGTTTACAGTGAAGATTTAAAGAATTACAGGTCTACTTGACAGCTCTTGCATTATCGATCTTTCCAAACTTGCTAAATAATTACTCTTTCAGACTCCATACATATTTAAAAGAAAATCACCTTTATAACAGTCACTTGCTGCTTCATCATCATTAAAGAAGACTTAGAGTGAACTACAATATTTGCACTGAGCTCCCCAGAAGAACAGACATACAATGTATTGGGAAATAAGCAACAAGAAAGATAACATAAATGTGCAGATTTGTTTTTTTAATAATCAGCAGTAGTGAAAGTAACTGCTGTGTAGTATATGATTGTTTATTTAAAAAGGATTCCTGCTTTACTTTTTATCAATATATTTGAAATATCTAAATATATAATAAAATAACATTTGTATATCCTACATTTATTTACCTATTCTGGCTTTTTATCATTTGTGATGTTTGACATTAGTCTCTGTATTTTCAACAAATGTGAAATTGCTTTTTTCACAATATTTAATATTCAACAAAGTGAAATACCTGTATCTTCTTTCCACTAATAAACAGATTGATCCATTCATATGTATAGTTTTATTATGGGAAACAATGATAAATAATTTTGGTATAAAAATCAACAATTTCCATAGACAAATCAAAATGATCATCTTGACAAAAAAAAATCCCATAAGTGATACTGTTGATACAGTATTCTTCTAGATTTAGTTTTTTGACAATTTATTTTTAATTTTTTTGGACTTACTGAGCCAAAGACACATGGAATAATCTAATTTAGTAATATGACCTACTCAAATAGCAGCTATTTGAGGAAACAGATTAGTGAACCAATCAATTATTTTAGGTATCTACTCATTGTAAAAAAAGTATGACAGCTCTTGCTTAAAATTGCAATGGGTAGAGACATTGTTGCAATTCTATATACTCGTAATAAGAATTTGTAACCAAGCAGATAATTTACTATAGCGTTACATTGTCTTATTATCCTATTATTGTAATAGGATAATAAGAAATACTTATAGTAACATTAATGCAAGAAAATGGAAAAATATGACCATAAAATTACAATTTATATTTAAAAAGTAGACATTTCTGGTTCAATTAAAATCATTTACCTTTCCAACATATTGAGGATCTGATCCCATATACTCCTCAAGTACAAAAAATTGGTTCCAGACCCAGCCACGTTTAACTCTCTGAAAGCTTGTCCGTCCATTTCTCAATATTCCTGCACTGCTCCCAGCGCGCTCACTCCCAAGTTTTCTTTGCAGTGGCGACTGCAGTGGTGTCAAAAACCCTTCTTCAAACAAGAACCAAAGGAACAGCAACAAGCAGTTCCTTGTAAGCATTGGCAATCTGTTAAGTGCAGGTTTTGGTTAAACCCCAAATGTTTTCCGTATAGAAATTCTTCTGCAGTTGGTAAGGGTTTTGAAAACAATCAAGTTCTTGAAAAACTTCACTTGACAGAGCAACGCAGTTTCTTCGACAATGAATTTCAGTATTCTTCTTGATTTGTAACCTAAAATGAAATTAAGTCAAATGTTATTTGTTATTTTCTTTCTCAGGCACTGCATTTCTACAAACACAACTTTGAGTGCACTAGGCTCACCACTCCCAAAAAACTATTAATTGAGGACATTAAAGGTAATTAAAAATACAAAATTTAATTAGCTTTTTCAGGGTAATAATTACCATTATTCAGCACCCATACAACCTGAATGGAGCTAGAATAAACTTAGGATTTTGTCTAATTAACTAAAACCATGTAATAATGTATTATTTGTAATATCTTGGGAACACACAGACAGTGGTGGCAATGTAAAAGTAACAGAACAAGATCTTTGTGGATGGACAGAATATTTTCAAAGGAATGCTATGTAAACTATATGAATTTCCAAATAAAATCTAAAGCTATGCCTTCTCGTTGTTACTTAAGTGATCAATTTCTCTGACCTTTAAATCCTCACTAACATTTTTAACAATGGATGACCTATTTATTCCTCATCTTGTCTTATTTAATTGAAGGAGTGACTCATAATCGTTATACATAATACTAACACATGTGGTTTACAAACTCCTCCAAGCAAATTATTAAAATAAGCAGATGTGATGGCAAAAAGCCTAAGCTCAATTTGCAAATTTTCTATATATTTAGTAATTACGTTTATCTTTCTTTACATGTCCTTAAGAATAATTTCTATTTCCTTATAACCCTTTCCACTCTTGATTTTACCAGCTTTTATGTGTTGTATTCTCCTAGGGCTGTTTTATTGTCTAGCCACCCTGTTTAAGTACATATTTACCTGCAACATGTGAATCACAATAAGAAACGTATATCACATATACTGAGACATTTTCAATGTACCATAAAGCAAATTATATATTTTGCAAAAAATAAAACAAGTATATTTCACAAACTAAGTAGTGTTTTGGATTACTGACTGTTGTGTTTGTTTCAGTTTAACAAATTGATCATTTTTTTTCCCACAGAATAATATTTAGTGAGATAAATACATTTTAAAGTTTAAAATATCAAATTTTGATTATCTTCATATTTAAGAAATAAACCTATTCAGACTAAAAAAATGAGAAATTAAAGCAGAAAGCTTTATATGACATCAACATTTATCAATAATTGTTTCCATTTCTTCAGTGATTTCCTTGTGATGTTCAACACCCATTGTTGTTTTGAAAAGGAACTTTTTGATGCCACAAGTTGTTAGGGAGCATTTGTGATGTCAAGCAGTGTGGTCAAATGGTCATTAAAGCTTTTTTTAAAAGAGCATGCTGTATGATCTAAAAGTGTCAGCAATTTGTATCTAATGAAAAAAAAACATCTATACCACAAAAAAGCTTTGTGAGCAATTTCTTTCTCTTTTTTTATCAGCTTAGAATTTGTTATGTTCTGAGTACAAGAGTCTTTTCGATTTGGTAGTTAAATACAGTTATTCGTTAATGATTGTAGCCTTGCTCTGAATTTACCCTTAAGTATTTTAGTTTGCCTTGATTGCAACAACAAATAATAATACAGTTCTTATGGAATTACCTATCTGTGAAGGTCAATTTGTAATTTTCGGAGCATTTGTGAAAGGTTCAGTTAAAATTAATGAAAATCTAACTTAAATTTTATTAGAGACTTCAAATGTATCCTGTTGTATCAGCTTGAATCATAAAATTATTTGGTTGCATTTGCAAGTTACAGAGCTGTACTTTTTTCAGTCTTTCTCTATTCTGATTATGAATTTATATAAAGTACTAGCAAAATACCCGCGCTTCGCAGCGGAGAAGTAGTGTGTTAAAGAAGCAATGAAAAAGAAAAGGAAACATTTTGAAAATAACGTAACATGATTGTCAATGTAATTGTTTTGTCACTGTTGTGAGTGATGAGTGTTGCTGTCATATATATATATATATATATATATATATATATAT
>JANRMT010062819.1:7254875-7269098 GCA_026402145.1 Polypterus bichir lapradei
GGTGTGTGGGAACTGTTAATATTTGAATGTGATGATTTTATATAGCACGGAATGGAAATCAGTACTTCTTTGCATTGCACCATGCAAGCTGTCGTATCAATCGCCTACTGTAACTTGCTTTCTTTTTTTTTTGGTTATACAGGTAGTCTTGAATAAAAGTGCACTTGTTTAGTTATACTTTTACACCAACATATGTTCCTGTGTTTGAGCATGCTCAAACGGGCATGCTCAAAAAATACACGTGTAATGCCACGAAAAGTGCACGCAGACACTTCATTTCGCAAACATTGGTATGAGAATGCAGTCACAAGTACACTGCAGAGCTATAGCGCATCTTTATGTGAAAACAGTCATGTCAGATGGGGTTGTATGGATTGATTCTGAACGCAACTGAGAGAATGAAAAGTGAATAAAAAAAAAAAAAAAAAAAGCTAACCTTTACAAGAATCATAAATTACACCGGCTGTTAAAGACTGAAATCAAATGTATGCTTTTATTCTAAAATAGTAAGACTAAGAGCAGTTTACTTCTCAAAACGGAGTGGTGCAGATTCAAACTCGCAACCTTTTGATTCCCAGTAAGCAGCTGATTCTATTGCACCACGGAGGCAGTCATGATAAACAGGTGTCAATATCGCATGTTAAGGCGGCTTTTTTTTTCTGCAGTTATATTTTTGAATAAAAGCGCAAATGTTGTGTTATATTTGTACCTTTTGTGAAAATGTTTCTTTGATATTTGGACTTCAGGCTTCATACATTATATAGTTTATGCCTACATTTTGTCATCTACTACTGGAATATAAAAAACGTTTCTGTTTTAGCAATGTGTTTACACAGATTACTGTAGAAATGGAACAGACATGAAATGCGTGTGTTCCAAATAACGATCTATTATTTCCATTCTAAAACTTCACTTCACTCCCAGATACTCAATCAAAGCATGAGCTGAGAGAAGTTCGTGCACATTCTAAATTGGTGGGGAGATGGAATAGCCGGCTGCTTCTAGCTTCTCTTTATCAGCACATTTAGAGGACAAAGGATGCTGGCGGAGAGGTGTGAAGGGATTTAAGAAGCGATTTAAGGTAGGACGGATTTACGAATTTTTTCGTAGGCTCTGGTAATTCTAGTGTTAATCTTGTGGTCATTCCAGAGAGTTCATTTGCTTCCTGTGACTATCTGAAAATTGGCTGCAATCTTTCAATGACCTTCTTTTAAAATTGTATTCAGGCTAGTCTCAACATGTCACCTAACTCCCATTGTAAAGGCTGTGTTTAGAATCCAAAGATTTTCTGAGGACCTTCATAGACAGGTCAGGTACATCCTAAATATTTATCACTGTTTCAAAGGAAGCAAAAACAAGTTTAGAGAAAGCATGGGTCTTTAAATCTCTTAAAAGTGCTTGGCTTCTGAGGTGGAAGAATGATCTTTGACACATGCTTAAGAAAAAAATGAAAGCATACACTTGCATAATGTTTATCTCTAATGGAGTTGACCTTTAGCTCCGCAGGGGTTCCCATAATTCATGTCCCAATAAGACATGTTTAAAAGGAAAATTCTAAGCTACTGCAATGTAATTCTTGCTGCCACTGGAGGAAAATAGAGAGTATGATGGCTCCAGCTTTAGCTTATGCTGACAAGACATTTAAAATGATTTCTCTTGTGTTTTTTAGATAAAGACTGTTGCTTGGTAACTGGCGCAATGATAAATCAAACAATGCCACAGTCATCCTACAAACTTTTGAGCCAATCACAACATTTGATTATTGTAACAGAGGTTATAAAAACACAACATATTTACTGTAAGATTCAAAGGGATTTGACATGTAAACTTCCCTTTTGCAGAAATAAATAGATGATTGACCCTACACTGAGCTCCTTATGCTAAACTTCATTTGTACTGCTGTATAAGGAGATGGACACTGACAGGTCAAACTCTAAAATTATTTAGTGATTTATTATGACACAACATTGTTATCCTGAAGACAGAGAAGCAATGCAAAATGCAAATAACTTTTGGGTTGCATTGTAAAAACTGTGGAATTCAAATTGACTGACATTATTCTGTTAGTACTGATTACCATACTATAGGAAACACAAAGCAGCACTAGAGGTTAAGTGGAGGTTGAATTGAAACACATCCCTAGTGCAAACGATGTTTTACTTTGAACCCTTAAGGGAAATAAGCCTTTTGAAAAGTGAACACTATTGGGTACCTAATGCAGGCCTTCGAAATTGTAAGAGGCATTCCAAAAGTTGAGCTAAAAGAAATCTTTAAGTTGAATGGTCAATCAATTACTCAAGGGAAATTATGTAAATTAAAGTGAAGTGAACTGAACCCAGGAGCATTTTTTCACTCAAAGGATCATGAGAAGTTAAGGAGGAGGAGACCTTGAGAGCTTTTATAAAACTGGGACATCTTAATGATTACTGTTGCTATCCAAACATGGACAACACACCGTAACTCAACAGTAAGAAGTGTGCTGTGCGGACATTAAGCTGTTCTGTGTGTCTCTCAGACTTTTTATTTGCTTCATTAATTTCCACAGATATTTGCTACCAATGTATCTGTTCATAAAGGCAAAAAGTATAAAGTTTGCAGTTAATCTCCACAGATGCACCACATTTTGTTCTTGGAGACTTTAATCATTGCAACATGAAGCGATCTCTGGCAAAGTTCAATCAATACGTAACATGCCAATCAAGGAATAACAAAACTCTTGATTTTTGTTATGGGACAATTGGGGGGGGGGGGGGTCTTACAAATGCATAACCAAACTTCTGCTAGGTTTATCTGATCACCCTTCTGTTTACCTTCTCCCCATTTACAAAACAGACTTGAAAATAGAAAAAGTACACAAAAAGATAATTAGTGAAGATTCTATTCAAAGTCTGCAGGCATGCATTCAGTGTACAGATGGGCATCTTTTTAAAGACAAAAGAACTAATTCAGATTAACTTTCTGGTGTTGTCAGCAGCTATATTGCTTTTTGAGAAGTGTAAAAGTTCTATCCTAACAAACCCAGGGTCAACAAATCAGTAATATCATTACTATATCAAAGAGAAAAGTGCTTTTATACAAGGCAATACTAATGAAGCACATGCTGCACAGAGGGGATTCAAACTCAAAATGAACAGAAATTTTCCTCACAGAGTGTGAGCTCAGAGTGGTCACGCATTAAACCCATCAGCAGTCATAAAATAATAACCGTTGAATGATGTCTGGTTTTAACTCCAACTCTGATTTTAGCTAAAGGGTTTAATGAATACTACTTGAGCTTTGAGCAGTTTGATTTGACTGAGCAAGCTCAATGGGTAAAGCAGATGGTTTTGGATAAGAGAGAAATATTTTTTTGTTCAACAGGATGTAAAGAATATTTTTAAAAAACTAAAAACAAATAAAACTCCTGGATCAGACAACTTTAGCGGTTGGCTCTTGAAATCTTATGCAGAGCAGCTCAGCTCCATTTTATGCTTTACCTTTAGGTTGTCATTAGCACAGCAGAAGGTCCCAAAGTTATGGAAATAGGCTAGACTCACTCACAGCTTTTGTGTATAGACTTTTCCTTCTTTTAACACCATCCAGCCCCACCTTCTTGCAGAGTGACTGATAAAAGATTTTAATTTGGACTTCAGTTTGATAGGGTGGCTGATTGACTTTTTAATAGATGGTACTCAAAGAATGAAAGTAAACAGTTGTCTGTCCGATACACTGTCCTCATCAACAGAGTGTGTTCTTCAACTTCTTTTGTATATACTCCGCATAAATGTCACAGTAAATTTGAAAAAAGGGTTATCCTATAATTTTCTGCTAACTTAGTGATGGTAAGCCCATTGAATGGAAATAAACCAGTCATTTTATAGTGGTAGGTAATTTTGTTAACTTGTATGACAAGTATTTTCTACACCTAAAAGGTACAAAAACTAAGAAACATATAATATATTCTGAAGAAACACCACTTACGCACAACAAGAAGTCATCAAAGACCAGACAGTAGAGATTGTTGAGTTATAAATATCCCGGAACACTCATAGACTCAAAATTGACTTTTATTAAAAATACAAAAGCCATCTGGAAAAGGGACAGCAGTGTCTCTACTGTTGTCCTACCATTATGTCACTCTAATAAATTTTGTATTGAGTCTGTCTATGCTTATGTTCTGCTGGCCTGATTTGGAAATCTTAACGTAGGCAACACAAATTAAGTACATCAAATTTTAAAATAGACCAAGAAAATAACCTCTCAACAGTCAAATCTCACAGACCTGTTTAACAATCAAGTATTATGGAAAGCAAAGTGTCTTTTGCCAGTCAGGACTCATCCATTGTATTCTCAGTTCCAGTTGTTGCCATCAGGTCACAGGATCAAGGTTCCAGTGATAAAAAGCAACTGGTTCAGATACTCTTTCATTCCAATTGCTGTTAATCTTCTAAATTAGGTCACTTTTAATAAATATCCACAGGCATAAATCATAGGATGAACAAGAGGAATTTGTATCAATCATCAGTCAAGTATAAATGTTCCTTTAATCCTTATGTGTAATATCTAATTGATCTAATGTTTTACCGTGCGTATTATCCTCATTATTATATTTTATTTATTTGTACTGAATTTGTTTGTTGGTCTCATTCTTATAGCATGTATTTAATGTTAAGTTGTGGTCTGTCTGTAAAATGTGCTGATAAACCAAATTTCTATCTCTGTACAAAAAACTGAATTGACTTGAATGGTTTTCACTCACTTCTAATATTTCTATATGCACTTTAAACTATATAGAACATTAACTAAATAAAAAAATATATTCTTATCTATGATTTTGCATGCTTTATGCACGTATAAGTAATAACTAAACTATATTTACCTTGGTTATTATATTTTTACATTTAACGTCATATTTTTTTGACATACTACTTTCATTTTCTCACAGCTCCTGATGTAAGGCATAATTTGGGTTACTAATTTATTTAAAATGTCTACAGATTTTCTAGACACTTGAATCCTTTGGATGCTTAAAGGAATCTCTGTGAACACAACAATAGAGTTTTAAAAAGACCCAATCCATAAAACCTTTTTTTTAGAATAAAAAAGATAATTGCCCTCAAACGTATCACTAAAACTAACAGTAAAGCACCTGTCTACATACACAGTTATTGGCAGTCAATTAATTAAACATGAAAGTGAAAAAGACAATTAATTTCTGCTTTGAAAGCCTTGTCTTCTTTCCTTATATCTGCAATATTCCTTACCATGACTTGCGTTTGTCACTGATTCTCCTCATTATTTCAAAACCAGCATCTTACAGCTGTCCCAATGTACCTTTACAAATGTGGTAGATCACATTTGAATTAAAGCCAACTGCCTTTGTTTTCAACAGAGACAAGAAACTATACCATTATACTTTTGTATTTCTTAGTGGTGTGGTGTTATGGGTCCACAGCTCTTTCAGCAAAGGCCGCTTTGGTTTTAAATAAATAATCACCGCGCTCGCGGCTTCGTGAGGGGGCGTGTGACGATGCGGGTTCTGGCTCCACGCTTCCATCGCTATTTGGAAGCCCTTGAACCCAACACCGTCGGTAATGTCACCGATGAGCTAGTCAGTGAAGGCAACAACAACTGAGCAAGGGGATGGTATAAAAGTGCAAAAGTGCTTTTATAACAAATCTTCATTAAAAAGAGTCAACAAAACAGGTGTTCAAAATAAAGTGCTGTAGCGGTCAGAAGCCGCTAAGATTCACACCGTCGTGCATGACGGTGATTTCTTTATTTTACTCGAGGTTTACCAGGGACAACCCTAGTCTTGGCACGACACACACACACACTTCAGAGACCACAAAGAAAAACACACTGGGAATTTAAACGATAAAAAAGTATAATGAAATTAAATTAACTAAATGAAAACAATAATACCCCCCCGATCCCTTTGGCAATATTACATTTAACTGATAAACACGACAAACACGCAGTAAAGTCCATGGCTGAAATGAGCAGCGGTGAAGTTAAGTCCAGCGATTGGTATGAAGAGAGGGAAGTGGAAAAACACAGTCCTACCGGTAATTGCTGAAGTATGATGACAGATGAATGATTCAGGAGCGCTCCTTCTTCCGAGAAAGTCAATGAATCCAGACACCATCCTCAGTAAACAGTAGACAGGTAGACAAATGATTCCAGACCCCAACAAACAATACAATCCAGGACACGAAGATGTATGGCAGAAAAACGGCAGGCAGTTCAACAGATAAATACAAGCACCAAACAAACAAAACAAACTTTTTTTTCTCCCTTTGACCCCTGCCCTCCTTTTAAACCCCTCTGGCCACCTTTGACCTCAACAGCCCCTGCAAGGACTGCTGGGAGATGCAGTTCTAACTAATGGTAGCACTGCTACAATCCCCCCCGCCAGGCCGTGGTGTACGGCCGAACCAAGGCTTGAGGTTAGCGATGTTAACAGTGTCTACTTTCTTAGTCCCCGGCAATCCCCACTCCACCGCATAAGTTACTGGTCCTTTCTTTTAGACAACAGTAGCCGGGCCGAACCACTTCGGAGCCAGTTTAGCTGTGAATTTATCGGAGGCTTTGGAGAGGGGATGAGTCTTGATCCAGACTTTCTCCCCGACTGAGAATTGCACAGGCTTATGTCTCCGGTTGTACGACTGAGATTGTCTGGACTGGGACCTCACCATCCTCTCCTTTACCCGTTGTGTGATTAGTTGTAGAGTTTGCAAATGATCATGTATTGAGGTGTCTGGATTGGATGGTTTATGATTAATTATCCTCTCTAGTGGACCATTTAGCTGTCTGCCTAAAGCTAACAATGCAGGGGTCTCACCTGTAACCTCGTGCACCGCCGTGTTCAATGCAAACCGCAGCTCAGGCAACCACTTTGTCCAGTCCTGATGATGGTCTCCGACGAAGGATGCAATCATTGTCTTCAGGGTCCGGTTCACCCGCTCAGTGCAATTAGATTGGGGATGGTACGCTGTTGTCTTCAGGTGAACCACCCCCCATTGCTTCCAAAATTCTTCGGCCTCTGAGCTGGTAAACTGCGGGCCCCGGTCTGAGATGATGTTCTTTGGCACCCCCATCGGGTAAAGATCTCATCCTTCAAGGTGGAATATATCTTCTTGGCTGTGGCATTAGCCATAGGGAATAGCTCCACCCATCGGGTAAAATAGTCCACAACCACCATCAGGTAGGTCTTTCGGTCCTTACTAGTGGGTAATGGTCCCATTAGGTCCACGCCTAGGTTCTCCCCCGGGGTAGTGATGGTTACTGGCTGCTGCTGTCTTGAGGGGAGACCAGGTGGGGTTTTGTATTGCTGACAGGTGGTACAACAACAACAATAACATTTATTTATATAGCACATTTTCATACAAAAAAAATGTAGCTCAAAGTGCTTTACATAATGAAGAATAGAAAAATAAGAGACACAGTAAGAAAATAAAATAAGTCAACATTAATTAACATAGAATAAGAGTAAGGTCCAATGGCCAGGGGGGACAGAAAAAACAAAAAAAAAAATCCAGACGGCCGGAGAAAAAAAATAAAATCTGCAGGGATTCCAGGCCATGAGACCGCCCAGTCCCCTCTGGGCATTCTACCTAACATGAATGAAACAGTCAACTTTGTATTTATGGTTTTCATGGAAGGACTTGATGATGATGATGATGATCACGTGGACTTCTGGCTTTTAGTCCATCAATGCTGGGGCATCATGGTGCTTTGAGTAGGTTGGTGGTGGCGCAGGCCGCCACCACAGAGAAACCGGAAAAAGAAACAGAAGAGATAGTAGGGGTCAGTATGGATTTTAGAGCCACCATGAATAGTTATTATGATGAATTGAACATACAAAGTATCAGGATTAAGATAAAGTGAAGTTATGAAAAGGCCTTGTTAAAGTAATGTGTTTTCAGCAGTGTTTTAAAGTGCTCCACTGTACAAGTCTGGACATGGGACCAGACATCTTTGCGTATCGTCGGCCACCATGCCACCTCCAAGATTTTAAACAGCGTCTTAGTACGTACAAGGTGACCACTGATCGGGCTGTCATGGTAATACTGTAGGAACTTGGGCACGTATGTCTCGGGCACTACCAACTGATAATGGTAACCCCGGTCTTTTGTTGGAACACAGCGATAGAGTGCCCCTTGAAGTTCCCTATAATGTATGCGGTCAGGCCTCCCCCCTGAGCCCTCTCTCAACCCCTGACATACAGGACTGGCTGCTTGTGATTGAATGATGTCCTGAATGTTCAGGGGAAGATCAGGCCAAGGGTTAGAGACCGATACCGCACATACCACTGGTGCGGCCTGTGCACCCGGGATAAGGCATCAGGCACCACATTAGTACAACCTTTCTGGTAGCACACCCTGAACATGAACTGTTGGAGGCGCAAAACCCACCTTGTTAGCCTAGACATGGTCTTCGGGCAATTGAATGCCCAGGTCAGAGCCATATGGTCGGTGTAGACTTCAAAAGATGTCCCCTCCAGGAAGTGACGCCACTTTTCCACGGCCCACACGACAGCGAGGCATTCCTTCTCGGTGGTGGAATAATTATACTCGGTGCCCTTCAGTGACCGTGAAGCATAGGCCACCACTCTCTCTTCTCCTTGATTAGTTTGAGCGAGAACGGCGCCGAGCCCGAGGTCACTTGCGTCAGTGTGGACCTGAAAGGTTAATGAGGGATCAGGCTGTGCCAGGACTGGAGGTGATATCAATGCCTGTTTGAGTCTTTCAAAGGAGTTCTGGCACATTGGTGACCACTCCCAGGGGAATCCCTTCCTCAGCAGCTGGAACAAAGGGGCAGCGATGTCGGCAAACCCATGCACAAATTTGTGGAACCACCCAGCCATCCCCAGGAAGCGCTGGAGGCTTTTTACCTCCTGGGGCGCTGGGTAGTCCAAGATGGACTTAATTTTCTTTGGGTCTACACTGACCCCGTCTGCTAACACTACATGGCCGAGGAAGTTCAGATGGTCCTGTAGAAATCTACACTTCTTGGTGTTGAGTGTTAGATGAGCCTTCTGCAGTCGCTGGAAGATGTGGTCTAGGTCCTTCAGATGTTGTGAGACAGATGGGGAGAATACGATGATGTCATCAATGTACACAAAGCAGGTCTTTCCAATGAGTCCCCGGAGGACCTGCTCCATTAACCGTTGGAATGACGCCTCAGCGTTTTTAAGTCCAAAGGGCATCACCCGAAACTTGAACAACCCCTCCGGGGTGATGACGGCGATCTTCTCCATGTTACTCTTCCCCATCCTCACCTGCCAATACCCGGACTTCAGACCTAGGGAGCTGAAAACCGCTGCCCCATGCAAAGACTCCAAGATGTCATGTATGAGGGGCATGGGGTAAGTATCATCCAAGGTCTTCTTGTTCAGCTCCCGATAGTCCAAACAGAATCGGTAGGTCCCGTCGGCCTTCTGAACGAGCACCGCAGGGCTAGCCCATGGCGAGGTGGAAGGCTCAATGACCCCATCCGCCAACATCTGGTTGACCCACTCCTTGATTATTCCTCTTTTCAGAGGCGACACTCTGTAAGCTCTGTGCTGAACAGGGACAGGGTCGACTGTGTGAATGTGGTGACACACTACCTCAGTCCGACCCAATTTGTCCGTCCACACAGAGTGCCACCTCCTAAGCAGCGGCTGAACGAGCTCCGGCTGTTCAAGAATAGCCTTTTCTACTGGGCTGGGCTCGACCACCAACTGCACGAGGTAATAACACAAGTTAGGCCAAACCAGATTACCTTGAGCCTTTGTCCCAAACCGATGGACTCCACACCCCGGCAACTCATACTCCAGCCGCGACAGATGGATGGTAAGACCTACCGACACAAGAGAGTCCATTCCTAGTAACAAGGGCATTGACAGGTGGTCATCTTCCAGGATGTAAACTTCTGTTTTCCAGTGTGTCTCATGTAAGCAGAACCTCATAGGAACCCTGCCCTTTGCCCCGTGCGCCCTTCCATCCGCAAGAAAGAATTTTACTTTTGCACTTTCCCTTAACTGCTCATGAGGCACTTTAAGCTTTTTCCACAAGCTGTATTTCATAAGGGTATAAGTGCTCCCTGTATCTACGAGCACCTCTCCAGTGACACCCCGCAATTGTACAGGCAACACTAAGAGGGGCAAGATGGCTTGCACCAGGGTGAGATCGGCCCGGGGATTCACTGGGGCTTTCCCTCGTGGTTTCGGACAGGGGACATCTCGAGACGTGGGACCCTATCGAGACCCACTAAGCCCGATAGCCGCCCAATCCTTTTCCACTAGGGACCCCACCTTCACCAACTCATCGACCGATTTCACGACCCCCCTCAGAGTAGCGGCCACCCGAGGGTCACATGCATCAAGGACACGTCGCAATATCTCTTCCTCACACATGTCAGATCGCCACTTCAGACACAACGCACGGAATTCAAAGACAAAGTCCCGGAGGCTCTGCGATGGTTTTTGTACAAAGGTCCGGAGCTTTTCTTCCAACAGCGCCTGGTATTCGTCAGAGAGGAACGCATTCAGGAAAGCAGCGCGAAACTCCGCCCAGGTGTTGTACTTGTGCCGCTCAGCAAACCACCAAGAGCGTGCCGGCCCGCTGAGTGCCGTGTTCAGGAATCCCCGCAGCTCGGCTCCACTCAGAGGATGCAGCTCCATGAACATGTCGACCTCCTCTACAAAGTTGACAATGCCCCTGGGTGCACACTGAGGTGCCAGCTTTGGAAACTCCATTCGCGGCACCACAACGGACAAGGACGACTGTCCCCAGTCGTTCCTCACTCCCGTTACAGGAGTCGACTGCCCCAGTGGCTGCGTGACGGCATGCCAGCTCTCTTGCACCTGCCACCTGATCTCCTCTCTCATATTGGCTTCCAGGCGCTGCACACACTTCGCGAAGGACTATTCCAGATGCTGCACCCTCACAACCGCCTCTCCGGAAACTCAGGAGGCCATGGCATCGATAAGGTCATGGACAGTTTCATCACGATTCAGAAAACTGCGGGCGATGTCATCAACCCGCGTCTCTAGCTGTTCTAGGCGCAGCGTCAGGTCTTGCAGAAGCTGTCCCTCGCCGATCTCGGGCTGCTCCAGACTGGAGACACACAGGGTATCCAGCAGGCTCAACTCCTCCTCGAGAGGGGCTCTGACCGTAACATGACGAGGCCTAGGCAGCGGAGGCACATCAACCAGCAGCTCACTTAGTTCAAGTTCCTCACCCTGCACTGCGCTTACAACAGACATGCTTCTGAAAGGGTGTTAGTGAAGTCTCACTAGAAGGGGACGTAAATAACCCTGGCTCCTACCCAGCTCGCCAAAATCTGTAGCGGTCAGAAGTCGCTAAGATTCACACCGTCGTGCGTGACAGTGATTTATTTATTTTACTCGAGGTTTACCAGGGACAACCCCAGCCTTGGCACGACACACACACACACACACACACTACAGAGACAACAAAGAAAAACACACTGGGAATTTAAACGATAAAAAAGTATAATGAAATTAAATTAACTAAATGAAAACAATTATACCCCCCCGATCCCTTCGGCGATATTACATTTAACTGATAAACACGACAAACACGCAGTAAAATCCATGGATGAAATGAGCAGCGGTGAAGTTAAGTCCAGCTATTGGTATGAAGAGAGGGAAGTGGAAAAACACAGTCCTACCGGTAATTGCTGAAGTATGATGACAGATGAATGGTTCAGGAGCGCTCCTTCTTCCGAGAAAGCCAATGAATCCAGACACCGTCCTCAGTAAACAGTAGACAGGTAGACAAATGATTCCAGACCACAACAAACAATACAATCCAGGACACGAAGATGTATGGCAGAAAAACGGCAGGGAGTTCAACAGATAAATACAAGCACCAAACAAACAAAACAAACTTTTTTTTCTCCCTTCGACCCCTGCCCTCCTTTTAAACCCCTCTGGCCACCTTTGACCCCATCAGCCCCTGCAAGGACTGCTGGGAGATGCAGTTCTAACTAATGGTAGCACTGCTACAGTGCGGTGCCAAAGTTCTTCAATAAATAAATAATCCATAAAACGTGGAGGTTAAAAATCAACAAATAGAAAAAAACAATCCTTTAAAAACCAGAGGTTAAAATCTTCCTTAGGAAGCAGCCTTTAAAAAAAAACCAACAAGTCCGGTGCTCTTCTACGTTAGCGTCTCACCTGCTTCTCCCAATTGGGCTTGGCAGCAGGCGAGACGCTCTCTGCAGCTGCCCTCTTCTCTCACACACACGAGACTGGAGACCTCCCGATCCCTGGCTCCGGTCTGGCACTCATCCCAGTCCCCGAGACTTGATTTCCACCAACGGCCAGGTCGCCCACATTGGGGACTCCACCACCAAGCCTCCCGACTTCCGCTGCCTTTCCAGCCCCCCGCGGCTCGTCGCTTTCACCTGGTCACTCCTGCTACCTGGTCGCTCAGCGGGAGCAACAACAACTACAACACCTGGGTGTCAGCCTAACACCCAGCTTCCTTGCAGCTGCCCTCGAGCGCTCGTACGTGCGCTCACCACACACACACCGCGTGTCTGTCTCTCCTACACCGCCTGCTTCCTCGCTCCCTGTAACCTCCGTTCTCTTCCTTTCTCTCGTTCTTTTCTTTTCTTTTTTCCTCCTGATCTCCCCCTTAACCGACTTGCGCTTCTTTTATCTAGCAAAGGGCCATAGCAGCTGTAACAAATTAGCCACGGGAATAATCACGAATGTGGGCAGTTCCTCACCTGTGCACTCAGTGAGAAACGCCCACACCGCAGATCACCCGTGGCTTGCTATGGCCCAACGCCCCCACGCTAAGGCGCCGCGAGAACGGTGATTATTTATTTAAAATGGCCTTTGCTCAACGAGCTGTGGACCCATAACACCACAGGGCGTAGTAGTCGTAGCAAGCTGCGGGGCGATCTGCGGTGTGGGCGTTTCTCACCGGGTGCACAGGTGAGGGACTACCCACATCCGTGATTGTTCCTGTGGCTAATGTGCTGCAGCTGCTATGGCCCCTCGCTATATAAAAGAAGCGCGAGTCGGTTAAAGAAAAAAAAAACAGAACAAAACGGAAAAAAAGAAAGGAAATGGAGGTTGTAGCAGGAAGCAGTCAGGAGGGAGAGAGCAAGTCGGTGCAGCAGGAAGCGGGCGAGCGAACGCTCACAGGCAGCTGATGGTAGCCTGAGTGTTTGGCCAACACCTGGGAGAAGTAGTGGTTGTGGTCGCTCCCGCAGAGTTTGATTTGAAGGGCGGGCATGATCGGAAGGCGCAGGACTCTCCGCGAAAGGTAGCGGGAGTCGGGACTTGGGACATGGCGTTCCCTGCGTGAGAGCCTTGGTCGTGGGGAATTCCCAAGTCGCTGTACAGAGGAGCAGACCGGAACCAAGGATCGGTAAGGCAACTGACAGCAGAAGCAGGTACAAAGGTCAGCTGCAGAGTGAGCATCTCACTTGTTGCGGGGCCCAGATGGGTGAAGCAGGAGAGACGCTGGAGTGAAAGACACCAGGCTTGCTAACGATTTTAAAGACTGTTTCCTGTTGAACGTTTTAACCTTGTTTTAAAAGGATTGTTTTTTTTGTGTATTTTTAAACCTCCACATTTCTTTTAAGGATTATTTATTGAAGAATTTTGAAGCACTGCACTTTATTGAACACTGTTTGTTGACTCTTTTAATAAAAGCACTTTGCACATTTATACCACCCCCTTGCTATGTTGTTGCCTCCACTGTCTAGCTCATCGGTGACATTACCGACGGTGTTGGGTTCAAGGGCTTCCAAATAGCAGATGGGAGCGTGAAGCCGAACCCACATCGTCAAAAGTGGTTTACTTAATTTGTGTTTTCGTATTTGCTATTTTTCCTGGTTTTCTTACTTTTGTTTGATGATTATTTTTTGCTTTGTGTAACTGCTTATTTTTTGTTATTAGTTGCATTCAGTAAACACTACTGATGTTATTAAAAACTAATAATGTTATCTCCATCATGATGTCCTATTTAGCTGTTTATAAGGATTTAACAATGAACAATTACTGCCAGACTAATAGAAGCAATTTAATAATAGTTATTTTATTTAACCTCATCCAAGGCTATTTAGTTCCGCCAACCATACACTCAGCTTTTTGGGATGTCTTTACTTATATTGTAACATCCCATTTAGGAGCAATATGAACTTCATTCAACAATGTTCTTTCTTCTTTGCTATTGTAGCAAAAAAGTGATAGCTTCAAAGAGTATGGCAGTA
>JANRMT010062819.1:7269198-7281064 GCA_026402145.1 Polypterus bichir lapradei
ATAGATAGATAGATAGATAGATAGATAGATAGATAGATAGATAGATAGATAGATACTTTATTAATCCCAAGGGGAAATTCACATAATCCAGCAGCAGTATACTGATACAAAGAAACAATATTAAATTAAATAGTAATAAAAATGAAAAAAGTTAGCATTTACTCCCCCGGGTGGAATTGAAGAGTCGCATAGTGTGGGGGAGGAACGATCTCCTCAGTCTGTCAGTGGAGCAGGATAGTGACAAAAGTCTGTCACTGAAGCTACTCCTCTGCCTGGAGATGACACTGTTCAGTGGATGCAGTGGATTATTCATGATTGACAGGAGTTTGCTTAGTGCCCGTTGCTCTGCCACAGATGTTAAACTGTCCAACTTTACTCCTACAATAGAGCCTGCCTTCCTCACCAGTTTGTCCAGGCGTGAGGCGTCTTTCATCTTTATGCTGCCACCCCAGCACACCACCGCGTAGAAGAGGGCACTCGCCACAACCGTCTGGTAGAACATCTGCAGCATCTTACTGCAGATGTTGAACGATGCCAACCTTCTCAGAAAGTATAGTCTGCTCTGACCTTTCTTACATAGAGCATCAGTATTGGCAGTCCAGTCCAATTTGTCATCCAGCTGCACTCCCAGGTATTTATAGGTCTGCACCCTCTGCACACAGTCACCTCTGATGATCACAGGGTCCATGAGGGGCCTGGGCCTCCTAAAATCCACCACCAGTTCCTTGGTTTTGCTGGTGTTAAGATGTAAGTGGTTTGAGTCGCACCATTTAACAAAGTCTTTGATTAGCTTCCTGTACTCCTCCTCCTGCCCACTCCTGATGCAGCCCACAATAGCAGTGTCATCAGCGAACTTTTGCACGTGACAGGACTCTGAGTCGTATTGGAAGTCTGATGTATATAGATTGAACAGGACCGGAGAAAGTACAGTCCCCTGCGGTGCCCCTGTATTGCTGAACACAATGTCAGACCTGCAGTTCCCAAGACGCACATATTGAGGTCTGTCTGTAAGATAGTCCACAATCCATGCCACCAGGTGTGAGTCTACTCCCATCTCAGTCAGCTTGTCTCTAAGGAGCAGAGGTTGGATGGTGTTGAAGGCGCTAGAGAAGTCCAAAAACATAATTCTTACAGCACCACTGCCTCTGTCCAGGTGGGAGAGGGATCGGTGTAGCATATAGATGATGGCATCCTCCGCTCCCACCTTCTCCTGGTATGCGAACTGCAGAGGGTCGAGGGCGTGGCGGACCTGTGGCCTCAGGTGGTGAAGCAGCAGCCGCTCCATGGTCTTCATCAGATGTGACGTCAGAGCAACAGGCCGGAAGTCATTCAGCTCACTAGGTCGTGATACCTTTGGGACAGGGGTGATACAAGATGTTTTCCAAAGCCTTGGGACTCTCCCCTGTTCCAGGCTCAGGTTGAAGATGCGCTGTAGAGGACTCCCCAGTTCCAACGCACAGGCCTTCAGCAGTCGTGGCGATACACCATCTGGACCCGCTGCTTTGCTGGCACGAAGTCTTTTCAACTCTCTGCTCACATGGGCTGCTGTAATTGTGGGTGGGGATGTCTCACCTATGCTGGTACCAGCAGAAGGATGGTTGGAGGATGCAGTACTTCGAGGTGATAGTGGGTTAGGGTGATCAAACCTATTAAAGAAGTTGTTCATTTGGTTTGCTCTCTCCACGTCTGTCTCGATGGCGGCACCCCGCTTCGAGCTGCATCCAGTGATAATCTTCATCCCATCCCACACTTCCTTCATGCTGTTGTTCTGCAACTTCTGCTCCAGCTTTCTCCTGTACTGCTCTTTCGCCGCCCTGAGTTGGACTCGGAGTTCCTTCTGCACGCGCTTGAGCTCATGCTGATCACCACCTTTAAAAGCCCTTTTCTTCTGGTTCAAAAGGCCCTTGATGTCACTTGTAACCCATGACTTGTTGTTAGCATAGCAGCATACTGTTCTTACTAGAACTACAATGTCCAGTACAGAAGTTGATGTAATCAGTTGTGCATTCAACAGCCTCTTCAATGTTCTCACTATGTGACCCCAGGAATATATCCCAGTCTGTAGTTCCAAAGCAGTCTCTCAGAGCCTGCTCTGCCTCAGGGGACCACTTCCTGAATGAGCGTGTGGTTGTAGGTAGCGCCCTCACTCTTGGTTTGTATTGAGGCTGTAGCAGAACCAGGTTATGATCTGCTTTCCCAAGCGCAGGCAGCGGGGTGGCGCTGTATGCGTCTTTAACGTTTGCATACAGTAGGTCGATAGTCCTGTTTCCCCGGGTGTTACAATCCACATACTGGGAGAAGGCAGGTAATGTTTTGTCCAGCGTTACATGGTTAAAGTCTCCAGCGATTAGCACAAGTGCCTCAGGGTGCTGCGTTTGTAACTTAGCAACTGCGGAATGGATGATGTCACTCGCTATCTCCGCATTCGCTTGAGGGGGGATGTAAACAATGATAACAATCACGTGTCCAAACTCTCTGGGCAAATAATACGGACGCAGACTTACGGCCAACAGTTCGATGTCCCTGCAGCAATTGGAGATTTTAATGTTTACATGTCCTGAGTTGCACCACTTTGTATTGACATAGAGAGCGAGTCCTCCACCTTTCTTCTTCCCGCAGGTACTTGCGTCTCTGTCCGCTCTAACTGTGCTAAACCCGGGTAGCTCCACGTTAGCATCTGGGATGGTAGTTGTTAGCCACGTTTCACTAAAACACAGCAAGCTGCATTCTCTGTAGGTTCTGACAGTTTTCACCAGCACAGCCAGTTCGTCAATCTTATTTGGTAGTGAGTTCACATTTCCCAGGATCACAGAAGGCACCGACGGTTTATAACGCCATTTTCTCTCAAGTTGTCTCGATTTAATCTTATCTTTTATCTTTGCGCCGGCTCGGCTGCCCCGATATCGTCTTCTTACCTCGTCAGGTAAATAAGCAACCACACCGGCATGTGCATTTCTTCTCAGTGCTTTAAGCTGACTACTTGAATAGGCGATTCTCGGAGTGTAAAAATCCATGTCAAGTAGTAAAAATAGTAAAAAGTGTCCAGGGAGCAATTCCACATAAAAGAAAGTGGTAGAAGTGATCAGTGAAATAGATAAAAATAGAGATAAAAAGGTAAAAAGATAAAGTCATATACGGAGCTGCTGGAAAAGGCTGCCACTCGGATGCGGCGCCGGAAATGATATTTGTCTTATCACATACAGAAGCTTCAGTAGTTTCTCATAGGTATTGGTATGAGGAAAAGTAGGAAGAAGATATTTTCTGTCACACAACCACTAACCCAGTTTCTGGAAACAGAAAACTACATTTGGAAGCCGCTCTAAGGCATTGTTTAATGCGCCATTTATGAAAGTTAATGCTCCAAACATTGAATTGGGACTCCCCCTGGTCATCAAAATCTGATGATACAGAGTAGGCGCTATTACCCATTGGGTACCAATTATGAAAGTAAAAGTGAGCACACTCCTTACAACAAGGGTTGTACACTCCTTAAAATCCATGGCATATACACAAAGGGGTGCCATTTGTGTTACTGAAGGTTCCCAAAAAACAGATCATCAAAGTTTAATACTCAATGTTTAATAATGCAAACTACCCTCTATGGACAACAAGGGGCACCATCTGTCCACCCTGCCTAGGGCTCCAAATGTGAGATAAAGTTGTAATGTTATAGAATGCAGCCTTTTTTGCAGCTGGTATGTTTTTATTTTTGACATCAGATGACTTTATTAGCCCTCTTCTACAAGAATATTTTTTCTCAATTATCATACTGGACATTAGACTGGGTCCCCTGGAGCCCTAACACTAGCACCATTTATCTGACAAGCTTTTTTTGGGGTAACCTCCAGTTACTGGCTTGAAGCAGATTTGTACCTACACCTCTAACCTACCTTAGGGCAGTTGTACTCCAAAAGTGAAAAACATTACATTTTTTCGTAGGCTTCAGGGATTCTAGTGTTAACAAATAAATGTATGATTATTTTTTTTCAGATGTACTTCCCTGACTAACAATACTGTGTGTCTGCTGCTTGTGTCATTCTTGTGTCACACTTTTTCTGTTCTTTTCTTCCTGTATTTACAGTAGCATAGTCAGCAGTATATTTCTTGGGAAATTTCACCAACCAGCAGGACTTAGCCACCCTTGTTCAATAGGCTGCTTCAAGTTCAGGTTGCTAACCAGTGAGCATCTTCATAGCAGCTGAGGAACAGAGAATCAGAGAGACTTCTCTGAGGTAAAAAAGAGTTCAAGATCACAGACGATGTGTCCTTTTCTAAAGCTGGTCAATGAATGAATGGTGACGTCTGGTATTGCATAGGTTTAAATATCAGGCTGTGGTGGAAGAGGCATCGTTAACAAGATCAGATACAGAAATGAATTAAGTTGTCTTCTGGAACATTCTTCACCACTCTGAAAAAAACAGAAATTGTGTTAGTGATTGTGTCCCAGAAAACTTCTTCCCCCTACTTTCCTCATACCAACACCTATGAGACACTCCAGAAGCCTACACGTATGACAGCCTCTTGATTAAATCAAATGACATTATTTAAACCAATTCATTCTATGATCATGTTGATTTCTTTTCATATTAATTTAAATGATCTGTTTAATTTCCTTCTGTAGTTCTGGATTGTTCATCATTATGCTCTTCTACAGGGAAAGTTACTTAGTTTAAAGAAACATCCTAGGATGCGCTGGGACACATCATCATTGATGCTTCCTGAGGTCATCGGGTGTTTCAGGTGTCGCAACATCAGACACCCTCGCTCAGGTGACCCAGCCAGGGTTGATCAGGTCCTGCCTTGTGCCCCAGCAGCAGTAGCCCACGATTCAGACCTCCTGATCCAAAGACACCTGAAAGCCATCTCTGCAACCTCTGAGATAGTCATTATGGCTCTTCTTTTCACAGCTCCTGTGATGCCAAGCAGTGTGTAGACCTTGTATAATGAGCAGACAGAAAAGCTTCTTGACCCCACCTCAATGGGCTCACATTGAGCATTTCTGTCCTCTCCTTTAAACATAATGAGCCAAAAGAATGCAAAAAGCATTTGAGAGGGTGGAAAAACTGCTAATGACATCCTGTTGAAGGAGTTTAGATTCCTGTAGCTTAGTGGGCTAACATAAAGATGAGCTATTGAGTTTCACATTTGAAGGAAATAAACAAATGGATTTTTGAGAGGGGGTGACATATTATAGATGGTATTTGTTAAATTATTTTGAAAACAGAAACATTTTCAATATTGGATACTCATTTTCATGGCTTGGATTTACATTTCAGACTCTACTAATATTACATATGACCCAGAGACTCAGGTAAAAATCCCTATAAATGTGAATGGCAGCTAGGCAACAGTAATGACAAGCAACAGGCTGCAATAAGCACAAAAAGATTTAAACAGCATGTAAACTGCCAAGTAGAGACAGAAAGAGTTTGGTGTAAATCTTATAAACTTAATAACTCTCTGGATTAAAATAATATGACAAATTTTTACATTTATTTTGAAGTACTGTATATTTTTGTGTGCTAAATTACCATTGTTAAACAATAAATGTCCTGCAGTGCAGGATTATTTATTCTGTTTGTGTGAACTGGTATAATTACACAGAAACAGCAAGAGATGCTGAAAAGAAAATTTTGGAAGTTTATTTTTTTCTTTCTGCCATCAGGGGATACCATTGCCATGAAGGGGTGTATGTGGTCTGCAACAATCTTGAGGTAGGTGGAATTTGTTAAAGTAACATCCACATAAATGCCAGGACCCAATGTTTTCCAGCAGAATATTGCCCAAAGGATCATACTACCTCTGCCAACTTGCCTTCTTCCCTGCTACCATTTTCCCCAGGTAAACAATGCACACACACTCTGCCATCCACCTGATCTAAAAGAAAAATGTAACTCATTTGACAAGTCCACCTTTTTCTTTGCTCCATGGTCCAGTTCTGACGCTGATGTACCTATTGTAGGTGTTTTCAGTGGTGGACAGAGGTCAGCCTATGCACTCTGACTAGTCTGCCATTATGTAGCCTCGTATGCAGCAAGCTGCAATGCACATTGTGTTCTGACACATTTATCTCATGACTAGCATTAAGCTTACAGCATTAATAGCATTAAAGTTATCAAAAATGAAATTAGAATTAAGGAGTACTGAATTAAAAATTGAAAGATTTTATCTTTTCGAATGAATTTCACCAATCAATACTAGTACCTACTCTTATTTTATTGCATAGTTGCATTGCACCTGGCAGCTGATCTTACTTGATCAGTTATCTCCATAGTCAAAAAGATGCAGCAGCGTCTCCACTTCTTTTGGTGGCTGAAGAAGGATATCCTGCCTCCCCCCCATTCTCACCACATTATACAGGGGTAACATTGAGAGCATTCTGATCAGCAGCATCATTGTCTGGATTGAGAACTTGAGTGTAGACCATACAGCAGATACTACAGACAGCAGAGAAGATCTTTGGGACCTCTCTGCCCTCCACTAAAGACATCTTTATAAAGCATTGTATCTGCAAAGCCTACACAATTGTGAAGGGCCGCTCCCACCCCTCCCACAATCTCTTTGTCCCACTTTCATCTGGCAGAAGGTACTGTAACATCTGACCCAATTCTCCAGGATCTGTAACAACTTCTACTCCTTAAATGTCTGGGGTCTGAACGCTGCACTTTTGTCACAGAACATCTTACAGGTGTTTTAAAAGTACTTTTTCATGGTACTCTCACAGAAGTACCAAGAATATATCTATCATAGTTTTTGAGTTATGTCTTTTTTAAGCTGTATATTTAGTATATAAACCCTTATTAAGGTGCACAGGTTTTTTATAGTCAAATTCAGGATTTAGGATTAAAATGTTTTATTGCTGATTGTGAACATTTTATAATTTCCCAGACCTTTTTTTCCCTGCAAATCTAAAAGCAGCCAGCAAGGAGCATGATAAACTGTTTAATCAGGACATTTCTGAAATAGAAAAGCAATAGCAAGGTAAGTGGAGTCCCAGTATACTTATTGACTACTATAGTTTTGGATGTGGTGATAGACCAATTTCAACAAACAACAATTACATGCTTGCTGCAGTAAACCAAATAATACAACTTGTTTATAACATATGGATAATAGAGATGGATATACTGTATTCATGCATATGTAGATATATATGCATATAGATATTGTGATGTGTGAGTCACTGTCTTGCACTCCAAAACACATTGCTGAGTGTCAGTACTTTAGTAAAACCAGCTTTATTCAACCTGAAACAGGAACAGCACGGTTATTTATTGTAGTGGGATATACCACTCTCCTATAGACAGACACAGCAAACAGGCAGGGTCGGGACCAGGTTAGTGGCCAAGAAATACTGTTCCCTACATTTATAATGTTCCTTGCATCACCCATCAATGACAGTCGCTTATAGCTATGCTGCTGCTCTGTGAACCTGAAGTTTACTTGGCAACTGACAAGCAGCCCTCCACAGACGCAGCAATCGCACTTCGGCATGTCATCCCATTCGGGGTAAGAGGGTATTGGGGTCCCTAAAGAGTTCAGTAACCGCACAATATATTTCTAGTCAAACATAATAACAAACAATACAAAACAAATTGTCAATAGCTTAGTTTAACTTTTTCTCTCCTATTGAAAACATACAAATTCTGATCTTTCAACAACAGGTAGTTGTCACTGAAATACCTCCTTCGCACAGTTTCTTTGTGTACGTGTGAGATGTTACTCTGAACTTTCCATTTTGAGTTTTTGAAGAAAAACTTATAACAGCTAAAGACTTATCCTTCAAAAAGGTTGTCAGATTAGATATCTGAATTTATCATGACCAGGCATCAATCACAGTACCAACTGTGGTCATCACTGCTCTTGTGAAAAGAATGAAGATAAAAGGCATCATCTCAGAGAGGGAGAGGCAAGTTCCTTGTACCATGTGAACGTCACTGAGGGAATAAAACTGAATAATAAACTAAAGTGCTACCTTTAATAAAGTAGACAAAATTTACAGCAGGTGTTACAGACAAAGATCTAATGAATATTTTTATTATATTATAGTAATAATAATAGCGGCTTACTACTCAAAACACAGAGTGCCAGGACTCAAACCTGCAACCTTTTTGTTACAAGGCAGCAGCTCCTACCTTTGCACCATCCAGGATTACGTATGAGCTTTCTGTCAATTGACATTTGAGCTTGGGTTTGTAACTCATTGACAGCAATATGTAAATTGAATGATTTTTTTTTTTTACTTTGGTTATATTCTTGAGTAAAAGCACACATCTTCATTTGATATTTGGACTAAAGTCTTCACACATTATACACTTGGAAAAAGTTTCTGCTTTAGGTATGTGTTCAGCATTTCTTGCCTCGCACATTTTTCCTTTCATCCTACACTTACCCAGATCTTTGTAGACACCGAACACAAATGAAATGCTTGTGTTCCAAATAACGATATACTGTATTATTTGCCCTATACAAGTTCAGGTAGCACGCACGCAGATAACGAGACTTGGCTTGAGCCGGGAGAACTTTTTGCCTGAGTTGAGCTCCATGAAGAGGGGAGATGGGAAAGCCGGCTGCTTGTGCTGATCGAAACAATTACTAAACAAAAGACACTGATGAAGAGGTGCAAAGGAATTTAAGATTGACCGGGGTTACGACTTTTTAAGTAGGCTGCAGGGATTCCAGTGTTAAAGCTGAAGGCTAAACTACGGAAGTTAATAAATACTCATTTATATTTTACTGTTTTTAAGCTATAATTCTAAATCATTATCTTCTAACGTAAGAGTCAATAATTTATTAGCACCATGTATCTGACAAGCTTTTTTTGGGGTAACCTCCAGTTACTGGCTTGAAGCAGATTTGTACCTACACCTCTAACCTACCTTAAGGCAGTTGTACTCCAAAAGTGAAAAAACATTACATTTTTTCGTAGGCTTCAGGGATTCTAGTGTTAACAAATAAATGTATGATTATTTTTTTTCAGATGTACTTCCCTGACTAACAATACTGTGTGTCTGCTGCTTGTGTCATTCTGCCCTATCATTACAGTATCACCCTAGTTGCATATTACTATTTATAAAAATGTTAAGTAAATGAAACCTGACTGGAAATCTGCTTATTAGGTGATGTATTATTTATTTATTTCTTTTCACTTGGTCAAACTGACAGCATTTTCAGCAATAACAAGACAGCTCACATCTATATAATCACCTATTTGTTACCTATTCATAGCACCAATTTTGGATTGAGAATATGTGTGTAAACTGCATAGAACTTTTATTTTTTTAATAGATACATATATTTCCTGATCTAACTTTCCCTTTGCAGGGACAGAGGGGGCCTTAAATTGATGCACAGTATTTCATGATGGATTTGATTCCAATTCATTGCAGGGTACTTTATGACACACACTCATACAGGACCAATTAAGATTTGGCAGTTAACTCTTGGATGTGGAGTTAAAGTGGACACCTTGAGAAAATCATCGGCAAGGAGGAAATATGCAGCTGAATCCTAAACCCAGAGTTTAGAATTTGTGAGGCAAGAGAGCTATCTACAACTGTCTTACCATACTTTTTAAACATACTCATTAATCCAGTTAATAAACCACATGATAGTCATTGACATCAATCGGTTAATTTTAAAGTTAGTCTCTGACATCATAAAATCATATTGGGGAACGTATGCACCGATGCACATTCATTAATAATGGTCTTAAAAATACTCTTACCTTTGAAATGCAGATTTTATGAGTGACAGAGAAAGATGTATTTGGTAATAGAGAATTTTTCATGCTTTTTCTTATTTTCCTTTTTTATAATGTTAGTCTACTTTAATTGTTTGAATGTAAATGATTTTCTTGGAGCAACAACTTTGAAAAATTAGATCAAGGTATTATACCTGTTTCATCCCATTTAGGGTCTCTAGGAGCCTTAGCTTTTCCAGGCAGCAAAGAAGAACAAGGAAGCAATTGATCCTGAATTTGGCAGTGGTTCACTGCAGGGTGCACTCAGGCAAAGACAAAAAACATGTTTATATTGGGTCCTTTATTAACACAATCTTGCATGCATTTATAGTGTACAAGGGAAATCATGTATCTATTAAAAATCCACGTCAACGACAGGAAAATGTGTGGGCTCAAGTCCTTGGAGCTGTGAGGCAGTGGTGCTTACCAGTGCACCCTACATTCTATGTATACTGTATACTTAATGTAAATCCAATAAGAAATGTAGAAAAGAAAAACTGTGGCCAATGTCTTTATGTACCACAATTAAGAAAGCATTTTTGATTTTGTTTTATTTCTTTAATAAGATTTCTCAAATTAATACATTGCATAGTTTAAATTAACACCTGTTTTTGCCGACCCTGTTTGCTTTTTAGATCTAATTAAAAAAACTGGATGGCTGGTTCTCACAAGATTAAACTTAATTTTCACATTTACAAGTCATGAAAATTGCACTTTGGAGCATTTCTTGTACATTTCCAATTTTATCTAGGCATCTATTCTATTTAAAGTACATATTTTGAGATGTTTTTGATGATGCCATGTTTTCTTTTGTGAATTTACATGATACTTATTGCCAGGGTCTTAGCAAAAAAGATATATTTATTCATTCTCAAACCCACTTAATGCAATTGTCATGCATGGGTGCCTGAGGATCACATTCCAGGCTCATACAAGGTATGCAATACCTTTCTGGGTCTAGAGGGGGCACCAACACTAATAATGCTGTCTCTTTTCTCTTCTGTAGCTCCTGGAAGCTGTCCAGTGAGAACACCTCAGCTACACCCCAATTCAAATACGTCATGCCTCTTCCGGTCAGGACGACATACCTGTAAATTCGAGGGCTCCCGAAAGATAGTGTCTTATTCTGAAGCACACAGTCCCACATGGCTCGCGAGAGCCCATAGTTTTGAGAAGCCACAGAGGCTAAAAAAGCATGCTACTCCTTATGTTGGTTGCAACACTGCATGCTCATTTTTGTTCATTGTTTTGGACACTGGCCGTAAATGGGAGGCTGGTTGGCAATCCAGCCTTTCTTTGGTTCTCCTCTGCCTCATTTGCACCGGACAGATTCAGTCTTTCAGGACATTTGGGTCTATCCTGACAGTACTAAACACAAGGAAAGAAACAAAAAGTTCCCACACCCTTTATTTACTTTACTTATTGCTTCATCTTATACTTTTTGCTGTCAATGATTTGCAAAAGGATTGTCAGTTTGTTTTATCCCCAAATGATGTTAATGCTTGATTCCTGTCTAGATTTCCTACTGCTTCTTCAATGTTTTTTTTCCCACGTTGCTTTCCGCCTCCCTCTTGTTTTAGATCCCTCAGATCTTGTCTCCCAGGCTAGTCTAGGCCATGTATCCTCAGACATCCTGTGGAAATGTGCGAATCATCACAGCTGTATAGTGTTGTTACTTGATTTATTATATTTTATTTATCTCCACCTGAAGATATATATATATAACTTTTCCACATTTCGTCACATTACAGCCACAAACATGAATCAATTTTATTTCAATTCCACGTGAAAGACCAATACAAAGTGGTGTACACGTGAGAAGTGGAACGAAAATCATACATGATTCCAAACATTTTTTACAAATAAATAACTGAAAAGTGGGGTGTGAGTAATTATTCAGCCCCCTGAGTCAATACTTTGTAGAACCACCTTTTGCTGCAATTACAGCTGCCAGTCTTTTAGGGTATGTCTCTACCAGCTTTGCACATCTAGAGACTGAAATCCTTGCCCATTCTTCTTTGCAAAACAGCTCCAGCTCAGTCAGATTAGATGGACAGTGTTTGTGAACAGCAGTTTTCAGATCTTGCCACAGATTCTCGATTGGATTTAGATCTGGACTTTGAC
>JANRMT010062819.1:7281164-7292649 GCA_026402145.1 Polypterus bichir lapradei
GTCAAATATGTGTATCAATTATAGACACTTTTCACATATACCTTTCCTATTTAAGTAGTACCCTCACAACTTCAGTTCACCTTAATGATTAAAATCTACTAGTGTGGTCTGGTATACCAGTGCTAAAAATGTACCAAACTTCCCAATTTTTAAAATGGAATTATAGTAGCATTATGCTATATTTGGTACCAGCACCCCATGCTCTGAACCATAGCCAAGCACCTCCCACCCCTTTCAAAGAAATATCTGAATATTAGTGGGCCCAAAACTTAAACTTAGACCGCCACACCCAACCTTTCTCTAAATCTCTGCAAGCTCAATTAACAAATTATCAGCCTCAAACGGAGCCCAGACGAGTGGAGTTTGGCGGACCAGCACGGCGTGTGTGGGCTGGCAGAATAAAACAGCTGGGAGCAGATGGAGTCTGAGTGGGAGAGGTTATCTGGTATTTGCTTCTATATTATTTTGGTATAGGTACTGAGGTGCAAAAGCTGGTATCTGCACTAAAGTCAAATCCAACACTACAACCCACTTGAAAACTTCCATTCTGGCTGTTGCATTCAGACACATTGAAGGAAAAGCATTATCTTGTGTTATCATTGACAAACTAATTATCTTCCTAAGGAAAATCTACAGTTATTACATTGTTAGATGCAGTCGTCATCACTACTTTATTACATCGGTTTGAAACTTATGTTTGGCACTCAGCAAATGTTCTTCCATGGTTTAGTTCACACTTAACAATTTGATTCTAATATGTGCAGTAATTTTTCATTAAGTTCTAATAATATGACATCCATCAGTGCTCAGTACTGGCAACATTTATGTTTTCACTTTACATGTTCCTGCTAGGAGATAGATTTTCTTAACATAATATTAATTTTCATTTGTATGCAAATGATACAGATGTCAACAATTTATTGTCACTTTTTGCTTCATAGTGTCTTAATGCAGCCAGGAATCTGCCCATAGCTTCCCTTAGTCTCACCTTTGTGAATCTTCCTTCTTAAATGTTTTAACTCTAATAATGTACTATACATATATTTTCATGCTTAAGGGATTTCTATTAAAAAGTATTTGAATAATAAACAAAAACACATATAGAATTAATAAACAGTAGAGACAGAGTCCTTGAATAATTGCACACTCTTAATGTACAGTAATGAAATATCTTCTGATATAGAAATCATAATCAAAATAACTTTTCCTGATAAATCAAATAATACTGTACAATATAAAGCATAAAATTCAGATACAAAAATTTAAATTTTATATTTTAAAGACATGATTCTAGCTACAGTATGTAAGTTGAACATGTTATTTTAATATGGTTTTCCAAAAATGTCTTTTTTATTATTGCATTCTAACCTTTTTTGGGTGGAGATATTAATGTGAGTATAGTACAAATGGTTGATTTATGCTGGCATTGTATTTTAATTTGTACAAGTTCTTGGAAAATTTCAGCTTTCAGGCTGTAGAGCAAAAAAACTTCTCAGATATCTTCAGCCACAGTAAGATAGTGCATAGCTTAGTTTAAAACCAATAATTAAAACTACCAATCGGCAGTATTGATTGATTTATTAATTGTTGCTTTGGGGACACATGTCATCAAGTCACAAAAAGAGTTGCTAAAATGTTTTCCAGTCATTTTACCACTGATTTTAACAGTGGATATGCATGCTAAACACAGAATCTTCTTACTAACTGCATTAAAAAAGATTTAAAAAAATTTGCAACTATGGATGTTTAGTAGCCAAACTTTCTCAAATAGGCAGGGCCTCATTGACTCTTATGGGTGTTGCACCTATGTCACTTTGCCACCTTCATCTCAGAGTTTTGTTAATGACAGTGATTTTATGATGTTGGTTGTACTGGTAAACATAGATATATTTAGATATTTTAAGGCAATATTATGAATTTACATAATGTGTGTAGTGATACATTACTGCGAATGCATTAATTTATCCATCCATCTATTTTCCAACCCGCTGAATCCGAACACAGGGTCACGGGGGTCTGCTGGAGCAAATCCCAGCCAACACAGGGCACAAGGCAGGAAACAATCCCAGGCAGGGTGCCAACCCACCGCAGGACACACACAAACACACCCACACACCAATCACACACTAGGGCCAATTTAGAATCGCCAATCCACCTAACCTGCATGTCTTTGGACTGTGGGAGGAAACCGGAGCGCCCAGAGGAAACCCACGCAGACAGGGGGCAAACATGCAAACTCCAAGCAGGGAGGACCCGGGAAGCAAACCCGGGTCTCCAAACTGCGAGGCAGCAGCGCTACCACTGCGCCACCGTGCCGCCCGCATTAATTTATTCTGCTCATAAATTATTATATGCTGGAAGGTGTATATATTAATCATGAAGTGCTTATAACTTGTGCATTGTTCTTTAAAAGTCTACAACTTTTCAATGAATGTGACACATGAAAACACAGACTTTAACAAAAATTAGATTCTCTGTGCACACATTTTGATTTTTTCTTTTATATACTTTGGCAATCACCGAGTGGAAGTTGTCTTTTTACATAAGCTTTGCTGGTCAGAGCACAGGGTCAGCCAATGTGCAGCACCCCGGAGCAATTTTCAGGTTAGGGTTGTTACTGAATGTCCCAACTGAGTAGGATCCCTTCGGGCAGTAATAGCATTTGAACCGGCAACGTTCCAGATACGAGCACAGATCCTTAGCCACACAGCCACCATATCAACTAGAAAGTGGTAATACACATGGGAAACACTGACAAATTGCTCACAATTGCCTAAAAACATTCAAAGAAGTCATTGATCAATTTTTTGTTTTCCAACTAAGCTAGATAATATTTTTACAAATCTCTCTATTATTTAAATTGAGGGGTTATCTATGTTTTTCACAAATTTAAAGATTGAATGTATTAAATGATCAATTGTTATCATTTTGAATATTTCCTCCTTGTTATAAGTATTTCACAAATGCCTTTATTCAAAACAACGTAAAGAAAAATCTGTAAAAACAAATTTGAGTGTTTTAGAAGAAATTATTAAATTAACAAGCAAAACAGAATGAAATGTTAAAGTAAAGCACAGAAAGAATAGGCTATGGTTATCTGCATCACTACATGAAAAAAAATGCAGCTGGTGAACAAAAAAGGTCAGTAGAACCTAATTGGATACTCAGGAGTATGGAATTCCTGTTGAGTACACAGGTAGGAGGACACAGTAAAGTAAATTTGTTAAATTAGCTGGGGAGAAGGTGTTGTTTTAGATATTTTGTTAAAAGAAAGTATACAGCTCATTGCCGCACCCACCACATGACAAAACACCTCGGAATCCTGGTTGGCAACCCACCAGGCAGACACGTGGACCAGTTCCACCCTCCGGAAATAACCATTAATCTGCCGTAGCCAGGTGTTATGTGGGCATCCCCTTAGCTTGGTCCAGCAGCTTGGGTCCTCAACAATGAGGATCCCGAAATTCGGATCACAAAATCGCATCACATGACTATAGTGCTGTAACTGACAATCCTTCACAATGCAGTTAATGTGCCTCATTCAGGACTCCATGAGCAATCGCTCATTCTACACAAAGTCAAACCAGCAGTACCCAATGATTCTCCAAAGTACCTAAGGAGTCCAGTATTCCTCTCCGGTTACTGGACAGCATTCATGTTAAAACACAAAGCACCAGGACTCTAAAGACTTTGACCTTTGTCCTTTTTCAAAGATATCGGGAGTGCCACACACCCCTTTCCAACAACCCCTTGACCCCCCCATGCTCTCCCTATCTGTCTTCTGACTTTATAGGAAAAGTCACCAGAGACATGAATGTCACTGCCGATCTAAGTAAACCTCTCAACAAGGTAGACATTCTCTCTACAGACAGACACGCTAGTGATGGCTGTGACCAAGACGTCATTTAAGGCCTGGATTTTGGTTTTCATTCAGGATACTTGCAAGCCTAGGCAATCAGACTCGTCACTCTGTCCATTGAGAACGCCAATCAGAGCCTTCATTGACTCTGCAAAGATCACAGCATTGTCGGAAAGGTCTAGATCAGCAAATCTTTCTTCAAAACACATACTCTATAACCGCTGGATCCTACGACCCTTCCCAACACCCAGTCCATGCAAGCATTGAACAGAGTAGGAGCAAGAACACATCCCTGACGAACCCTAGAACCAAATAGGAAAATTGCAGAGGTACTGACTCACAGTATCAATGTACAGGCCGGCCATGACATCCAGCAACTTTGGGGGGATCCTGCAAAGTCTCAGGATGTCTTACAGGGTAGCTCGATCAACTAAGTCAAACACTTTATGAAATTCAACAAAAGCAGCAAAGAAGCTCTGCCGATATTCACGTTTGCACCCAATGAGAACCCACAGTGCCAGGGTGTGGTTGAAGGTAGACATCTTGGGTATAAAACCAGAATGCTCTGGTCTCTGGCATGTCAGCAAGTGATCATGGATCCTACTGAGGATGGCCCAAGTAATGACCTTACCTGGCACCGAAAGCAGTGTTATTCCCCTGTAGTTGCCACAATTCAGGTGATTTCCCTTTCCTTTCCAGATAGGGATGACAAGTCCCATTTTCCAGTCAATTGGGATGACGCCTGTCTATCAATTGGAATGACGCCCATCTCCCAAATGGAAGGAAAGATTGCTTGCAATTCCAGGAAGACAGCCTTACCACCAACCTGGAGAAGTTCACCCTGAATACCACAGATCCCTGCAGCCTTCCTTACCCTCAGCTGGTTCACCACCTGTGCAATCTCAGTGAAATTGAGTGGTTCACTAATTGGAGGATCAGACTCAAGGACCCTGGACCCAGAATGTCCAACATTCTAGCCAGAAGATCAGCTTTAAACAGGACATCCATAAAATGGCCTATGCTGGCAACGTCAGCATATTAATTAATCAGGATTAATTAATCCTGAGCAAACATATTTTTGCCTTCTAAAAAGTAAAAAAAAAATCAGTAATATACATATAATCAGCACTGCTTAAAGCAGAAACTTGCAACAGATCAATAGCACACTTTGTGATGTTATAGCAGCCTACTTACACATTTCATATTTGATGGCATGCAGAAGAATTTTCCTTAACAATGCTAGGGACTGCACACCAGTTTCATATGTGTGATTTTTCTTATTTGCAGTGCTGTTAAAATATGTAGCTATTACAAACATCTAGATAAGGAAATTATTGCACATTTGATTCAGTAGTGTTTATTTAGGAAGAAAAGTCTAGGGTGAAATAATATGAAAATGAACAAGGTCATGTAATTTTTTAATAGGGTATTTATTTTTACATTGTGTTGCATCTGAGTTTCTCTCTTTATTGAGCTTTTTCACAGAACTGTATGTGTAAAAAAATTACCATGCATATTCATTATATGCTGATGATTTGGGTGTGCAGTTCTGTTAAATAAATAACATAAATGATACTTAAGTGTATTTTTACAGAATAAGCCTGTTATTAATTTCAACTTGTAATGATGTAGCAAATGTGCTTTCTATTAGCACTGCGAATCCATAAGACATTTTCTTGCACATGCTGACGATCAAATTCATAACACATCCTTTTTCAAAATCTAGACATGACAAGTGACAACTTAAAATTGTTTCAAAACACTCATACAGTACATTGTCACTCAGAAGGGAAACTAGTGGTCAAGCTGGCATTGGTAACGTATCACAAACTATAGCTCTATGTTTGACTGAAGAGATAAGGACACAGTTTTTCTCTGGAAAAGCAAAAAGGCATTTGTCAGAATTTAGTCTGAGGTTATGTCAAGTCATGTCAAATAAGAATTAGGAATGAATAGGCAGACCATTACACATTTTTTTGGTTTATTTTGAGAGTACAGATTTGATTTTAGCTACAAAATAACACAGAAAACATTCATAAAACATAACACCAATCTTTCACAGCAGTATTACAAAATAATTACAGAAATATATCAAGCTCATTCTTTTGAATTTCTCTAAATGCTGCATCAATTCAACTGAGTTTTGGAATGGGTGGCTTATACAAATTAGTCTAGGATAAACAAACATCTTTTCAACTTGTAAATAGTCTGTCTATTGTGTGTCTTACAGATCATGAATTTTCTGGAAGTGCTGGACCTTCATACACAGATGGTACATTTGTTTTGAATTTATAATGAGGAAATATATACTGTGCAATTTATTAAAGACCTGTGGATTAGACAAAAGAATCTGATGCACTTAGGAAGGCAAAACCTTCATCCATATCTGGCATTCCCTCCTAATCCCAGGCTTCTCAAAAAACTACCACTTTAAGATTGTCTTTTTTCTCCAAAAATCTGCAGACAGTAATGGTGGATCAACACATTGTCCCAGCATCAATTAATCATGTAAAATTATGAAAGTAAGAAAGACAAGCTGCTTTAATCAAAAGTGGTCTGAAACTCAAAAATTCTAAAAGCATTAATTTAAAACTGCTATTTTAAATGAACAACCAGAAAAAGATGACCATCATCAAAGCCTCCAACGAATCAAGTATGAAATAATAAAACTCAGAAAACACACAAAAAAATATCCAAAACAGAAGTCTGCATTAGAAATCAATGCTGTAACAGATCTTACATTTAAGAGATCTTTCTTTGTGTAACATGGCATTAA
Source organism: Polypterus bichir lapradei (assembly GCA_026402145.1). Classification (NCBI taxonomy): domain Eukaryota; kingdom Metazoa; phylum Chordata; class Cladistia; order Polypteriformes; family Polypteridae; genus Polypterus; species Polypterus bichir. The sequence goes on from JANRMT010062819.1 coordinate 7,287,800, forward strand.
TAGAAAGCATCTGAGGAAGTCTTTCAGGTAAATACCAAGCTCTCCATGGAATTTTATAAGCACTTTGACTTTAAGAACATGTAGCAAACATAAGACTCCCTTTTAATTCTGCAATACCCATCTCATCGGTACAGTAATATGACTCTTTGAATGTCTTCCAATGGGGCAAAAGGATACAGAAATAATGAACTATCATTGATGCCAAAGGACTACTGCTGACAAAAACTTTTCATTTAAGAGAAAGCTAAACAGTCAGTGAGTGCAGCCTTCTTATATTTACCTTGAAATTTTTCAGACAACTCCTCTCAGTGTCCACTTTCAAAGTTATAGCAAGATCTGGGACTATTACTGTTTTTCTTTCTGCTACATTCTCATTGCCAAACTGAGACATGCTAAAGAGACTTTCTAAAAAAACAACTAGCACATATCCACCTGCCATTTTTAATTTATATTACAAATAAAAAAAAGTCATCAGCATACGAGTATCTTGTTCACATAACAGACCAGAATGGATACCAAGGATTGTCCAAGAACAGAGAGTTGTACACTAATTTGGTAATAGAGAGGCTAAATGGAAAGAGCACAATACTACTGAATTAATTAATTCTATATATATTTAGCAAGTTTATTCCCAAATACAAAGATGTGAAGCATTTTCAGAAGGTAATCATGATGACAATGAAAAGCTTTTTCCTGATTTAATAAAACAATTTTACAATTAAGACTGAAAAATTTGAAGGAGGCTAAAATATCTCTAAATAAAAATATCCCTGACCATGGGAAATGTGCTGAATAAATAAAATGCATTATTACTATTATATAAAAAACAGACTTCACTGGAACACTATAGCTTTGGTCAGAATAATGTGAATTGTTCATTACTACTTTTAGCATTTTGGCTAGATCTTCAGACAATATTTCATAATTAATACAGTGGAAATAATACTACTGTATGTTTTACAGACTGGAGTATGTTGTACAGGATGCACTAGTACGATATCAATATTAATATATAATGAAACAGATGTATCAGTCTTTCATTGGTTTTCGAGTAGAAGACAATGCAAAGGAAAATAGTTTGCCTTAACGGTAATTTGGTGGAGGAACCTACTGTGGTTAGGAACTGAAGATTTAAAATGAATTCAATTTGTCAAAGAATTGTTTTTATTAAGGAGTCGCTCAAAAAGTGCAAAGCCCAACATGTCAGGTATGAAATGGCCATTGTTAGAAACCCCTATAAGTTTAAATACTTGGAAGCGATCTAGCCTAGATGGACTTTGAGTTGAATTCTATAAGGAGCTTTGGACTTTTTTTTTAACAGTGTTGGTGGGTGGTATCTTCTAAGAATATATCTACACTGGTGGATTTATTTTGGCCAGGCTGGCCATTCCTGGAAGGATTCACTACTGTTCAATGTGTTTTGTGAGCTCAGTAATTGTAAAGGGGCTGGTAGACCAAGCAACACCTCCACTGCTGATGACAGAAGAATCCTCACTATGTTAAAGAAAAAGCCCCAAACACCTATCCGACAGAAACAGTCATTTCTACAATTTGCACTTTAACTACATCTGAATTGTTTGATTTGTAATTTTAAACTGTAGAGCAGAGAGGGAAATCAAGAAAAAATGTGTCTTTGACCCAAACATTATGGAGGACGCTGTATATATAGGCCTAAATATACACTTAGTATCTCCATTCGTGTGGGGAGCGCTTTCTTTCACTCCCCATAGCAGCACAGTACAGTCAAGCACCAATACAAAGTTCCAAAGCATTTTCCTTTCTTTCTTCTTCACCTTCTCCCACTCCATCTTCACCTTCACTTCTCCTCCTCTGGAAATCTTTGTCCACCTCCCTCCTGACTCTGGCTGACAGATTATTGGTGGTTGGCTTCTTTTATAGTGCACCTGGATGTGCTCCAGGTGTCCGGTAATCTTCTTCTGGCAGCACATTCAGGTTTGGCAAAAGTGCTTCAACAAAGGGCACCCCCTGGTTGCTTCAAACTCCAAATTCCATGGAGACATGTGGGAATCTGGGGCACCGCAGCAACCCAGGGGGGCTGTCACCTAGCGGCCTGGGAGAGGTAATGCACTGAGTCTGCTTTCCCCACAATAATAGGATCCAGGCCAGGTATTTGCCCTGGCCATCCATCATGATAAATAAATATATATATATTGACTCTCTAAGAAAACAAGAAAAAACTCCCAAAAAAAACCCTTGTAGGGAAAAAAATGGAAGAATCATTAAGAAAGGCAGTTCAAAAAAAGACCCGTTTCCAGGTATGTTGGGCGTACAGTGGGTGTCAAAAAGAAGGGGGTCAATACAATACAATACACAGAACAGAAAAAATCCTCAATACAGTATAAAAATAAAAATACTACAAGTACAGAGCAGATTTTAACAGTAGATTTGTTTAGTCTTATGGTCCTTGAGGTTGTGTGCACTCAACATGAGCACCATGTGCGACAAACATCAAAATGGTAGACCATTTCTTGCCACACACAAGACAGCCGGTACTTAGTTACTGAATTCACGGCTTCCTCAATTCGATATCACACATCTTGAAGATTACTGGGCATAGGTGGAACAAACACTCTTTAATGTACCCCCACAGATAAAAATTGCAGGGGGTAAGGTCTGGAGACCTGGGAGACCATAGACGATGAGCAAGATCTTGTTGTCCACCTCTTCCAATCCAATGGACTCACACTTCGCAAATTACAGCATGCAAAATTATTTCTCTTGTGGTGTTGACGCCATTTTACTATAAATGAGAAAAGTATTCGGTGGCATTCACTGGTACTTTTAGGCAGGCTTTTAAACTTTGAACTTTCCTGTATCCAGTGATGTGCGGAATGTGTTTCTGTCCTATACAGTTTGTTTGAAATAAATTTTTGAAATCTGCTCACATACTGTATACATACCTGTATACACATACATACTGAAATGAATGGTGCCAGTAGTAAAAAAGAGCAAGACTCAGTGCTAGGCATACAGTCCTTCCTTATTTGATGTTAGTGATCAATATGTCCCTTTAAGCATATACTGGCCCCGTTTTTGACAAGGGATGAATTAGCTAAGTGCGCCAGTTATTGTTTTCAAGTGGTGTTACATCCTGTATGTCATAACATTTAAAAATAGACATTATTAAAGTATCCAGGTGAACAATAGAGCAACAGAATTTATTGTATCCCTCACAGAACAGAAGCAGTAAGGTACTAGACACTCAAATGTGTACAGCAGCCTGCTGGAACACATTATGACTCACATATAGAGCTTTTCAAAAAAGAAGTTGTCTCATACAATGCATTATAAGAGAGATGCAAACAATTGAATCGTAAGGCCAAAAGAGTTTCTGAAATATGATAAAGCTATCACAGATTTGTATGCAGTTTTCTAGAACTAGGAGGAAAAAAGTAAACGTGGCTCTAAAGAAAATAATAGCTTAAATTAGATTAGATCTTTTTTGCCACATGCACTGCATAGTGAAATTCTTGTGGCCCATTTGTTTGGGTGTTAAATACAGAGAAGTATATACAGGTAAAAAGACATTAAGATGATGTATAAATAAATAGGTACAATAAGTATACAGTGCATCCAGAATGTATTCACAGTGCATCACTTTTTCCACATTTTGTTATGTTACAGCCTTATTCCAATATGGATTAAATTCATTTTTTCCCTCAGAATTCTACACACAACGCCCCATAATGACATCGTGAAAAAAGTTTACTTGAGGTTTTTGCAAATTTATTAAAAATAAAAAAACTGAGAAATCACATGTACATAAGTATTCACAGCCTTTGCTCAATATTTTATTGATGCACCTTTGGCAGCAATTACAGCCTCAAGTCTTTTTGAATATGATGCCACAAGCTTGGCACACCTATCCTTGGCCAGTTTCGCCCATTCCTCTTTGCAGCACCTCTCAAGCTCCATCAGGTTGGATGGGAAGCGTCGGTGCACAGCCATTTTAAGATCTCTCCAGAGATGTTCAATCGGATTCAAGTCTGGGCTCTGGCTGGGCCACTCAAGGACATTTACAGAGTTGTCCTGTAGCCACACCTTTGATATCTTGGCTGTGTGCTTAGGGTCGTTATTCTGCTGAAAGATGAACCGTCACCCCAGTCTGAGGTCAAGAGTGCTCTGGAGCAGGTTTTCATCCAGGATGTCTCTGTACATTGCTGCAGTAATCTTTCCCTTTATCCTGACTAGTCTCCCAGTTCCTGCCGCTGAAAAACATCCCCACAGCATGATGCTCCCACCACCATGCTTCACTGTAGGGATGGTATTGGCCTGGTGATGAGCGGTGCCTGGTTTCCTCCAAACGTGACGCCTGGCATTCACACCAAAGAGTTCAATCTTTGTCTCATCAGACCAGAGAATTTTGTTTCTCATGGTCTGAGAGTCCTCCAGGTGCCTTTTGGCAAACTCCAGGTGGGCTGCCATGTGCCTTTTACTAAGGAGTGGCTTCCATCTGGCCACTCTACCATACAGGCCTGATTGGTGGATTGCTGCAGAGATGGTTGTCCTTCTGGAAGGTTCTCCTCTCTCCACAGAGGACCTCTGGAGCTCTGACAGAGTGACCATCGGGTTCTTGGTGACCTCCCTGACTAAGGCTTTTCTCCCCCGATCGCTCAGTTTAGATGGCCGGCCAGCTCTAGGAAGAGTCCTGGTGACTTCGAACTTCTTCCACTTATGGATGATGGAGGCCACTGTGCTCATTTGGACCTTCAAAGCAGCAGAAATTTTGCTGTAACCTTCCCCAGATTTGTGCCTCGAGACAATCCTGTCCCGGAGGTCTAAAGACAATTCCTTTGACTTCATGCTTGGTTTGTGCTCTGACATGAACT
>JANRMT010062819.1:7292749-7304028 GCA_026402145.1 Polypterus bichir lapradei
GCTTCATATTTTTTTGCTGCCTTTTCAATTGTGTAATTCGGTTTTTGTTCAGCGCTCTTTGGAACTGTTGCTTTTTGTCTGTGCACTGCGTCAGTTCACGTGAGCCGCTCGGTGTACATGCATCGAAGTTTCCCAGCTGTGCTGGTGCCATGTCGTGTTATGTCCATGGCTGTATTTAATGTTACCTAAGTCCCGGCACTTTAAACTTTCTCTCGCAGATTCGCTGAGTTTGTGCCAAACACCACCCTGACCATTTCATCTTCCTCTGCATAAGCACAGTCCTTCACCCGTGAATATTTAATGGCAGTGTTTCTATTGGATTGCCGTTGACGGACGGCCTAATATGGGCAGGCACTAAATTAAAAACGCCAGCGGCAGCCTGTCTATGAACTTAATTTAAAGTTTCCGTAGTAGCAGCACTCATGAATATGGTTGTATATGTCACTCGCTTGCTTCTTATTCTTTCGCTGCCTTCTCAATTATATAATGCATGTTTTCTTCAGCGCTTTTTGGAGCTCTTCCTGGTTTTCTACGTACTGCGTGATTACGTGGGAGGCGTGATGATGTCACACGAAACTCCGCCCCCACGGCTTTCGAGCTCATCTCCATTACAGTAAATGGAGAAAAACAGCTTCCAGTTATGACCATTACGCATAGAATTTCGAAATGAAACCTGCCCAACTTTTGTAAGGAAGCTGTAAGGAATGAACCTGCCAAATTTCAGCCTTCCACCCACACGGGAAGTTGGAGAATTAGTGATGAGTGAGTGAGTGAGTGAGTGAGTGAGTGAGTCAGTGAGGGCTTTGCCTTTTATTAGTATAGATAATGACATTATTAGCACAATATTTGCATGTTCATCAGGTTATGTTGATGGCTGCACCTTAAAAACTATACAGCACATATTTAGGAATCTTCTACATTTGTTCACTATTAGAAAATAGATTTTAGAAGCAAAGGAATTGACTGACAAAACAATGTTTTGATTCCTCAAGCTTAGATGAGGAAGTACCGGAAATGATGATCACTGAGGACATTCCTTCTGACAATGCAGAGTGAGATGGCAAAAATGACCACTATGTAAATAATGAAAATTGTGGAAAAATGGGCTAAATAAATTAACAACATTAAATATAAGACTCTTTTCACAAAACTGATGTCACATTAAATAAAAAATAAACTAATTTAAAAACAAAAGGAATTGAGTGCTTAGACATGAGAAAAGACAATGACAAAAATGGAAAAAATTAAATAAAGACCTTATTCACAACAACCATGTGGCCACAAAAAAAGACGAAAAGTCAGTGCTTATACCATGCAAACAGAAGAGGGGCTTGTCTGTCTGATGTCTTGTGTTTGTAAGATTATGACAGAATGGAAAAGGAAAATAGCCTGACACTTTGACTGAACTCACCATACCTTTAAAACATTCTTAAATCTACTGACACTATTAAACAGCATGCGCTGAGAAGCCATGATGGAGTACAATCCACCATCCCCTGTGATTTGTAGTCACGTAATCTGACATCCTCAAGGCAAAGTGAAACATGCTATTCAATTAAAAGTCGAGTGGTGTGACACCTGTCTAAGAGAAAAGATCCATGATAACTCTCCATCTTAGATATAAAAGTCTATGTGTGGAAGTGTGTGTGTGTGTCTGTCTGTCTGTCCGGCCCAGAAGTGAGAGGTGAAGTCGGGGTAAGTGCTTCACCTCCAAGGAAACAGAAAACTCGCTTAGCTGCTAATAACACAAGCGAGGCCAGCACATTAGCAAAATGAAACCTCAGAAGAAAGACAAAGTCGCTTAGCCACTAACATTGGCAAAATGATATCCCTTTTACTTTTCCTCCAACTGCTAATGCACAAGCGATGCCAGCACGTCAGCAAAACTAATCCTTCTAGGAGACAGATGCCCAGAGTAGTTCCTTTCAATTACCTGACATCTCTACATTTTAATTTTTTTCTGACAACTTCAATAGTTTCTAGGACCCCGAGTTTTTTACAGCACGGGCTTACACAGCTAATAAAGGAAATAACTGCTCTCTATGTGCATTTAACAGTAGAAATTAATTGGTTTAAAGAGTGGACATTTATTTTAATCCACTTGGAGTTATTAAACAAAATTTTGAAAAAACTTTTGCTGTCTTTCAGGAGATGCCATTGGTCGTGGCTGTTGTTAAGTTAAGCTATTTTGATTTCAGTGATTAAATTACACGAATGAATAAAAAGTGTTTGCTGATGCTATTGAAAGCACCAACCATAATTTCTTATGTACACTGAATTTGTAATTGTAAAATAACATTATGGCTGCAAGGTGGATCATGGATGCTAAATTGCTTAAGCAGGACAGAAAATAAATGGGTATTTATAAATCAATATACTGCTAACTACTTTACATCACATAATATATAATATGTTAGCAAAATTACAAATACAGTTGCATTATTTTCCGCCAAGTTGCTGCTAATTATTTAACACAGCTTTCCTTGACCAGCAATATGGGCACAGCCTGCCATTCTCACTATTCCCTACAAGTGGACAGGCACCTAGAAGATGTGATTTTTACTTTATGATTTGACTGACTCAGAAACTGAAAATTCAATCCATAACATTTGTGTAAACTTCATTTACCACTGTGATGATACTGATGTGCTTTGAGAAAGGAAAAATCATTACTAAGCTATAATATTATATGTATTAATGTACAAATATTCAATAAGCTATTGTTTAAACTGCCTCTACTAAATACATGTAAGCTAAAAAGTAACTTGCAACATTTTTAAGAAAACTGCTGAACTTTTAGTCTGTTCTAAAAAGAAGACTGTTAATCTGTTAGGAAACGTCTGCATGTTTTGTCTAATCAGCAGCAAATAGGTACTTTCACTTCTGCTTTTGAACCAATGTTGTCACCCTTGGGCATGGTACTGAACCCCTCAAACTATTGTGTAATCTTGTCTCATGCTAAGCTTGACTCTGAAGTCTGTTATAAAAGGGAACTCACCCCCCGCAAGATTGGGGGCTTTTTGCTAGTAACTGTCACTGACATAGCTGGCAGGCTGCAAAGGTCTCTCTGCTCACTAAAAATTAATAAAGAAACTGTTATATTTTTCTTCTGATCAGTGTCGGTCTGCTGTTTCCCTTGAACCTTCGACCACAGCTTGCAACAAAATTTCAATTGAATCCAAAAGAAGAGGAAGAAGCAATTCAAAATATCTCTGCATGTGATGTGTAGCCATTTCTTTTTGCAATGTGCCTTCCCAGATATATTGAACTTAGGAATATCAGACCATCAAATTTCAATATGGCAAGCAGTGTTTGGAATTCAAATCCTAAGGTTGGGAGTTCAAATCCTGCTACTGATGCTGTGTGAGCATGAGCAAGTCACTTCACCTGCTAGTGCTCCATTTTGAAAACCAAAAGAAATACAATCATAAATGTTGTAAGTTGCCTTGGAAAAAGGCATCAGCCAAATAAGTAAATGCAAATAAACCTTCTCCCACCTTTACGTATTGTTGTGTGAAACCAATAACCCAAATACAATTCATAAAGTAATGAATCCAAAAGAATAGAACAAAGAAATTCAAAATATCTCTTCATGTGATGTGTAGCCTTTCCTTTTTGCAAGTTGTCTTCCCAGATTAGTTGAACTTGTGAAATATTAGACCATGACATTTCAATAAACCTTCTCCTACCTTTACGTATTGGTTGTGTGAAACCAATAATTCAAATACAAATCATAAGTAATTTCTGAGGAAGGTCGGATGACATACATAATGTGTACATACAATGAATAAATTACCAAGTGGGGTAGTGGGGTAAAGAGGCAAAAGCTTGCTGTTATAGCAACTTTAAAGAAGATGCTAGGATCCATTTTAAAAAGGCCAGTGAAGGAAACCTTTATTGAGAAGAAGTGTTTCTTTAGTTCTGCTTCTAGAACTAGATTTAAAACATTAATCAGTCGAAATGAGTGAACATCCAAACCATTTTTTTAATCTGAGTTTTACTGATATGGACCATATATATTCTTATTTCATCTGTTTGACCTTAGACTTTTTCCATTTTTACTGCTATTTTATATTGCTAAAATCATGAAACCAAGTTCAAAAATTAGCATGGAGTTCCTGGTAATCAACACTAAGGGAAAAATCTGAAGATGATATGCTTACCAGATCTAAAGTATAATGGACTAGCTAAATACTCCTGATTTTTACGTCAGGGGAGTTCGAGTGGGCAGACAGTCAAATATATTAAAAGTTTATTTATTAACTTTTTTGCTATTATGTCATTTATTTATTTAAATAATTGGAGGACAACAGATGCCCACACCCCACCACAACAACCAATATTGCCTGCATGCAGGCAGGAATTAACCACAAAGTACCGTATATACGCACATATAAGTTGGGACTTGAAACCCAAAAATCGATCATAAAATCAGACACCAACTTATATACCCTGTTAGAAACTCGACACAGAGTCATGGAAAGGTTTGGGGCAGCCACCCGTATAATTGATTTCCTGGCTGCAAAGTCGTAAAAATGAATACAGCACTGATGTTCACAAAACCAAGTACAGAACAGAACTAAGGGAATAGAGAAAAGGTGCAGGCTTTTAAAGGAGGAGACCGGAAGTGAGATCATAGGGGTCAGGCTCATGAAGGTCTTCAGCCATTGGTCCGAGCCTGGACGTGACATCAAAGGGGCCGGAGCCGGCAAGGTCTCCTTCCATAGGCTCGGTCCTGGAAGTGACGTCAAGAGAGCCAGGTAGAATCTCCCGTGAATGGTCTACAGGAAAGGGAGAAAAAGAGTCGGTGCACTCTGCCACATCCTGGTATGCCTCGGAAGTGCCCTTACTTAAGCCCTTTAGCTGCCTCCCATGCGCACGTGTATGACGACCCGTTCAAAAATGCAACACCAAATTTTTTTTGTTTACATTTTCTTGCCTCCTCCAATCTCGCATCAGCTTCTCACCATCAGCGCAGTTACCAATTTCTTTCACTACTTCAACGACATTTAATTTAAAACCAGCTTCATATTTTCTTCTGATTGAAAGTGTGGTCATGTAGGCACAATAGAGAGAGGCAGAGAGAGAGAGAGAGGTTAGGAGCACGTGCTGATACAGCGCATTGCCACACCCACATAGAAAAAAAAGGCAGTGTGCTCCATGGTTACTCTCTCAGGTGGGCGCTAGCATATCATAATCTCTTGGACCAATAGCGTGAGATTTCCGCATTCAACTTATACGACCCGCATTATAAAATACCTGAGATTTTATGGTAAAATGAAGTCCCGACTTATCCGTGGGAGAACTTATCCGTGAGTATATACGGTAATCATAAAGTGGCAATGCACTTTACCAGGATTGTAGAGGTAATGTGAGTGTGAGGTAATATCCTCAAAATATTTGTTTCTGTTTATAACTGTGTGAAATTCATTTTATCTTCCAGTAGCTAAACGCAGAATCTAGGATGGGTAAAGTAAGTAGTTTGCTCAAGGTAAAACAGCAAGTCAGAGGAGTAGAATGTACTGCCAATTTTGAGGTCTAAAGTGTAATAACGTATCCACTAAACACCATTTGTGTACACAGACCTTAAATTAAAAATGTACATTTACATAGTTTGCCTGTTCTCAATATTAATTTCTTGTATACAGTTGAAATGAGGGACTATCCATCACTCTGCGCTGTGCATAACTATCAACATCATTCAATCATCTATAATTAGGCAAAACATTATTAGATGTATATATTACTACAAGAAACTTTACATAGGATCATTATTTCAATATAATTTTTTATATTGTTTTAAAAGCTTGACCATATTAATGTCAAGTAAAGTATGTACAGTCTTGAAAAAAGAAACACAGAGGAGACAACTATACTGGATATAATTTAGCTTAATTAATGTCCAGCAGACCTGAGCAAACCACTCATTTTGTTTGTCCTTTAGGTCAAAACATGTTCTGCCTGGAAAAAGAGCAGCAGAAAAAAATGCAATTATAGTAATTGTTGGAAACATCGATTGGGCTTGAATAACAACACTTCCTGTAAGCATCAACTGCTGCTCGTATTTACAACATGTATTAAATGTAAAAGAGTGTCTAAAACATGGACTAACAAAGGAACATTTTAACAATAATTACCTAAAAACCAGAAAGCAAACAAACAGATTGGTTTCTGGCTATTAATTAAAGACCTTAAATTATAACACCACCAGAATGCTTTCTGTCAATATCTCGGCTTTTAAGAAGATTATCTGTATTAGTTGTTTCTGCAGCATTTTGTTATTCAAGAAACTTGTTTCAGCAATTGAACTTGACGTGGCATTTTTTATGTGCTCCAGTGAATAGGGAAGCTGACATTTAAAGAGCTTGTAGTTGAAGAAAGATGAACAGGCATCAAGGAACAATTGCACGTTATAACATGAAAGGAAATACAGATAAGTGTAATGAGGCCCAAGCTGAGAGGAAAGTAAATTAGTGAAAGATTCTAGTGTTATAAAGTAATATCTGAAAGGTGATGGTGGAAGCAATTTTAGTGAATGGAGAGATGAGCAATGCTTTAAAAAATAAAAAAGTGCAGTAGTAAGTAAGAAAGATAATGGACATTAACATATTTGAAAACAAATCAATCTTGATTGTTTTAACTTATTTAGTCATGTAAATCAGCATACAGAAGGCTAAATATCAAAAATATAAATTAGCTAAAAGCTTTCAAATTATGCCAACATAAAGTGTGAAAATAGAAATAAATCAAAAACATAACTTAGTCGTTTAATGTAATGCTGTAATTAATTTGTTGTAACCAAGTATATGTACTCATCTTTTTATGTCAGGTGAAAAAATAACATTTTTTATTATATATATATATATGTGTGTGTGTGTGTGTGTGGCAGACGACTAGGATTCTGGCCCAGTTGGGTCGGCTGGATAATGGAAGGTCTGGATGAGAGCCGATACCTTCCCAAGAACACGAAAGGGCAGCCCCCATGATTTGCATCGGGGCCATGGGACTGGAGCTTGAAAGCTCAATCCTGTTGGGGACCGTGGCCACCGCCAGGGGATGCCTGGACAATTTCAGAGCCCTGGACTGCAGCACTTCCGCCACACTTTGAAGTGCTGCTGGAAGAAAATCCAGGCACACACCGGAGTGCTTCCAGGTGCCAATGCAGCACTTCTGCCACACCAGGAAGTGCTACAGGAAGATCATCAGGGAACACCTGGAGCACACCTGGGTGAACTATAAAAGGGGCCACCTCACTCCACTCTGGGAGGCAGAGGACAGAGCTTGCGAGTGGAAGAGTGAGGGCAGCAGAGATGAAGAAAAAGAAAGGAGAAGAAAAGGACTGTGAGCAATACTGCTGGTGGGTTGCGCACTGTGTGTGCTGTGCAAAGGACTATATATTGTAAAAACAAATAAAAATGTGTGTTTGAACTTCCATGTGTCCTGATGTCTGTCTGTACTCGGACTACATGTTCACAATATCAAAACACACATTTACACACATTATCAACAAAATAATGATGGATAATATTGGAGAATTTGAAACAGTATGTAGGTTTGTTCTAATGACCTAACTTTATATTATGGATTATTAGTGCATACGCAAGTATTGTTGGTGTATTGCTTACTTCAAGGTGACAAGTAGCATCTCTTCAGGGCTAACACTGACTCGCATATTGGTGGACTGGCATGTAATATGGTGTTATATTAGCTGCAGCAGGCAATTAAAGCTCGAAACTGATGCAGAAATCGTCGCACTTCTTTATAGATTACACAAAAGCTTCCTTTATTCACACGTTGTTCAGTCAGAGGTTGAACTTAGCAGCGGTGACGATGTTTTCTCTGCCTGCGTCGCTGTATCAGTAGGATTTTTAACACAAGGAGGTCAATGTTCTGGTCTAATAAAGGCAACTGATCAGTATTTAATGAAGCCAATGAAAGATGAACTTTAAAACCCACAGACTAAAAACACTCTGGACTGCCTGATAACTGCCCCCCACAGGTAAACACACAAAACTACAATCTGGGTCACTACAAAACACAAATTAAATGGCTAGGTCTGACAGAGCTCATTCATTTAATCAAGATTCGAACAGCCGTGTGGACTGGACGTTAGGTGCCGATACTTTATACATGCATAATAGTGCAATATTTCTTATTTTTTACATGAATATGTAAATTTACAGTTAATTCTTTTCTTTGGTAATGCATTTGGTTGAAGAAAAAAAATGACAAACTTTGCTATCTTACAGTTCCATATAAACACATTTGTATGTTTATCTGTGATTGTGATGATCTTTATGAAAGGACCAAAAACTAATCATCTCTTGAAAAAGGGAAATACTGTTTATATTTAAGATCAACATAGTCTTCAGCTGTACAATATTACGATTGAATACAGGGGGTCCTCGGGTTACAACATCTCGACATACGATGTTTCGAATTTACAACGCTCACACCCATAAAAACTTAAACAAATTAAGAACTGAGTGTTTCGGTTTACGCCGTTAGCATCGTACTTACAGACTATATGGACGAACTAGTTTGGTTGTGCGCGGAGGATGTGTTCCGTTTGTGTTGCTTTGTTTGGCGACTTTTTGGCCCTTATCATGGCTCCTAAATGAAAGTCAGTCTTCAGATGGTAGTGCTTCGAAGAAGAGGAAAGCCATCATGATGGAAGTGAAATTAGACATTGTAAAGAGATCAGAACGATTAAAGGTAAGGAATTTTTTTACACTCATTTTGTGTCATTTTTTCTGTTAATACAGTACAGTATATTTATGTCCTCTTCCTTTTTTGGGGGCTTAGTTGTGTTTTTGTGTTCGAGATTATGATTTTGCAAATGTGTTAGGATAGGTAAGTGACTTAGGCTAGGCTGTGTTTCGACTTACACCAAAGTTCGGGTTATATCACTGTTGTAGGAACGGAACTGTGTAGTAACCTGAGGACCCCCTGTATAGTGACAAAGAAAATTTATTTTCATCTATGTAGGCCTATTGTATTTTAAAAATTATTGTTAAACTTCTCTTCATTTGGAAATAAATCTGAAGTTGATATTTGACATCATGCCCTTAGTCCTTGTATGATGATTTTTCTTCTCCTAAGTAACATACATTAGAAGCAGGCACAAGGGACATTAGTCCAAACGTGAACACAAAAGCCTTAAAACTTACTGAATGTGTCTACATTGAAGTAGCATATGTTTCAAATCAAACAAAAATGTTTAGGTGGACTTGGTACAACAAAAGTAAATTGAAAATAATACATTTTATCCAAGACTCTTGGCACTATTTTTTTGCAGTAATAATGTTTTCTATTCACTTGTCTCCTCACGATGGACATCATGGGTATAGTTTTACATTTTCCAGAGGTGCATCCTCAGTTTCTAAATGTCCATAATCTTGTTGGGGATCCAGACTACATATTTTCCTTCTTTTTTCTGTCCAACTCTGTTTCATCAATGATTTTGTTATGCCATGGTGTGTAACAAGCAATTCTTTGTACATAAGTATTGTTAGTGTCTGATATACTGTAGTAGTAGAGCTTTCGGTAGCCTATAAAATTGTTCAATTTGAATACACAGATTCAAAACCTGTGAGGGCAGCACATGTATATGTAAATCATTTTTATTATTCCATATGCACTCACTGAATCACATATCTACAGAGTGGCTAAAAGGCATATGTGCACTGTGAGAGAAAGTAAACATTTGTTTTTAATGTCATGAAGCAACTGCTGTAAACAAGCAGAATGTTCCAGGGGGATGGTTCAAGAATCTGGCTAATGTGATGTTTTTAATGCACCTAGTAAGACATGCTAGTCGGCACCCATACAGTTTTCATAACAGAATAAGAGCTTAATTCAAGTGGTACTAAAGAACAAGGGTACAATCGAGAAGGACTTTTATTATAGGCTAGTTTTGCTCTATGCTAAAACACCTCATGTCTTTTAATCAATCGGACTATGATATGTAAGCATTTATTGAGTACTGTTATGCAGATTAATTTCATATAAAATAGACCTCTGCCCTTATTTCTCATACCATTGTGATCATGTTGTAACAGAGTGCTGTGATGAATGCTCCCTGTTCAGTATTTTCTGAAGAGTAAATGACAGAATGAACAGCTTTTCTCCTGCCTGATTATTGACTCAAAGAGATTTTATCAGACTTGTCCTAGTAGAGGATATTTCTTCCCTTAATTTATATTTTTGATTTCTACCACAGCACTCAGATCATGATTTTTATTTTTAAATGGCTTATAAAACATTAATGTACCACGTTGCATCCTGCTATAGCCTAGTCTTGGATGTGTGCTAGCATTGAGCAAAGAAAATGACTATTTATTATTGCATTTTCTTACATTATTGGATATGGCATGTCTGTCAGCATACTGCTTTCCAGCACTTCAGTCTTCACCTGTAACTTGATCTTTCCTCTCTGTGCAATCTTCTTTTTTATTTGCCAAGTGAAAACTTGTTTAGATGGTGTGTTAATTACTCCAAGTGTATGAAAAACAGGTTTAACCTAGCTGGGTGGACTGACTGTCATAGAGACTACATTTTGCCTATTACATTTTTGTGTTATTTTATTTTACATAGCCAAGCATGTACAAAAGAGTTTATTGTACTTTGTACATCTATACTAATAAAAGGCAAAGCCCTTACTGACTGACTGACTGACTGACTGACTGACTCATCACTAATTCTCCAACTTCCCGTGTAGGTAGAAGGCTGAAATTTGGCAGGTTTATTCCTTACAGCTTCCTTACAAAAGTTTGGCAGGTTTCATTTCGAAATTCTACGCGTAATGGTCATAACTGGAAGCTGTTTTTCTCCATTTACTGTAATGGAGATGAGCTTGAAACCCGTGGGGGCGGAGTTTCGTCTGACATCATCACACCTCCCACGTAATCACGCAGTACGTAGAAAACCAGGAAGAGGCCCAAAAAGCACTGAAGAAAACATGCATTATATAATTGAGAAGGCAGCGAAACAATAAGAAGCGAGCGAGTGACATATACAACCATATTCATGAGTTCTGCTACTTCGGAAACAAAGCACAGTGTAAACCTACACTTTAAATTAAGTTCATAGACAGGCTGCCGCTGGCGTTTGTAATTTAGTGCCTGCCCATATAAGGCCGTCCGTCAGCGGCAGTCCAATAGCAAACTGCCACGGGTAAATATTCACGGGTGAAGGACTGTGCTTATGCAGAGGAAGATGAGATGGTCAGGGTGGTGTTTGGCACAAACTCAGCGAAACTGCGAGAGAAAGTTTTAAGT
>JANRMT010062819.1:7304128-7324267 GCA_026402145.1 Polypterus bichir lapradei
GGGGACCTGATGGCTGAATGAGTTATATTAACATACCAATCAGTGGGTGGTAGCTTTGTTGTGACCTAGTGGCCTAATGGATAAGGAATCAGCCTTCGGAGCTTTGGATTGTGGGTTCAAGTCCCATCTGGGTCAATGAATGTTGGGTTTTGAAAACACTAAAAATATTACTCGACTATGTAGTTTTCCCTCAAAGGCAAACTCCTCTGAGACGTGCTACACAGAGTGCTCACAAGCCTGTACTTGAACCTGGATTGAGGGGCCTTCCGGTGACAATGCTACTGAAAGACTCAGGCTGCCACCACTAGATGTTGCATTCAGCAGTTAACCACTTGATGGTAAGCATGTGTTGGTCTTATATGCAATGAACTTCTATATTGCCCAAAGTGATAAGGTTTCAGTCTCTAAAGGTAGAGATCGTTTGTTCCATCTGTTGCCCAAGTAACGGTGCACTTTTGCCTTTCCAATTTCAAAGGTCATTTCTGCAGTATATTTATAAAATAGCATGATGTTAATTTGTTAGTAAGAAAATTGATTTCCAGTTTCAGTACACTTGAGCTGATTATCATATATATCGCATTAGTGGAAGCAAATTGCTTGCAGGGAACATTAAGGTAAATAATGTTTCTCTATCATCTGTACTAAATCAAGGGCTATGTCCAATGATTCCTTTGTAATTAATAATTTCTTGATTATTAGTCCAAAGTGCTTTGATTCTTCTAGTGATTATGTCTTCATTATCAAATTATTTGTTAATAGCCTTACTATCCCCCTGTAACAATGCCTTCCTTGTATAGTCTACAGTGTTCGTACCTGAAGTTGAGGAAGTACTCTTTTTAAATGTTTGGAGAGCCCATAGTTTGGATGGTTAGCGTCCTGGATTGCTTTCCAAAGTTTGAAACCAACTATTCCTCCCACTGTTTGACCTGATGTGGGAGGTCATTTCTGCTGGTTACCTATTCCTGCAATCAATGTTGTACTTGTACGGGTATTATGGACTGAATTCATATATATGTTTTTATTATAAAATAGTAATAATAATTGCAGATCACTGCTCAAAATGGAAAATGAGGGGAAGACCCAGGATCAAACTTGCATGCTCTTGATTGGAAGCACCCATTCTTACCTCTAAACCAGCAATGCAATTAGTAAATGGACTTTGGTTTTTACATATTGACAGCAACACATAAATTGAATAAGTTCTTTTTCCTTGGTTATATTCTTGAATAAAGGCACACTTGTTTTGTTATGCCTTTTGTGAAAGTATTTATTTGATATTTGAATTTCAGTCTTCACACATTTCATGTCAATATTTTATCATTTATTACTATAACATAAAAAAAGTTTCTATTTTAATTATGTGTTTAACATTTCTAGCCTCGCATTTCCTGTCATCCTACATTTATCCAGATCGTTGTAGAAATGGAACACGTGAAATGTATGTATTCCAAATAATGACATATTATTTACCCTATGCAACTCAAGGCATCTCATACTCAGATAAACAGACTTGAGCTCTGAGAACATTGCGTCTCACTTCAGCTGCGTCGGTTGGGGATGCGATAGCAGGTTGTTTGCTGCTTGTGCTGATTGACACATTTGCAAAACAAAGACGCTGATGAGGAGGTGCAAAGGAATTTAAGGTGGTCCGGCATTACAAGTTTTTTTTATAGGCTTCAGGGATTCTATTGTTACTCTATCAGCTCTCACCTCTATTGATGCTGAAATAACGTTCAGTTATATGCACTGCCAATTTCTATGCAGGGTTCTGGACAAGATGGGGTTCAACCTACCTTCACCTTCTGGATTCATAACTACCTGACTGGATGACTGCATTCTGTTTTCTGGAGAACTGTTTTCTCCAGAACAGTAGTGAACAATGTTAGGGCCCGACAAGGGACTGTTCTAGCCTTATTCCTATTCACATTATACACAGCAGACTTTAAATACAAGTCTGACTTTTCCCACATTCAGAAGTACTCTAATAATATAGCTATCGTGGCATTTGTAAGGAATGGGCAGGATAATGTAGAGATCTTATTGGAGATATAAGTGACTGGCACAATAAGAACTGTCTGGTTCTGAACAGAACAAAGACCACGGAGATAATTGTGGATTTCTGCAGGTCTAAGCTCCCCTTTCAGCCTGCTAACATCCAAGGGAAAGTAATTGAGGTGGTACAAACTTATAAATATTAGGGTGTCCACATTGAAAATAGACAGGACTGGTCTGTGAATGCTGATGTCCTCTACGGGAATTGGCAGAGCAGGCTGTTTTTCCTCAGAAGAATTAGACCATTCATATACAGTGGTGTGAACAACTATTTGCCCCCTTCCTGATTTCTTATTCTTTTGCATGTTTGTCACACAAAATGTTTCTGATCATCAAACACATGTAACCATTAGTCAAATATAACACAAGTAAACACAAAATGCAGTTTTTAAATGATGGTTTTTATTATTTAGGGAGAAAAAAATCCAAACCTACATGGCCCTGTGTGAAAAAGTAATTGCCCCCTTGTTAAAAAATAACCTAACTGTGGTGTTTCACACCTGAGTTCAATTTCCGTAGCCACCCCCAGGCCTGATTACTGCCACACCTGTTTCAATCAAGAAATCACTTAAATAGGAGCTGCCTGACACAGAGAAGTAGACCAAAAGCACCTCAAAAGCTAGACGTCATGCCAAGATCCAAAGAAATTCAAGAACAAATGAGAACAGAAGTAATTGAGATCTATCAGTCTGGTAAAGGTTATAAAGCCATTTCTAAAGCTTTGGGACTCCAGCGAACCACAGTGAGAGCCATTATCCACAAATGGCAAAAACATGGAACAGTGGTGAACCTTCCCAGGAGTGGCCGGCCGACCAAAATTACCCCAAGAGCGCAGAGACGACTCATCCGAGAGGTCACAAAAGACCCCAGGACAACGTCTAAAGAACTGCAGGCCTCACTTGCCTCAATTAAGGTCAGTGTTCACGACTCCACCATAAGAAAGAGACTGGGCAAAAACGTCCTGCATGGCAGATTTCCAAGACGCAAACCACTGTTAAGCAAAAAGAACATTAGGGCTCGTCTCAATTTTGCTAAGAAACATCTAAATGATTGCCAAGACTTTTGGGAAAATACCTTGTGGACTGATGAGACAAAAGTTGAACTTTTTGGAAGGCAAATGTCCCGTTACATCTGGCGTAAAAGGAACACAGCATTTCAGAAAAAGAACATCATACCAACAGTAAAATATGGTGGTGGTAGTGTGATGGTCTGGGGTTGTTTTGCTGCTTCAGGACCTGGAAGGCTTGCTGTGATAGATGGAACCATGAATTCTACTGTCTACCAAAAAATCCTGAAGGAGAATGTCCGGCCATCTGTTCGTCAACTCAAGCTGAAGCGATCTTGGGTGCTGCAACAGGACAATGACCCAAAACACACCAGCAAATCCACCTCTGAATGGCTGAAGAAAAATAAAATGAAGACTTTGGAGTGGCCTAGTCAAAGTCCTGACCTGAATCCAATTGAGATGCTATGGCATGACCTTAAAAAGGCGGTTCATGCTAGAAAACCTTCAAATAAAGCTGAATTACAACAATTCTGCAAAGATGAGTGGGCCAAAATTCCTCCAGAGCGCTGTAAAAGACTCATTGCAAGTTATCGCAAACGCTTGATTGCAGTTATTGCTGCTAAGGGTGGCACAACCAGTTATTAGGTTCAGGGGGCAATTACTTTTTCACACAGGGCCATGTAGGTTTGGATTTGTTTTTCTCCCTAAATAATAAAAACCATCATTTAAAAACTGCATTTTGTGTTTACTTGTGTTATATTTGACTAATGGTTAAATGTGTTTGATGATCAGAAACATTTTGTGTGACAAACATGCAAAAGAATAAGAAATCAGGAAGGGGGCAAATAGTTTTTCACACCACTGTATGTAGCGAAATGTTGTCTTTGTTGTAGATGACAGTTTTTGCCAGTGTCCTCTTTTTTGCTGTTGTTTGTTGAGGAGGCAGCTTGGTGCTGCCCAGGATTGTGGTCTCACTGAGAATTGTGGTGGAAAGGTGTATTGTGAAGAAGGTACATACCATCCTTGACAATAACAGTTACCTTTTCCACAACATTTTGGTAGATTTGAAAAGTAAACGTAGCAGCTGCCTTTTCCCACTGAAATGTAGAACAGAACACTTGAGAAGATAATTTGTTCCTACTTCCATGAGGTTTTATAATGTTGTTGTCAATACAAGTTATTCATGACCTGGTCACCACTTTACCTTCCAACACTGTAAGAACTGACCCATTTGTACTTTTAACTATTTATTTTGTGAGATCTTTGAGATCATGACAACCCCCTAACTGATCTGTGTGCCGAAACTCTGTTAACATTAAAACTGCATCTCCCAGCAGTCCCTGCAGAGGCTCTGATTGGTCTTCTGTCTGGGGTGTAGGGTTTGTTGGGGTCAAAGGGGGTCAGAATTGCTCTTAAAAGGTGTCCAAAGAAAGGAAGTGTTTTGTTTTTGTATTCTGTGTTCTGTGTACCTGTCTGGCTGCCTTCTGTTGATCAAGCGTACTTAGTCATTGTGTCCTGGATTGTTTCATTGTTGGGGTCTGGATTGTCTTCTGTCTACCTGTGTGCTGAGGACTGATAGTGGATTCATGGCTTTCCTGCAAGAAAAGGAGCGCTCCTGAATACTAATCCTAACCCTTCACTCCTCTCCCTATTCAGTTACACTAACTCAAAGATCTCTCCTCCTTACCTTATAAGTATAAAAGCCAGGCATGGATGACCATTTCCGCCTAGTCTTTTCAATTTCTCTCTTCACATGTTACCCATTGCCATCCCCAACTGAATGGCTTACTCCCATTACTATGCAAAATACTCATTACTTTATCTCTTTATATGTAGGCAATATTCTTCTTTAGTTAGGTGATTCTCCTTCTGATGTTCCCCACATTTTTTTTAAGTTCTTCAAACCTGTCTAAAAATAAACTGGTCGAAATCCTTTATTTTCCCTTTCAGTGGTCTCTTTCACCATGACTGCCCTCCATCTTTCATCTGTTTCTACTAAGCTCAGATGTTTAGGAATTAATATCTCACATTCAGTCATGCCCATAACTTTCCACGAACATTACCATACACTCTCAGATACCAGTACATCTCTCTTTTAAATCCCATATTGCTGTTATCAAAATGAATATTATCCTTTATTTTAAATTTGTTAGCTCTATGTTACCTCTCACTGCCTTTATTAAATATTTGTTTGAAATCAGGTCACTTATTTCTGATTTCTTTTGGAACGGTAAGAGACCTTCTCTTAAACATTCTGCATTAATTTATGTCAGGTAATGTGCTGTAGCTTCCATTCCTAATTTAGAATTATACTACTGGACATTCACTCTCTCAGTCAGTTCTTTTGTCCCAACTCCCATCCTTTTTCAGGGCTTCTCATGAAATCCAATTTGGCCTGTCCATTATCTTTGCAAGGCTTGTTATCAGTGTCTTTAAAATCAAAATCTTCCCAGCTTAATACGGGCCTCATATTATTCTATACTTTTGATGAATAGCAGTGTGTTGAGAAACCTATTTTTACTTCCATGAGATGCTGTAATTGTACCACTATGTTTCATAATCCTTTTTGATCATCAGCATTTGGTGACCTGTTTAATGGCTTGGGCCTTATCCAATCCAATCTTTACAGATTCACTTTAACTTTCTTAGTTTATCTTTCTTCATCTAGTTGCAACTCCTGTCAGTGTTCAGGACATATAGCATCACTCTATTTAATCCTCATCCATCCTTCCCTCTTTATTCACTATTTCATTCCTTTTCAACTGAGATGAAGCCTGTTCCTACCTTTTACTCATCCTACAAACATCTTCCCCTAATTACACTAGTCCAATGGTCTATCTCCACTAGTTTCCCTGCTCTTCTGTTGCAATATCTTCGATATGCTAAAGGAATCACACTTTCCACAACTTAAGGTACTTCACAGATTTTAACTGATCCCTTAGAAACATTTTAATGGCCATTTCCTCTGATCCACTTTGCTACCTTTGTTTAATTTGTTTGCTTGCCACCTTTTTGTACATGTTCTGGCACTGCCCAGCATCTTTTCCCTTTGGGCACTTTATCTTCTCATTTATTTCTGTGACTATTACTGCAGTGCACCAGA
This sequence comes from Polypterus bichir lapradei, assembly GCA_026402145.1. NCBI lineage: Eukaryota > Metazoa > Chordata > Cladistia > Polypteriformes > Polypteridae > Polypterus > Polypterus bichir. The sequence continues at coordinate 7,310,290 of JANRMT010062819.1, forward strand.
CCCTCCTTTTATTGAAATTCTATATACTCGCTCTCACTTTTCATCAGCATGAAGCAGCCAATGTACTCTTTGCCTCTTAATGGAAAACCCCAGAGCTTGTCCCTTTTAACAATTGCTATTCTTCATTTTTTAATTTAATCTATCCTGAACTTTCCTCTTCCAGAATTAATCACTCTATACTTAAATCCAAAGAATTGGTCTACATCATTAGAACCTGGTTGTCTTGCTACCAGTGATAAAGTCTTTGTCATTCGTGAAGTCTGCTGGAACAGTGTGGTTAATTTCCTGTTTCCATGCTGTTCTCTTTCCCTTTATCGATACATCAGTCTATTTTTGTTTTTTGCTTTTAGGCTCTGATTGGGTTATTCATGGACAAGTCAGGGAAAGGGAGGGGTGTGTGTGTGTAGTTTATACTGTTCCCTTCTAAATTTGCTTGTCTTTATGTATCTTTACATTTTATAGCCATGAGAAAATCGATTAACACTAGAATCTGTGAAGCCTACAAAAATATTTGTAATCACGGCTCACCTTAAATCCCTTCACACGTCTCAAACAGCGTCTTTTGTTTCGTAAATATGTGGATCAGCACAAGTAGCAAGCAGCCTCTATTCCATCCCCCACTTGACAGAGCTCAACTCGGGCAAAAAGTTCTCTCAGCTCAAGCCAAGGCTCCTTATCTGCATGTGAGGTTCCTGGAGTTGTATAGGGTAAATGATAAAGTACTGTATATTGTTATTTGGAATAAATGCTTTTCACGTGTGTTCCATGTCTACAAAGATCTGGGTAAGTGTAGGATGAAAAGATATACAAGGCAAGAAATGCTGAACACATATCTAAAGCAGAAACTTTTCCCATGTTATACTAATAATGATGTGAAGTTTATAATGTGTGAAGACTTTAGTCCTAATATCAAATAAACATGTGTTTTTATTTAAGAATATAACCAAAGGGGAAAAAAGCATTTTATTTACATGTTGCTGGCAATGAGTCAAAAACCCAAGCTCAAATGTCAATCTACAGGGCACTTGTATGTATTCTTGAATGTTGTTGAGGTAAGAACCACAGCATTATAACCCAAAGATCCTGGGTTCAAGACTGGGTGCTCTGTGTTCTAAGGCTTCAGGGATTCTAGTGTTAAAAAACAACAAGCAGTTTTAAAACAAACATAATATGCCTAGCATCAGCTAATTTCTGAAAAATAACGTTTATCTACTAAGGACAACACACATACTGGAAAGCTATAGTTGCTGGTGATGAGAATGACAAAGCATTTGGCACACTTGTAAAAATGCACAGATACAATAGAACCTGATTATTTGAGTTAATGTGGACCAATGCTACTTCAGATAAAATGAATGGCCAATGTAGTGGCAACACTGCACAGAGGAGGTATAGGCTGATGGGGTGAGAGAGAGAGATCAGCTGATGTCTCCAGGGAAAGTGCATCACTCACAGTCATCAGAGAAGAGTTCTTCATGGCAGAGGAATGAATGTCTCCATTTAGCTCATGCTGCAAAGCAGTTGCCTCTGAGCCAAAGAATGTGATTTTGCAGCTCACCACTTGCAATTCACCACAGCGGAAATCTTTGATCTAAGATGTTTCATGGTGTAAGACCATAGCAATTCAACTGCCAACAAGGGTGAGATTTACACTGTGGATGGGTGGAATGTAATTGTGACTCTGCACAGAGAAGGTGGGGGTAAGCACAAAGAGAGATCAGTTGACATCACCAGGGAAGAGATTGGCTCTGTGCGGCTGATGGATGGAGGTTTCCATTTAACTCATGCTGTAAAGTGTTTGCCTCTGAGGCAGAGAACGTGCTTTTGCAGTTCCTACAAGCTGTTCACCATGGCACTTTGATAAGAAAATGAAACAATAGAGCATATGTACACGATCAACACTGGTGACACACTGACAATAGCTGAGAGGTGCAGTTGGGGAGAGGTGAATGAGTCTCGCCCACATTTCCACAGTCACAAGCTCAACTGCTCAATCAGTACAGTAAATGTTAAAAGTATTTATGTGCTCCGTACAGTATTCTCAGCAAAGCTTTTATGAATTGTAAGATAAATAGTATATTACACTTACAGATTCCCCTTGGATAATGGGAAACCTCAGTAAATCAGGGCACAAATAATTGGGGTTCTACTGTACTAACATATTCTTTAACATTTTAACAGAAATGTTACATTTCCAAAGAAAAAAATATTCTGAACTCTGGCTTTTATCTTACAGTTACTAAATACTAAATTAACAGAATAATATCTATAGAAATGATTGTAAGAAATGATCCATACTGAAAAGTGAACAAAAAGAAAGAGGAGAAGAATATAGGCATAAGCCAGGCAAGCAACCCGTTGCTAAACTATAACAGGAGCCACCAACTCTGCCCCTCTAATTGCCTGTGACGTCTTAAGGGCAATCACAATGGAAGGGGAGTAATGAAAAGAAATTGATATAATTGCCTCAAAAACAAATATACTATTTCCTGGGTTACTGTAAACGTATCTGACAATCTTCCAATTTGAGAAGTCTTGGCCAATTGTAATTACTGTTGAAGTATACGTTTGTTACCATTAGATTTAAAGCTGTAAACTGACTATATGTTGTTTTAATTTGATTATCAGATGAACTGACCAAAGTTGTTTGTTAGGCATCCCTCAAGGCAGTAAGTAGTTCAGATGTGCTGGACTGTAAGGATAACATTACTGTCTGGTAAAATGAAATACTTATGTTTTGTAGATAACAGAGCAACTTGGAAGGAAAATAGCACTGATGAAGAAGATAAAATTGAGTGGCACTGGATAGCTTTCCTAGCAAGCACCCATAACAACCAAAGAGCATGTGCCAGCCTGCCCTCCATGAGTTTGTTGTTAGTGTCATTATGAAGAGTCCAGGGTCCTGGAAGACAGAAAAAACAAGACGAGGTGCTTGGTGATAATGTGCTTCTCTGAACATCAGACTTCCAACCATTATTGTTTGTTTATAATTAAAAGTGGATATATCTAGTATCATTGTAACTATGAAAGGAGTGCCCTATCCTTTTTAAAACATGTTTAGATACTAATAAAATTTAATATATAGAATGAATTAAGACCTGTATCAACAGTGTGAAAGATTCTTGGTTAAAAACACATTTACATTATGATTTCCTTTCTCAAAATCACATTAAAAAGTAATACATACTGCTCAGACACCACATCTTATAATTTAGTCTGAGCAGTAAACTTTAACAACTGCCAGAGATGGCAATCATTTCTCAGAGAGAAGACACCAGCATGAAAATTACCTTATAAATAAGATCTTATATAGAAGAATTAAACTGAAACCCATATTATTGATGTTCACCTGCAGTCATAAAAACACACACGACAGCTCGGAAACAGCGCTTGTTTCAAATCAGTGTCTTTGCCACCTAAAGGGCATTCTGAATGTCAGCTTTGATCAACTGTGATGAATATGTTCATCTAGTCCTTTATGCAACCCTAATGTATCTGGAAGCCTTGAGGACTTTTCTTTTGACAAAGCAAGATATAAAAGAAATTATTTTGGATTGGTCTGAATTTTAATATAGTGAAGCATCCTCTATCTTAATCTATGATCTTAATAAGTAAAACTGACCTTTTGCATAGTGGTTATTAGTAGTAAAGCTTGTGCAGTCAGCAAGACTGGAACTGATTATAGCAGAAAAGTAGAATGTTGCCCTAAATTTGGGATTTATAGATAATAGGCAAATTTTGTTTTCTTTGTTTACAACTACACATCAGAGCTACATATGGAGTAACTGATATAAAATCATCATTCATTACATAATGTTTTATGTATCTTTTGATGTTTTAAAACTGATTGTTTGATTAAGACTAATAGAAATAAAAGAATAAAACTTATAAAAGTATGTCACATGCATGCCCCCATTGCTGGCACATTAAGCTAAAATTGTGGATAAATAAAGTGAATGAATACAGTAATACAGCAATTATTGCAGCTATAGGGTTAAATTTGATAGAGTTTTCAGAGTGAAGTGGATCAATGTCTTTGAACAATTTTACGGTTAGATCCAAAAAACAGGATTGATATAGGTTCTAGTTTCTGTTCCTACTGAGGAATATTTTTGCATTACTCTGGGTAAAGTAATTGATTTCTCTGAGAACATTGCGTTCAACTATCATTTAACACTAGAATCCCTGAAGCCTATGAAAAAACTCGTAATCCCAGACCACCTTAAATTCCTTCACACCTCTCCATCACCATGTTTTGTTTTGTAAAAGCATCAATCAGCACAAGCAGCAAGCAGCCTGCTATCCCATCCCAAATGACGGATCTCAACTCGGGCAAAAAGTAGCCAAAATTTACACAGGGTGTTACAGACTCAGAGATGATGAACTCTATGAAAAACAAAATTTGTTGTACCACATTACAGAGGAGAAGGAAATGTATTTAGAAAACTGAGGGATTTATATTTTTCCAAATTTCTCCATTAAGATAATATGAAAAATAACTTTTTTTTGTTGTTATTTTTTAATAATGTGTGGCACTCAGACTGCTTTTCTAACAAGATTTTAAGTGGTTCTTGATGGTGACACCAACATCTACAACATTCCAGATGAAGCAAAAGAATAAAAAAAATTTAAAAAGATGAATTCCTTCTATTCTATTTTTATAACGTGAAGTAGATGGAGAACACAGTTAAACTTTTGCTCAGTTACAGATTTCAGAAAAATATACTTTACATTTCCCACAAAGCAATGCAGAAAACATTAATTTATGTAACTAGATTAATTGCCATAGGTTCTACACAAGGAGAAATATGTAACATATTCCTTCCTCCCTTTTTTTATTGAGGGAAGAAGGTAGACAACCTCAGCCCTAAACTCCATTCAGGGCATTATTCTGGCCCATTTTTCAGGGTAAATCTTTAAAAATCTGGACATGGAGGAGGTCATCCATGTCAAACAGAATAACTGCAGTCAATGGAAGTGTCTGTTGGGAGAGAAACAATTAACATTAGAACATTAGGGAGATGTCAAAGATTTCCTAGCTGATTTTTTTTTTTACACACACAGCACTTTTTCTTCAATAACATGACACTGATTTGCACTGATATCAGATAATCAAACACCTCTGGTAGCTCTGTTGATGGTGGTGATCCCTGCAACAGCTAATCCATGTCTTCACCCAACAGTACCATCAGCCCTGTGGACACAGGATAAACAGGTCCACTTTGACTTATTACTGTGGAACAATTTAGACTTTTTGTGGAAATCCTGAGCCAATACTGTGTCATCAAAATGAAGTTCACTGTCTTGCGTTTTTTGTCTGCAATTAATTTGTTTTTGTTGTAGATGTTGTACCAATTGTTTTCTTTCTGGTAGCTCTAGCAAATCAAAAGTAGTACAAAATGGTCTCTTCATCATTAGGATGGCAGGTGAACCTTTAGTGGAGGTGTGCTCCAGCATTTTGGTAAGATAGTAAGAACTGTTTCAAGAGTTTATGAAGACAGTGTTTGTCTTACAAAGCTTTCAGAACATGCTTCACTGTCTGTATGAACCTCTCTGCTAACCTGTTTGTGGAAGGATGATGTGATGCAGAGTGGATGTGTTGAATTTCATTGGCTTATAGAAAAGTGTTAAATTCTTGTGACACAAATTGAGGACATTTCTCACTCACAAGATTTTCTAGGGAGCCATAACAACAGATAATTCCTCTAACTTTTCAGTTATTTTAGTAGCATCTGTCAAGTGAATAACCAAAATCTCAGGCCACATACTGTCGCATGGGAAGAGTGACACTAGCTGCGGGGCATTTCTAATTTTCTGACAGGAAGAACATGCCTTAGCCCTACCCTTAATATGTGCATCTAACCTTGGCCACCAAAAACAACTACTTTCAATCTCCTTCATATGAACTATACTAACATGACTTGAATGAAGCTTCTGTTTATCATTAGTTTTCTCAGTAGCAACAAAATGATGACATGACGACCCCAAAGACGGCAGTCTATCTGCACGGACAGTTCACTTTATCTGACGTGGAGGGGTTTTAGTTAAAGTGAGTTACTAGTAAGAAACATGCCAGTTACTTTAGTAAGTACTGGGTCATTCCAGGCGAACCTTTGTACTTGATTCAAGGTCACAGGTGTCTCATTGATCTGTTTAAAATAGATACGTCCATCTGCATGGTCTCAAAACAGGTAAACATGACAGTCCATTTAATTTGCATTGCAGCTAAGATTTACAGTATTTAATATCATAGGTATGTGCCAATAAAAGCAATGCCCATTTTTGCATTAGGCTGACTGATAGTCATAAGATACCAGTATAAGGTCCAAAAATGGTGGAATGGGGTTGATGTTCGGTAAGAGAAGCAAACTTAATCCCAGTACTGATGAATACAGATGAAATCGGTGAATTCCAAAAATTATCCCCAGTGCCTCTCTCTTAATTTGTTTATAGTTGCCCTCAGCCTCATTCAAAATATGTGAATAAAAATCAATTAGTTTCTCCGCATTAGAGGAAATGAATGTAGTAATCAGTGTGCCAACTCCATATAAGGAAGCATCACAATGGCAATGGTAAGGTTGGGTCAAAATGTGTGAATACATCAAATTTTACAAGAGCATACTTAGCTTAGATAAAAGTTTTATCACATTTTTATGTCCACTCCCAAGTATTGCCAAGACATAACATTTGATGCAGTGACTTCAAAAGATTTGCCAAATTTGGAAAACACATTCAATAATAGTTGATAAGTTTCAGAAATGAATGTAGTTGGCTTGCATTTGGATGAGCAGGAGCTTTCACAATCTTTTTAACCTCTGAAGGTGCTTTGTCCTTTGAGGGTGCTTTTTGGAAAAATTCACATTTATTTTTCTAATCTTTAGGACATACTGGATTGTTTTAAGCATTGAAGGGTGGCATTAATGTGTCAAGATATTCTTTTATGTTCCTTCCAGTCACAAGGCTGTCATCCAAGTAACACCGAACCCCTTGAAGTCCACTTCAGATTTGGTTCATTGCTCTTTGAATCAGAGCAGGTGTCAATGTGATAACCAAAAGACAGATGACAGTAATGCTAAAGACCCATAGGAGTCACAATTGTTAAGAGTTCTCTAGAATTTTGCTCAACTTGCATTTGGAGATATACCTGAGACAGGTCTGTTTTGCTGAATTTCTGCTCCCCAGCCTTACATTCATAGGTTCATGAACACCATACTTGACACAAGAATCCAATTCAACTTCAACCTTTGGTAGAATAAGGAATTGGCCTGGCCTGCGGAAACGTTGGTTGGCTTCCAGGTTTAGTGGTAAGTTTGACAGTGATGTCCTTTCATTCTGCCCAATTCACCACAAATACCCCAGCATACCTGTTTCCCCTCTAAACAGCATAAACATGTTTGGCCAATCAAATGTGATTTTATTTAACCATAATCTCCCCAATAATGATTAGGAGTAATCTCCTATTTCATAAAGTGGTGAGGTTGCTGCTCATTCTGTTGAACAGTTACCATGATCATACCACTGTCATTCATAGGGTTACCTGTTAACGTTGTAGGACAATATGAGCTTTTGTAAGTGGAAAGTTCTTTTGGAATTTCAGTTTATTTTATTTGACACAAGAGAAACAGCCACATCATGTCCATTTTCATGCCTATGTTTTTGTCCTTACATAGTGGAGAGAATATCTTTTGTCTTATGTTTAAATGCTGACTGTTAGTATCATTTCTAAAACTTTTCACTTTTAATTTACATGCTCTTTTGATGTGACCCTTTTTGCCACAGTTTCTGCATTCCAGGGGTCTCATTTATAAAAGTTTCTGTGGACTTGTGTGAAAATGTGTACACCAAAAACTAGGAAAATGTGTCACCATCATAAAATCATTTTTTTTTATAAATCTATCTGTCTACTTTATAGTAGTCCTAAAGCCGCAGTCGGTATTAATAACAAAAAACTTAAAATTGGAATGCAGTACTCAACACGGGTGGCCACTATCACCAATGCTTTTTGTAGCAGCCATTTAACCTTTAGGCTATTCATTTCCAGAAGAAACTAGAGACAAAGGGGATTATTAGAGGAGGACTCAAACTGAAAACATCACTATACACAAATTATATGGTGCTTTATATATCAGACCCACAATAATCTCAGCTACTCATCTAAAACATATTAGCCGAATTTCATAAGATCACAGGATTCAAAATTTATTTATATAAAGGTGCCCATAAAATGAATAAGAAATCTCCTTAATATCTTTTGGGTTTCTCCTAGACAACAGTGAGATAAGAAAGACATAAAATGGAAACATGTTCTTTTTACTCATGCTTCTCAGATTACTCCTGAGACAAAATCCCCCAGTATTCTTAAAAGTGTCTCCTGTTTCAGCAGAGATTTCAGCAAAGTCATACAATGTGCTCAGATTTTCCAAGTACTGTCTTGACATTTTTTGCAATTTGAAAGTATTTGCATAGCGTGCTCTGTAATATACAGTATGATGAAAGGTATAGACAGTTCTTTTTGGCAATAAACTACTTGATTAAATGATTACAAATGATTGCAAAACTGTAGTTCTTGCTTATGAATAATAGTTGCTCTAGTTTATATTGCTATGCTCCAATTAGATCATACTTAATCAGCAAGAAAAGGCAGACCGTGGTTAAGACTTTGGAATTCAAACCCTGAGGTTGTGGGTTCAAATCCCCCTACCGATACCTCTGTGACCACAAGCAAGTCACTTTCTCTGCCTGTGCTCCAATTGGAAAGAAAAAAGAGCTGATCGTATCTGAAATGTTGTTAAGTCACATTGGATAAGGGCATTAGTCCAATAATAAGGAAAAATGTGAAGTCTTAAAAGAGATGAAAGACTAGAAACAGATCTTACAAAACCTAACATGTCCTTCAAACCAAATTCTCAATTTTGACTCCTTTTACATCAGTAGTATAGTGTGTCTCCTTTTTGTCTAAAGCTATGTCTCCTAAGGAATTTTAAGAGAAATATCTGTGACAACATTGACTCTTAAATGAAGTAAGTGACAATCCCTTTTAAAGTATCATGAACCATCAAAGATCAGCCTTTGAGCTGTAACATTTTGCCAATGGTCGTGCTTTTCATAGCGAATTATCTAGCACATCATATCAAACTGAATACATATTTACTCATATTATCAAAACTATTTAAATACCTGGTTAGAACCACGACAAGTAAATATAAAGATTATTTTTCAGTACAACTTTGGAAGTACTCTCCATCTCACTATAGCAGGAAGAATTAATACTGTTAAAATAAAATTCTGCCTAAGCTGCTATATCTATTCCAAGCAACCCTATTTACATCAAGAAATCATTCAGTCATTAAATAATTACACTCAATCATAACACCATTCATCTGGAATTCAAAAATGGCAATTGCATCGAAAAGGTGACTCTACAAAGATCTAAAGCTGAAGGAGGAATGGCACTACCTAACTTTCCATTTTACCATGAAAATGCACCCAAGGGCAAGATGCAACTTGCAAGCATTGCCATCTAGTCACAAAATTACAAAGACATATGTTTTGTGAAAGCATTTAAATAGTATACTTTTAAACAAAATTCTTTACTTCTCAGAAAGCTTTGCTGTCACAATCACCCCTAATCCATTCATGGCAATATTTGGTGTACTCACGGATGGAATTAAAAGTGCATAGGTGAGAAATCAAGTGTAATGTCCTGTACCACACTACTAACATGCACAATTATCTAGCAGAAGAATCCTGTCCCACTTCCTGTAACACAGTGGGTAAGCGATGTTCTATATAATCTCAAATTAGAAAAAATAAAGTTCATTCTGAGGATGGGTCCAAAGCTTTTTTAAATGTGCCAAGAATTCATTATTATTATTTTAGACTAAACATACCGGACCTGTGACCGACTAATACATTTTTCTATTATACTTAAAAATAGTTAGATGTCATTTTTTGATTGTGTTTCTTTTCTTGTTATCTGGGGTGGGGTTTGAATCTTTGCCTTTTTTGTTGTATTTCTTTTTTTGTTGTTTTCTCCAGACTGATTTTGAACTTAACTGCTGTATTTAAGTTGTTATTATTTGTTTCATTGAATAGTATGCAATGTTCTGCTTTTAAAAAAGAAAACAAAACTGAAAAAAGAAAAATGGAAATGCCCTTTCGAACATAGTTTGTTTCACTAGAATTGTCCAGCACCTGCTATATTTTATCCAGGGTTCCTCCCTTTCCATTCTTTTGTTTATGTTTATGTTTATATTGTCAGTCATTTAGTTTCTATATATTTATGTATCTTGTCAATCAATGCGAGCCAATAAAGGCTGAGGATATCCCACAGTCCCTAGCAGTTCATTATGAATGCACTTGCATTGGTGAGTTTGTTGGATTTTGATTATTATTGTGCTTTTGTGGAATTTCTGCATTTTTGACCCTTTGTTCTATGTTTAGGCTCTTCTTGGGTTTTGTGTATTTGAACAATATTTGCTTTGGATTGCCTTTGCCTTTTTAGGCAGCTCCTTTACCTTTGTCCTCCTCTGAGCTTATTTTCTGCCACAAAGTATTTTTGTAAAATAAGTCTTTTTATTTATAAAGATTCTTTTTTACCCTTAGTTAGACTAGCTGGTTTTTGATTATTTTACCCCCTCTAGTGGGCATTTTGAGTATTTTTTGGGACATATTGTGCTTTGGGGCTCCCAGTTCAAAAAGGAACCAGTTTTTCTTGAAAAACCTGAAGGAGGATCACTAATTAATATGTGGACCAAAATTTCATAAAAAGTTTCAAATAGAATCCAGTGTCAGATGTGGCAAATAAAAGCAAATCAAAACAAAAAAAAAAAACTCCTGTGGGTCAGGTCACTGATGGAGCAACTGAGAAAATATTTTCCTAATAAATTGTTGTATTAAATAAAATTATCATTTAAATAGTCAAAGCAGAGCCTGCTACTCCTTATGTAATTAACTCACAGCTGCTTCATTTGCTACATGAGCGCTTTGTATGTTATCCTAGTACTATTTCTTCTTGTTTGTTGCCAGAAATGTCTTCTTTTACAAATTCCAATTGAAACATCTTTCTCATCTGGGCATCTTATTTAGTTTGCGTATGAGGATTTTCTTAATATATAATCAGGTCTGTACTCTGCAGTGTTGCTTAGACACTTACCGATGCCAGTATTAATCTCCTGAGGAGCACCCAGCTGGTACAGTAATGCTGGAATTGAATGTGCTTGTATATAAATGTAAAACAAACATTGAAATATTTTCTAATTGTAGATTACTAAAAGGAGTGTATTGCTTTATTTACCTCAATCTTTCTATTTAGTTTTTTATCTATCATTTTCACAGTAAAAGGTAATGTATGCAATACTTAGCAAGTGGTTCAAAATATATAGAGTGTGAGGGATGGCTGGCATCTTTCCCTCCTTAAGGAAGGACAGGGGGAGATGGCTTTTGACTGGGCTGAAAACATGTCTCTAATGTTGAGGAAGGTACAAGGGCAAGTGGCTTTAAAATGGAGATGCTTGTTGACAATATTAGGTCCACTATCCCCTAGCAGATGGTTGCCACGGATGATTCTACTGACCAGAGCTTTCAGGCTAAACTTGGCATTATACAGATCAACTTAAAAGAGCTTAAAGGTGAGTAGAAGAAGATCTTTACATAGCCATGAAAACTATTCAAATTAACAGGCCATCATGAGAAACAGATTATAACATTTGAAGACAAAGTATTCTCCATAAACAAAAGGCTGACAGAGTTCAAATATAGAAACCGGTGCAATAATGTTCAAATATTGGACATACTGGAGAATGCTTAAAGTTCTAATGCCATTGAGTTTTTAAAACATTATGGCCCTTACTTTTCCCATGTCTCACAAAGTTTTCCCCTGCTTCAGAAAATTGTTATTGCATCCACACTTCTAACCCTGACTCCTCTCATCCAAAACCTAGGTGCACCAAACACCAGTCTAAATTAAAGGGGCAGTAGTGGAGAGAAAGGATAGTTTCAAATTTTTAAGTCTCTAAATATATAAAAAAATAAACTGGTCACAAAACACCAAAGACAGTCATTAAAAAAGCACAGAAGCCCTTCAGACCCCATTCTCCAGTATACAGGGTGGTCCAGATCTAGTTATGCAATTTTCATTACGCTATAGCTTATTAAGTTTATTACATAGAAAATCACCAGAAAAATCCCAGACCATCGAGAAGTGTGCAAACTGACGACATGAAGAATGGTCTTTGCACCGAACTGGAATCGTCCCCACATAAATCAAAGTCATCCAGACAATCTGGATCTGCATAATTATATCTGGACCACCCTATACGTGCACACAATGTAAAAAAGGACTGATTTTGTAGTTTCACTTTTATTAGATTAGAACTTCAGCTACAATTACTGAAATGAAAAAGAATTAACCAGTCTGCTCATAGCTACTGCCATTGCTTTCAGTTAGAAGCAGTTGACAGTTCTTTCTACCAACCGGCATTCTTCTTTCATTCTGAATCTTTCCTGTACACTCAACTCCGAATTTGTGTGTACCACTTGTCTGAAATTTTGTGTGTGTCATGTTTTATTTTCTCCACAGCACTTGTTTGAATTTGTTAACACCCTTCTTGTTTGGCACGTGATACCTCTTAGTTTGTGCAAGGCACTTGTTTTACTTTTCTGCCCGTTACAACCTTTGGTGCCACCATAAATAGCTGTGTCTATGTGTGATTCAGTATGTATTCCAGACATTGTACAAAAAAAAAGTGATGTGAATATTCACAGCAAAAGAAAAAAGTCAAATGTAAGCATCAGTAGGCTTTGCACTCTAAAACATTTCAGTAATTATTTACCGCTCTGATACTGATCTTTTTGATTATAAAATAAGTCATTACAATAGCAATTGACGAGGAGAATTCATAATTAATAGCAGAAGTACAGTATTTGAAGGTTCCTCTAGAGTGCCTCTTTCACTTGAACGATTTGGCTCAAAAACTAATCAGCACAACGTTATCATCATAACAGACTTAATTTTCAAGTTTGGTATTTTAGCTCTAGACCATCCTCAAGAAACTGTGACATCGAGATATCGATGTTTTCGGTATCAGGGGACCCTAAAATTTCGAAATCTGTCAAAAACCAGAGATCAAAATTTTTGACAAATCTAAAGATTTCCCGCCTCCCCCATAGATGACAGGTTATGGTGGGGGAGGGAGCAAAGCAAAAATGTGATTTGAAAACAATGGCACACAAGTTGAATCTAGTACAGGTCAAAATGATGATTTCATAGCATAAAGACAGCTTTGACTACATATTAAACACTCGGCACACTTAGTGCAGAGCATCATTTGTTACAAGCCATTGCAGAACACAATTATTGATGAAACAGGACTGAAGAGACAAAAGAAGGAAAGCATGTAACCTGTAAGAAATATAAACTTCACTCATGACATGGCTCTGAGAGCAGAAAAGTGAGACTTACAGTATCCTTACTTTAAGAATATGGTACCAAGAATCTATGGTAGAATGTTCATCCATCCATCCATCCTCTTCCGCTTATCCGAGATCGGGTCACGGGGGCAGCAGCTTGAGCAGAGATACCCAGACTTCCCGTCATATGGTAGAATGTTTTACTTCCAATTTCCTTTCATTGTAATGGTTTCTCTCAGAAATGCAAAATAAAGAATGCACGTTTTCTTAAATGAAAAATTTTACCACTTTAAAGTATCTATAATAATAAAAGGCAAAGCCCTCACTCACTCACTGACTGACTGACTGACTGACTGACTGACTGACTGACTGACTGACTGACTCATCACTAATTCTCCCACTTCCCATGTAGGTAGAAAGCTGAAATTTGGCAGGCTCATTCCTTACAGCTTACTTACAAAAGTTAAGCAGGTTTCATTTCGAAATTCTACACGTAACGGTCATAACGGTCGATAACGGTCGACAACGTCCGCCATGTTGAACTTTCTCATTTATGGCCCCATCTTCA
>JANRMT010062819.1:7329924-7379054 GCA_026402145.1 Polypterus bichir lapradei
TATATATATATATATATATATATATATATATATGTGACAGCAACACTCATCACTCACAACAGTGACAAAACAATTACATTGACAATCATGTTACATTATTTTCAAAATGTTTCATTTTCTTTTTCATTACTTCTTTAACACACTACTTCTCCGATGCGAAGCGCGGGTATTTTGCTAATAAGGATATATATTGTCATGCATCTGTGTCCAAGGATCACCTTCCAGGCTGACCTAAGGTAAGCTCTACCAATCCAGTACACCAGGGGGTGCAATCACTAACTCTTGTATCTCTCTTATTACCCACAGCTCCAAGAAGACACCCACTGAGGGCAACTGACCACACCCCTTCAAGTCCGGGAGTTATAAAAGTTTGGCTCTCCAGGAAAGTGATGCTTCATTCAGGAGATAACTGCACCATATTATTATGTAAGTCTGATCCTGTGGAAAGACCACTCTCTGGAGCCGATCGCTGTGATGTTAATGGCTAAAACCTTATCAGTTGTTAACTCTGTGCTATTGCGCACCTATTAAAGTAAATGGGGTATCCTGGTTGGCACCCTAACCGTGTGTTTCAGTCCTGTTTTTCTGTTGACTGATGACTATATACACATATATATACAGTATATATATACAGAGAGAGAGTATGATTGTGAAGAAATAGCCTGGACTTGAAAATTACTGAACATGTCCTTTTAGAGTCTAGTAGTTTTTCCTCATTGTATTCTCTCTTATATGGATCATTATCCACAAACTGTCTTAACTACCCAATAGTTCGTAACTGTGCGACTGTGTTGCCGCTGTATCTGCCAGTGAATTCAGAGAGAAAAAAGAAGGATGGATTATTGTGAACCTTTGGCTTTTAAGAACGTGGCAAATGAAGAATTGTTATCAATTAAAAACGTATTTACAAAAAGGTAAAAAATACAAGGCAATGCTCAAAAGAGTAAAAAAGAGGTACAACAAACACGCCAAATTACCAGTCCTACTCAAAACAAGCCTCAAAACACAATACAGTAATCAAAATCCAGCAATAAACAGCAATACTGAAAGAACAGAAAACTTTATTAACTAACGACTAATTACATCAAGGTGGTCTCACCTCTTGGGGCTCCACCCAGAAAGAACATGATAAAGAAGTAAACCTATAGACCAAGTATATAATTAACCAAAAATAAACAAGAATCAACAAAAATAGTAGAACAATCTGGCAACTAATGTACAAAGACAACAAAAACAGCAACAAAACATTTAAACACATGTTAACACATAATAGAAATGCTGCCAGAATTACTTGTTCACGGGTTTCAGGCTTTGGATTTGACTGCTGGTCTCATTGTCTGAAGGCTTTTTATTTTCTCTTTTTTCCTACCCCACAGAGTCTGGTTCTTAATTTATAACTTTGATTTTCTCACTTTTTCTATCATCTGTCATTTTAGTTAGAACCAGACTAATAACATCTGTATGTTCTTGACGTTTACTACCCTTCCCCTAGATATTTGCTGGACACCTCCAGCTGCAGCAACTTCCACAAGTGTCAGTGCTTGCTCTTTTTTCTCTCTCCTTGACTTCTGTTCACATGCTTTTATACTACTTGGTTTCTAACTTTAGTTGGCCCGCCCCTTCCTGCTGAGTAACTATATAACAAAGGAACCAGCCATCTTGTTCTCATTTCTTTTCTGAAGTCGCGTCTGGAAAGACATCTCTGCAAACAATTGCATACTGTATTGTTGTGCATTCTTTCAAGATAGCGCCCCAATTCTTTCACATTGCTGAGTCTCCTTTTCACAGTATATAAATAAACATGCCCGTATGCTATATATGCATGTAAACCAATTTGGTGCATATACTGTAAATGCTTGCAAGAATTTTTAAATTACATTCTCAGAAACTAAGTGGAAAGCTGCTCTCCAAGGATTACAGTCCTGTTCTTACTTTAGGCATGGATTAATACAACTTAACTTTGTACACTGTGTTCATTTCTATAATTTTAGGCTCTAAAACGGCAGATTCTGACAGAGAGACATCCTGATTTGCATGCACATAATAAATACCATACTGAAAACAAATGCAAATTAAACAAAAAATAAATTATCTTAACCTGGCAACATATGCTTTGGAAGGTTTCCTTTTTCACTTGTTTGGGTACTAAAGAAGAATACAGGAGACAGGGTAAAATGGACAGTCTCAGATTGAGTAACATTTTTATAAAGAAATATGTGTTCTAAAGTATATTACTAAATCATTCATTGCATGTAAAATTTTTATTTATTTGCAGGAACATGCATGGATGTTGCTATTTAGGTAAACGATGGCAAAATATGCCACTAATTTATTTGCATGAAAGCTTAGTTTATTTGTAGGAACTGAACTTATTTGGATTTTTTGTTCACATTAAAAAATTAATGCTTGTTTGATTTGTGAAAATTTTATTTTAAAACACTGAAACTTTTAATTAAAAAATGAATAATATCTAGCTACAATGCTGTTCACTCTATTTTCTGACATTGAAAAGCAGATGGTTTTAAGCCTCTTCAATGACATTGTTCGGTAAGGAATCTTTACATTTCAAATAACATAATTCCCTGTTTTATTTCTTTGTTTTTTAATGTTTCTCTATTACTGTAATCTTTGAAATAAAAAAATAGAGGTATTTGCATAAAAAATACACTGCTGACCCTGAAGGAACCCATAACTGGCATTGGGTAAGCCAACACAATCAATAGAAGTAAATGTTAAAAGTTTTGCATGTTGCTGTCTAACCTACGGTGGCACAGTGGTAGTGCTGTTGCCTTTCAGCAAGGAAATCAGGATTTACATTCTGTGTTCTCCCTGCGTGGAGTCTGCATGTTTTCCTTCCACAGTCCAAAGACATGCAGGTTAGGTGAATTGGCTCTAGTATTTGTTTGCAGTGTTTATGTATGTGTGTGTGTTTGCCCTGCGACAGACTGGCACCCTGTCCAGGGTTTGTACATGCCTTATACCCTATGCTTGCTGGGATAGGCTCCTGAAACTCTGTTCAGGACTAAGTGGGTTAGAAAATGACTGTCTAAACTTTCATCTTGCTACTGTCATTGCAGTTATTCTGTATGAATGATAATTACTATTATACAGAATGTTATTTGAAATGTATATATAAAGCAATAACTGTGGTGAATTATGTAAAATGAACATCTTTAATTTCAAAATTACTATGCTGTTTACAAATGTATCAGCTTTTAAATCACAAACATTGAAAGAGAACATTTACTATTTTATATTCATGCCCTTTGAATAATTTCACATTTGTTTCTACTGATTTGCACCGTAAAACTCTTTCCCTTACACTTTTAACAGGGGATGTGTTGAACTGTTACATGATAAGGTAGAATAAATTCCAAGTTTTCATAATCAATGCATGTAGATAGAATTTAAAAGAATAACTACACACAAGCAATCAAAAAAGAAAGCTGTGAAAGTTTTACATTGTAAAAATGCAAAACATGCTCTACTCCAAAAACTGCAGCAAGTAATTTAACAGACTTTTATCTTTACATGTTGTAGCAGTAGAGCAGAAACAAAAACTAAATTCAACCAAATGCTGCTTTTCACAGCAACAAAATTACAAGATTGGAAAAAGAAAAAAATTAGTGTAATTTTACTCATTATTTGCTTAACGCATTGATAAAAAATATTTGACACCAAATCTGGAAAAGCAGAATCAGAGATGAAGCCACAAATCAGCCAAGTCTCCCTCTCTCTCTCTCACACACACACACTCGCATCCATACACCTATACAGGACTTACTAGCCAGAAGGTGGCAATATGCTCTCATACAGTACGTTCTACAAATACTTGTTGGTAGTCTATATGTATTTATCTGAGACAGATAGCCATAAATAACCCACTTTTAAGCCTTAAGTCCATAATCTATTGATTTCAGTCATCAAAGTGCATTAGCGCATAGTTAACTTGTTTCAGAAGAACTTTGTACATTTACCTGAATTGCGCATTTTTTCTGACTTTGTACTTGTTCGCTTTGTAAAAAAGAAAAGAATGATTGATTAATTGATTAAACCATTTCAAGTATATAGAGTCTGGTATTCACTGAATAAAGTGCAGCTGTAAGTCTCCACTCAAGACATACAATTAAACAGTAATGGATAGGACAAAAATTGATTTACATGGTCTTATCTAAAGTCAAGGAATGTTCATCTTTGATAATTCTATGAAGTATACATTGAATGTACTTAGTATTGGAGATCAACACCTGAAAAAAAGAGTGACAAAGAAAATGCCCTCACCTCCAGAATAGGCAATGCACCCTGAATAAATAAACTTCCTTTACTAAACCTAAATAAAATTTAAATATATGCAGTGTTTTCAGTATGTAAAACATACTAAAGCATAATAATATATATATATATATTCAATATCCTAATAAGTCCATAAAACACTCTAAACTCATGTTAGTAGTTGCAGCCGTTTATTACAGTGAGGAAATTGTACATCTTGAGTCATTTTATTCATGAGTTTCCTTGTAGAGGGCAGGTATTTATAGCTTCATTACTATTACTGTTACTAATTATTGCTATTATAAATGTGAAAGACTTGTGCATTTCCCAAAAATGATTGATATCAGTGAATAATAAACCAAAACCCAAAGTATGAAGCAAGACTCTTTAGCAGTAGTTATTTTCTAAATCAAGTAGACCAAGTGTTAGATATTGTTTGGTTTTTTGAAACTCCCTTCTGCTGCTGACTATGATTCTTGTTTCATCCTTTGGGTTTTGGTTTGCTAGTGATCCCTATTTTCTTCTAACAAGCCTCTTGCTTGTTAGTATTTCAGTGTCTTGTTATCTTCAGGTCAAATCTTTCCTCACAATAAACCTCTAAGACTACAGTTGTATAATGCTGCTGAAGACGGAGGCACAGGGTCGCAAAGTAGTAGCTAATTCTCCAAAACTTAATGCAAGGCTCATAAAATTAGCAGCCTTGTCTGTCAAACTCTTGCCACTCTTATTGATGGAAATTATGTCACTGCGGACTGTGATCTGCTGTTATAACTGCTTAGTATCAGAAAGGGCATTTGCCATCAAATTGGTGGTAAAACACATTGAGGTCAGATTTTGGTTTGTCTTTTATTCTGCTTGCAGTATTCTGCCCTGCCATGGCTGAGATCTTCCTATCTGTTTGATGTTCTCTCCATTTTCCTGCTAATTCTGTCCTTATGAAGTGCTGTTTGTTTCTTTAAAGTGTAATGGATTTGTATGCCCTAAAGATGCCTTTGTGCAGTGGTTATTGATGTTATGATATCATCTGATATAACATCAAAGTCTCTTTTGAGAAATGAAGGTAGAAAGTGAGTATCAAATCAATTATTGTTAATAAACACCTCTCAAATGGTGCAGGAGAAGTAGCATTCACTGCTTTATTGGACGTTACCTAGTCATTCCTTTTCATTCAATTACTTTTTTATATCTGTTTATATTTTGTATTGGAGCAAAAAGATCAGATGTTGTATCAGTGGGTCATGCTGTGAACTATAGACACTAACTAGTACTGAAAAAGGCGGATAAAGTAAGTAAGAAAATGTGCTCATGGTGTAATATTCAGGTATGCTTAAGACTTAGCTAGTTAACTGGTTTAACTGGTCACTTCAGCAAATGTTGTTTATTATACAGTATATTTCTATAACAGTGAGTCATATTCAAAAATAACAGTCATGATAGGATGTAATTGCATGTACTATTAGTGTACATAAAATATGTCATTTAATATCATTTTGCAACATGACAAAGCTGAAATTGCTTTTACAGGCAGCAAATTCCAACTGAAATGATGAAAAGATTCATGTGCTATTGCTAGTGGTTGGATGTGGAGGGTCTGTGGCAAATTCTAGTATACATTTTTTAAACATAAAAATTTGCAAAGAATTGCCTGATGGAAATTTAAAATCTGTTCTAATGTCTCCAGATAAGATTACTGGCTGTATCTAAATGTAATAGTCACTGTGCCAATAAATTACAGAGTCTGAGAAATACTGAATATTATCATCATCAGACATTGCAATCATGAGGCTGTTTTAAGTGTAACAGAAACACTGAATGCACATTTAGTCACTGTAGTATAACGTGTTATTGAGCCATGTTTTATAAATTTCTAAACAAGTTAAGTTTCTTTTATGTTTTACTTTTATGGACATGAATCACATGTCACTTGCCCATTTTGAAGTGAACTGCTGTGACTGAGGTTTGTGCAAGACACCACACAGTCGCAGAGATGAATGTGGGATGGGACGGAGGCAGAAGCTATACTGTTAGCATATAACAAGACCTACTCCTGCATTCTGGTACAGTAAGGGGAATTACCTACCTTACTGCGTGTCCAACAGTGAGGTGTACTTGCGTTAGCGCACTTGACTGCAGGTGTTTCGCTCTTTTTACCATCAGGAACGACTGTCAAGTAAAAGAAAACAATACACAAGTTGAAGTAACTGCTCTTAGTGTAAAACTGAAACAGTAAACAACTTTGCATTGTGGTAATGTGCCTCACTGGCATTACCATCAATTAAATAAAATTAGTTTAGTGTCACTCTGCAGTTTTAAAAGAGAGGCATTTGTTTGGGGTAAAAAAGGACAAAAAAGTATAAAGAAAGGAAACTTGCCTTTTTCTTTTCTTTTTAGATAATGCAGAGAGACTTCTTCGTTGACAATATTAGGGCCTTTTGGGAAGAGTCGTGGCGGGTCCCATGCAGACTGGAGAGGTGGCTCTGCCATTGACCGGCCGGGATGGCATTGTCAGTCTTCCACTCCTCAAAACACTATAACAGCAAAAGAAAGTGCAAAGCACCTTAATAGTTTGCTGCCGTTTAGAAAGCGGGATCCCATATGGGCAGTTGTCTGGGCAGTAGGTCAGGGAAGAAAAGGAAAAAAAAAAAGCTTACTTTCACTTTTGGGAGAAGCGCAGTTCACGTCTCAAAAGCCGGCACAGCTATGCACGTGCACGCCGGATGCGTTCACGTCATCGTGTTCCCGAGGAGGAATGACGTAGAACAGTTTAATACAAAAGGGAATTACAGCCTCTAGAGGGGGTCTTCTGGCTAGATCTTGCTAACAGAAAGGTACTTGGTAGAACTCCGTCTTGACTTTACCAAGTACTACGGCTTGTGCCTTGAATATTGTAAAATATTTTTTTTCTTGTATATATATATTGATAAATATCTCTGGATTAACTTTGGTGGAGGTATTTATTGGGTTGTGGTTATTGGTGCACTGTTTGTTTTTGTATATACACTTTTTCTATATTTTGAATATTTTTGTTTTGGTGAATCCTGTTTGAAGGAGCAGCTTCCTGACTTGGGCACTCTGGAAGGCATATATATATTGTTTTTTGTGTATATACAGTTTTCACCAGTTTGTGTGCATTATTCTTTTTCATTTGGGACTTTCAGCCAGCACTGTAAATACTGTATATAGTCACTATTTTTGGGGTCCATTTAATTATTGTGTGTCCTTTGCGGTATTGGACTGTATATTGATATATACATTCTGCAGGACATTATTTTTGTTTTCCTTTAAGTGCACATGTAAATAAAACAACACTTTATTTTTCAAAAAAACCCAACCCTTTTTGTGTCCGTGTCTCCCTGTCTTACACCATCATCCTGGACAAGCTCTGACCCACATACTAGACACCTAGAGTGTAGGCTGGTGACCCCAATTCCCACTACACGGGGTGTCACATGCATTTGAAGTCTCTCATAATCTTTCTCTTTTTTAGGATTGATAAGTTTGCATAGTCGCCCATGCTTTCCGTTGGGAGACTTTGATATTTAAAAAGTGAGTACAGTGTGTTGTTTTTGAGATATCACAAGGAAAACTGAACCATTCAGGCAAATTTCCTTGAAGAATATGTATGTCAAATTTCAACATTGAGGGGCAAATTCATTACATGCAGACAGATGGACATAAAAACAGACAAAGTAGACATGGCTATCATAGCAGGTGCTTTTTGTATTACATAGAAACACACCTAAAATGTTGGAATGAACCAACCATTTTAACCCCTTAACCAACTTAACCCCTCATTCCTTTCTTGAAGTAGATGGGACACAAAGGTAAATTAAACAATTCTAACAGATGGTTAAGGCAGAAAGTAAATATGTGTTTAAAAAGGGTATAGGAGCTGGACATGAAGTAATGACTAGACCTCCTACACCCCAAAACTATATTGGGGTACTGTATATATCTTCACAACTATTAGCTTTTAAAATTATTCATTCTAATACAGAGACATAGACATCTGAATTCTAACAGGACATCAATAGAGGTGAGGCAGGAACCTACTCAACTCACCACACAGATATATCCTGTATATCAGGGGTGAGCAACGTCAGTCCTGGAGAGCTGCAGTGGCTGCAGGTTTTTGTTCTGATATGATTTCTTCTAGAGAGACTTGAGACCTTGCAAGTGCCAGACTTTTATAAGACACTTTTAGAGACTGGCGAATTTTATCAATTCAGAGATGATCTCTCTTTGTTTTGGATTGTAGAAGATCCCATAGTATTTAATCCAAATATATGCAGCGCAAAAGGACTAGCTGCAAACTTTATTTATAATCTCTGTAGAAATAATATGATCCAACTAAAACATTTAATCAACTGGAAGAACTTGTCTAGGAAAAGTGCAGACATAATAGCGGCAGAGATGGAGCTAGGAGAAGTTCTTAACATAAGGGCAAGAATCATTGAACGAGTAAAATCAGGACACACCTGCTAAAGCCACCTGAAGACCCGAGCTTCACTACACTTGTGGTGTCTCAAGAAGAAGACTGGACCAGTAGTGAAACCAACAAGTTACTTTCAATAAAAGATCTGAGAGACTTGCCTTTAACCACAGTCACAGGGAAAGAGCTGTACAAGATCTTTATGAAGGTGAAGCATCAAAGTCAGCTAAGAGGACTGCAGGAAGACATGACCACTAGGAAGAAGATCGGAGTTCCTGAAGGAACACTGCCAGCCTGGAGGGTGCTAAAGAAACCACCATTGGCCAGTAGGTTGGGGGATCGACAGTGGAGGATATTACATGGTATAGGAGGGATGAACTCCTTCTTATCAATTATGTGTCCGGGGCTTTCAGATTTCTGTCTCTTCTGATGGGTGATGGAAACTGTTTTTCATTGTTTTATGTTTTGTGAAAGATTTGGGTCTTTTTCTAAAATGATACTGAGACTGATTGAGTTGCCTGGGAGTCACTTATAATGGGATGGTGTTTGTGTTTGTGGTAAAAAGCTCAAAAAGACAGGTAAAACTAGGTATCTGGAAAACCTAAAAAAATAAAGTTAAGGAAACAGGCACTTCAAATCCAGTAGCATTATTTAAAATGTTATGTGAAAGTAGGATATGATTGGATCTGATTTTTTATAAATCCACTTTCAGGAGAACTGATGTGTAAATGATGTACTGTGTAAATAGAAACATGATAAACTTCACTTTGTATTCTAACTTTATTATTAGTGGAATATTTATAATTAGAAATCAGTAGGATATTGTAAGGAATGAGTGGGATTGGGGAGTGGAAAGGATGAATGTGGGGGTTGGGGATTGGGTGGGTATTTATATTATGAAAAAGATATGGAATGGGAGTGGTCAGAAGTCCTGAAGTGGAATTATTAATAATTTTGTTTTTTCTAAGGTTAACTCTTATGGTTTTAATGGATATCATAATGAATTTAATAAACTTTGTTTAAAAAATCTATCTATCTATCTATCTATCCAATAAGCTTCTATAAAAAGCCAAATAAAGTTCTATATATGCAATATGGAAAAGTGTGGCATCCTCTGCATTGCTAGCATTTACTTTGTACGGTCTATTCCACAATAAAAAGCAATTCAAAGCAATCTAATTTATCCCACAGTAACATTAAAAATAAAATTATAATGTGTTTTATATTAGCAAATCACTAAAGTCCAGAATGCCACATAGATTATCATTATTTAACCAAGCTACACATTTGTGAGCAGATATATGTGCTACAGTGAACTGGCATATGCTGCCTCATGACACTGTGACAAACAATGCACGTAACATTCACAAATGGCCTTAGAGTGTGGCAGAATTTGTTATTCAATAAGGGGGGGTGGAAACTGTACTATACTATGTACAAATCATTTGGTGGCACATCTGAAGGTGCCACCTGGTACTCCATAAATGAAACCTGAGCTTGCTCTTAATGCCCACCATTGTACTTCCTAAAAGTACATTTCTTTGCCAAAAAATATATGCTGAGTTTGCACTTAAATCAGCTTGCAATTGTCAGTGCCTTGGATCAACATGGTGACATGGGGATGATTGCCAAAAGCTTCAAGGTGTAACTTTAATATCCTGGCACAGCTGTAACTATATTCTTCCTTTAAAATTTGTTCAGCTAAAAAGCAATCTTATTTTAACAATAATATTTATCATTCTTTTACAGTTTCTAAAATTATTGCAATATTGTTCTCTATGGTAAACATGTATTTGTATGTCTGAAAGGGTTACTACAGCTTGTATTAGGTTTTTTTTTTGTCTATAATATTTTTTTTATTGACCTTTTACAAAAGGGCATGTTTTTGGCAGAAAAAGGATTACTATTTCTTGCCCTATAAACAGAGACATTAAAAACAGTTCTGACAATAAAAAAAAAGATCCAAAAGGGAAAGAAGAATGTGTGCATGGATGCTTTTAGAAATATTAGTGTAAAAACTGAACTGTAAACAACAAGCAAATCCGTTTCTAGAGACTATAAATTTAGATCAGAAAGCAACATGTCTTTTTAACTTACTTTACAATTAGAATCAAAACTTTGTACATGTAGTTAGTTTTTTTTAATTCCTCAGTATTAATATTTTAGTAGGAATTCTAAAGTTTTCATATAGATTACATCAGTCATTTGAGGAGAAAAACTATTTTTTAGATTATTTTAACAGATGCTGGTTTAAGAGAGTGTATGTTTTACTGATATTAATTTACAATAACTGGTTATTATAACAGTAGCAATTTGAAACATAATTGTACTTTGGATATTTTTTTTTATAAGTAACTATTTGAGGGTGGCATGGTGGTGGCAAGGGGACCGGAAGGAGTTACTTCCTGGATTCTCCCTGAGTGGAGTTTATGTGTTCTGTGTAAGTTTCCTCCCACACTTGAAAGATATGCTGAACTGGTGTTGTTAAATTGTTCCTACTCTGTATGTTTTCACCCAGAGATAATCTAGTGTTCTGTCTCTTGTTGGCTCCAGCCTCCCTGCAGCCCTGCCCTGGATAAGCAGGTTTTGAAAACAGATGATTGATCGATATTTGTTTTACTTTGGTGTGTTTTCAACAAAAGTAGAAACAAAATATTATTAAGATTTATTAAACTGAATGAAAAGAACTTGAGAGATTGCTTTCTGTTGATTTATCACTGACAAGTCATACTGCGTGAGAACATTTGGTAATACTTCTTTTTGCATTGCAAAATATGTTTGATGGCTAATTTGTTAGGTACATCTGCTTGATTGTGGAAATATCTTGGTCTTCAAAGTAGCCCAATCATGTTCCTTCAGCTCAGTATATGGTAAATAGCCACAAGCAGATATCGTTATCCAAACATTAGGATGGGCCAAACAACCTAAGGAACTTTGACCATGGCATCAGTGAGAGTCAGGTCTGTGGTTAAAAATACCTTGATAATAAACAAGGTCAGAAGAGGCTGGCCAGACTCATTAAAGCAAACAGAAAGATCACTAATACAGTGATCCCCCGCCTGTCACGGAAGTTACGATCCAGACCCAGCAGCGATAGGTGAAAATCCGCAATATAGAAGACCATATAAATAAACATTTTTTTATAGTTTAAGCCTTAAAATACCCCTTCCACATGCTTTAAACACATGTAAACTTATTAAAACACATTTTGTAAACACATATGATATGTGGATGTCGGGCTAAGGATATGAGTAACATAATAATAATAATAATAATATAATAATAATAATGTAGCATACTATCAATTCATTCAAGCTGTAATGGCGAATGATGTCCGCATAATGCTTTCCTTCCTGAAGTATATCCAGGAGTTTTCCCTTCTCCTGAATGGTCAGGGTCTTCCTCTGGAGCTTAGGCTCACTACTACCACAAGGCTTAGAAGATGGGGGATGCTTGGGAGCCATCATAGGGCTTAAAATAAAATGAAAAGTTCATGAAAAGTTGGCTCACAACAATTGGACCACAAGCAAGGTACGCGATACGTAGAAAACTGAGATGCGTCAGGGACCCATGTTCGATGTTCTTGCGAGATTACACCACGTTAGCAGCAGCAAATCAGAGCCCAAGAGAATGGAAATCCCGTTCTGATTGATTGAGTCTCCTCTTTCAGCCAATAACAGGCCTTATAAAAAATCATCTGGGTACTGTAACGCAAAACTTTTTGTCTACCGTAGTGTACAATGTATGTATATTTAATGATTTACTGTATTGCTTAAATGTTAGATATGTTCCACAGAAAAATCCAAGATATACCGTGGGTGCGATAGTTGAACCACGATATAGCGGGGGATCACTGTACTCAAAAACAGCTCTTCAAAACAATGTTATGCCGAAAGTCAACTTTGAATGCACAAGGTATCAGGCCTTAAGGTATTTAGACTACAGCTACAGAAGACCGTGACAGATTCTGTTTTGACCAGTGAAGAATAGGAATATGAGGCTACAGTGGTCACCAAAATTGGATGATTTGAATTTTGAATGTTTAAAAAATGCTTACCAATCTGACAAATCTTGATTTCTACTGCAACACAAAGGTGGGTCAGTCAGAAATTTGCGTAAGCAGCATGAACCCATCCTGTCTTTTGTCAAATGCATAATTTTGTGATGGTAGTAGAATAGTGTGGGAAATATTTCCTTGGCAAACAATAGGCCTAATATCAAATGAGTACTGTTTAAATGCTACAAGATCTCTTCATGGTCACAATTTACATTTTATCAAATTGATAATTTCAAGCAGAACAATGCAATAGGACACGAAATAAGCAACATATAAAGCTGGGTCCATGACAAGGTGGTGACTTTAGTTTACTACAATGGCATTCACTGTCACAGTCTAAACCAGAACCTTAAGGATAAGGTGGGATAGAAGGCTTCACAACATAAATGTGGAGAAAGTGTTGGATTGCCAGCCGGGTTGCTTCTTTTAATTTTGTGGCAATAAATAACAAAACAGGCACACGTGGATGCAAAACAAAATATAAAGTAGCCTCCTCAGCTCTTGAAGTAATGGCTCTTGTGAGCTAGTAAGCATCTCTGTGTTTGTCCTTGTCAAGAAGAAGCCCTCCTTTGGTAGCATCAGGCTTTTAGAACTGTCTGGGAGGAAGAGATGGGATTAATTGGCATCTTTTTGCTGCTGAGGAAGAGAAAAATGATGATACAGTTAGCAGTAGCAAACAGTAAGGTGAATGAACTTTAAAGGTGTCCTTCAGGCGCACATGACTGAGAGGAGCCAAAAAAGAAGGAACTGCATGATATTGTCAAGTTAGCACATGGAAAAGAAAATCTCAAAAATAATGTTCTGTAGGCACAAAGACAGTCCTACCTAGTACTAGATAGGTGTACCTATTAAAGTGGCCACATATTTTATGTAAATAGTTTATATGTAAAATTTGAAAAGCATCTTAAATGTTTAAAGGATAAAATACTAATAAAAATTATAAATAGTGTTTAAAGCTAAATTAACCAAGTGATCTATTTTCTTAATTGCTTATCCATGATCTCGATAGTCAGTACTATTAGGCACATGAGCTTTTCTGTGGGGTTCATTGTTCTGATTAATTTAGGACTCTTAAGAGATTACTGTAGATAGGGTTTTATTATTATCATCTTACTTAATGGGCCAAAGAATGTCATTTTTAAAAGTCTTGATTTCTGTAATATTTCTAAAGGGGATTAGTTGTAAAAGTTGAGGAAAGGCTCTATATATCAGAGAAAATATCATTGCAATTTTAGTGTGGATAAAGTTTATGGTGTATTATTAAATATATTGAAAAAAATACAAAGGTAATGAAAATACAATAATTGTTAGTCATTTTCTAAGCTGCTTTGTCCCGAACTGGATCGCAGGGAGTGCTGGAGACTACCCCAGCCAGCATAGGGTGCAAGGCAGAAACAAATGCTGGACAGGGTGGCAGCCCATCACAGGGTTAACACACATGCAAAAACCCCAACCACGTGCTACAACCAACTTGCATGTCTATGGACTGTGGGAGGAAACATGGGGAGAACATGCAAACTCCACACAGGGAGGACCCGTGACACAAAACCTGTTCTCATTGCTGCAAGGCAGCAGCCCAATCACTGCACCACACTGCAATAATTGTGTCCCATTATTTATATCAACATATAAGCAGTAGAGAGCAACACAGAAGAGAATAAGTTTGTTTCAAAGTATTGGTCTGCTTTACTGTAGTTTTTTTAATGAAATATTTTCTCTTTGAAATTCTCCATATGACACCATAGTTGTAACTTCGGCTTTCTTGTTTTAATGCACAGTCAGAGGTAAGAGAAGGCCATATCCTCTGTAACTTCTTAGAGAAGAGTGGGCCATGAAAGAAAATCCCTCCAATTTGACAGCACGGTTCCCAAGAGTTTAGGTGCTGAGATTCCATTCATGAAGACTTTTTTTTCACAGGTTTTCCATTCAGAGTTTGGAAATATTGACTTTAGAGATATTGCACTTAGTTGCAGTTATAGTATATAACATATACTATATAATATAAACCTTAGCTGCTTGGTGATTCCAAATGGGAAAATACTATCACTGAAGCAATAGTATAGAAAATTATTTACCTTAATGGCTGTAACTATATATATATAGTAGTCGTTGTGTGCTGAAATCCTTCCTGAAAAGGGAAAGGTCAACTCTGTCCTGTATTAGTTTTCCAATACACATACACTGTACATAAATGATGTGTAGTATGGAGACATTTAATGCAATTGTTTTAAATATTTTCTGTTGCCTATTCATTATGTATGATAAACTAATATATTATATGCATACTTGTATGTGAGAGTCTAATACACATCAGATCTCAATGGGAAAAAAAATCATGCTGGATATCTATACTGATATGGACTGGGTAATGTGTTAGGAACAAAAGGATGCCACATCGTTTGATGGAAATGAAAAATATCAACCTACAGAGGGCTGAATTCAAAGACACCCTGAAAATCAAAGTGAAAAAATGATGCGGCAGGCTAGTCTGTTTTGCCAAAATTTCATTGAAGAAATTCAGATTTGTACTCAATAGTTTGTATGGCCCCCATGTACTTCTATGCATGCCTGACAACGTCGGGGCATGCTCCTAATGAGACAAAGGATGGTGTCCTGGAGGACCAGATCTGGATCAGGGAATCACTAAGCTCTTCAACAGTCTGAGGTGCAACCTGGCGGTGTTGGATGGACCAAAATCTAATGTCCCAGAGGTGTTCTATTGGATTTAGGTCACACGAGCGTGGAGGCCAGTCAATGGTATCAATTCCTTCACCCTCCAGGAACTGCCTGCATATTCTCGCCACATGAGGCTGGGCATTGTCGTGCACCAGTAGGAACCCAGGACCCATTGCACCAGCATAGGGTCTGACAATGGGCCCAAGGATTTCATCAGTATATATTTGATGCTTTTTATCATAAGACAAATCTAGCCAACCATTGACATTAGATCTTCAAATTATTTGCTCCTAATACCATGAAAGAATTTCAGAAGAGATGCAAAAGTCTGCTGATGTCACATAGATTCTATAAATAACTGACTTAAGCCTGGAAATACGAGCTGCTTAGCTCTGTTCTGTGGCAGTCCTATCTTTAATAATTTCCATACAGAGCAGCTCCTTTAAAATGTGTAATTGCTATGGTCCACATCACACTTTTTAATTCAATTAGACGTGTTATTTTCTTAATAAAGACTTGCTGATGCTGTCAAATGTTTGTATTTTAAGAAGGAAACAAGCAGTTTTTTCTTCATAAATGTACTTCTAGCCCTCTCATTAAATTAATGACTATTTTTACTTTTCTGTTTCAAAGTAAACAATACCAACATCCTATAACATTCAGCATATCCCAGCAAAGTTAGGTATTTTTAGTTAGTTTCGAAACAAAGTAAAGTTTTGGATAAATATGTAAAGCGCAAATGTAAAACCACATTTAGACAGACTAATGTGTGCAATTCTGATTAATTTATTTTCAATCACAAAAGTGAACAATACAATTATTTAAATATTTTTCAATTGTATTAAAGGCAAATTAATTAAGTGACTTGTTCAGGGTTTTCCCTTTATTGCCAATGCTGAACACTCCAGCATGAAGCATATGATTTAAGGCCAAAAACCTTAGCTGCTTGGTGATTCCAAATAGGAAAATACTATCACTGAAGCAATAGTATAGAAAATTATTTACCTTAATGGCTGTAACTCAGCAAGCAAAAAACTATCCTGTAAAAATTTCCTGTAATCTTCTTGCAATGAGAAGTCAAGCAAAATGACACCTTTTATTGGCTAACTAAAAAGATTACAATATGCAAGCTTTCAAGGTAACTCAGGCTCCTTCTTCAGGCAAGACGATCTGAGCCGCCTCACAAGATTGCTTATTGAAATCTTTTTAGTTAGCCAATAAAATGTGTCATTTTGCTTGACTTCTCATTGCATTCATAATGGTTAACACAGTACATCACCCCTACTACTACAGTAATTTCCTTAAAAAATGTACACCAAAAATATCATAGCAAATTTGGATGACAAAGAAAAGCAGGCTCACTTGACTAACTGGTTTCACAACTCTACAACAAAGTGCTTACATTTATTTTTTAAACCAGTTTCAAGAAATGCCTTATGAAATTAATGGGTTTGCTAGTTACCAGGAATTGCAAAAAGTGAAACAAGCTTATTTCTCTGCGCATTTCTGTGAGACATTTAAGCATCTTAAATTAGAAAATGTTACTTTCATTATATGGCAAAATTCATACGAGTGTATAAATGTTTAAATCATTTCTTTAGTCAGATTCATTAAGTGTACTAAGCAATCAAACAATGCAGTGCATTTATGGAGATATAGTGTATATTAAATCTCAGTCATCAAGGTAAAGCCTCTGTGGTACTTAAACAAATCAATTGACTAGAGTAAGGCCTACTAATGTAGTCAGCTGGCTTTTGTTGGTGAATCCACATTCCTCGAGCTTCTCCTCTGTGATATATTCAGCATGCTGCCACTGGGATATTAGATTTGCCAACATGACCTTATGTTCAATTTATATGCTTTTTGCTAACATGACCTTATGTTCCATTTGTATGCATGTGATATCAAGCTTTAGCTGCCTGCTTTCATGACAAGAATAAATAGATTTCTGATAGCTTCTTACTAACAACATTGACCTTATTGAATCTTCAGCTCATCTAAAGAAGCCTGACTCCAGAAATTTGGATTATATCAAGTTATCCCATTATATTTTCAGCCTTGGACTTTCATCTCACAAAGTGGCTGGACTACTTCATTTTTTATTTCAATATTTTTCCTCTACAAAGAATTACAATGATTTCTGACTTGGACCAAAAGCAACAACCAGATACAAACTGTTCCACTATGCTGGCTATTGCCTAATAAAGAATCATTTATACTCTAGTCCTAACTTGCAAAGACCCCAGAATATCTGTCATCACTACATACTGCGTATGAATCTGTTATAAGACTATAGGTCTGATGACATTCTTCTTGTCATTGTGAAACCCTGTTATTTAATTCTTAACCAGCGTTGAATTTCATGACTTCTGCTCTGTGGATGTCTCTTTGTAGGGCTGTAAGCATCTATAATATCCAGGTAACTCATAAAAACAAACCAAATTTTCTCTTAAATCTTAGATTTTCCACTTCTGTAATTCATTTTCAAATTCACTTGCTATATCTATTATGCCAATGTTTAAACTGCTTTCTCTTAAACCTTACTTTTATACAGATTAATTATTTATTTGTACTTTTTCAGAACCTGCAATGCCAGAAGCTGGTTTTCATGTATGTAGTATAAAAAAATGACTTACTACTATGTTGATTACAATTTATATCTAAGGATTCTAATAACTCTCAAATCTCATTTCATATTGTCCAATAATCCTTCACCCTGGTTCATCCACTCTTCTCTTCCTCACAATAGGGTGGAGAGCTCAGACAGACACCACCATTACCCTTTCCTTAAGGAATTATCAGTATTTGCTTTAACCTATGGGTAAAAACAAATGACTCCCATGAGGCCTCTTCACTCTGAATTATTTCTTTTTTTGTCTACCACCATTCTAAAGTGTTTTATTTTCTTATGTTTTTCTGATTAAATTAATGACAGTTTGGTAACTTTAAAATAATAATAATATTGCTTCTTTAAGTTTAATTAACTTTAGATTTTATTTGGGTAACACTCTGTCCATTCTCCTTGAGAGTTCAACCTTTAGGGCTTTACTCATTTTTATTACCTATTCAGAAAGTTTCCCAAAGGCCTCTTGACCCTTTAATTTCAGTCTCTCTAATTGGGACTTCAGAAATCAACTGAGTTCCTATTTTTTTTTACACTAGCCTAGTGGCTCATGAAACATAGATGCCAAGATATAACTACAATTGCAAAGAAAAGTAGTTTAGAAAAGGTAGCAGTGCCACCAACTGCCACATCAGAAAAATGAGAGAGAAAGCAGAATGGTACAGGATTAGTAACATTTAGTGATGATTGCTACATTTCTTTAGAAAAATTATTTTGATCTTAATCAGTTACCTATTTGTGAAATACTGTATCTATGGTTTATGTATTTTTTCCAAATACATTTTGCTTTCGCTCAAGGTATCATTGAAAAATGTACATTTTTGGTATAGATGAAGAAACTTGCCCACAGTACAAATGTTATCAGTACTGTATCAGTTATAAAATGTCTTGCCTTCAAATTCTTAATGGTTGCTCATCACTATGCACTTCTGCTATAGCATTATCTGATAAACGAATGTACAAAACATTGTTTGTAAGAACCGTTTGAAATTAATTTCTGTCATATTATTTCCTAATCTACAATATTGTAATTATATACTCACTAGACACTTAATTAGGTTCAACTGCTGGTTGATGCAAATATCTAATCATCCAATCCTATGGCAGCAACTCAATGCATTTAGGCATGTAGACTTTGTCAAGATGACCTGCTGAAGTTCACACCAAGCCTCCGAATGGGGAAGAAAGGTGATTTAAGTGACTTTGAACGTTACGTGGTTGTTGGTGCCAGAGTATTCCACAAGCTGCTGATCTACTGGGATTTTCACACACAAACATTTCTAGGGTTTGCAGAGGATGGTCCCGGAAAAGGAAAATATCCAGTGACTGTCAGTTGTCTGAGCAAAAATGCCTTGTTGATGCCAGAGGTCAGGGGAGAATGGCCAGACTAGTTTGAACTGATTGAAAGGCAACAGTAACTAAAATAACCTCTTGTTACAACTGAGGTATGCAGAAGAGTATATCTTAATGTACAACCCATTGAACCTTGAAGCAGATGGGCTACAGCAGCAGGAGATCACACCAGGCGCCATGCCTGTCAGCTATGAACAGGCGTCTAAAGCTGCAGTTCTCACGGGCTCACCAAAATTGGAAAATACAAGATTGGAAAAAAATGTTGCCTTGTCAGATCAGTCTCAATTTTTGCTGCAACGTTCGGATGGTAGGGTCATAATTTGTTGTCCATCCTACTTTGTATCAAATTCTGGCTGGTGGTGGTGGTGTAATGGTGGGGGGGGGGGGGGATATTTTCTTGGCACACTTTGGGTACCTTAATACCAAATGAACATCATTTAAATGCCACAGCCTACCTGATCATTGTTGCTGACCACTTCCATCCCTTTATGAGCACGGTGTACCCATTTTCTGATGGATACTTCCAGCAGGATAACATGCCATGTCACAAAGCTCAGATGATCTCAAACTCGTTTCTTGAACATGGCATTGACTTCACTGTACTCGAATGGCCTCCACAGTCACCAGATTTAAATTCAACAGAGTACCTTTGGTATGTGGTGGAATGGCGACAAACCTGCAGAAAATGCATGATGCTGTCATGTCAATATTACCCAGAATCCCTGAGGAATGTTTCCAGCACCTTGTCGAATCTATGCCACAAAGAATTACAGCAATTCTGAAGGCCAAAAGGGTCCAACCTGGTACTAGCAAGGTGTACCTAATAAACTGGCTGGTGAGTGTATATATAGATATATATATAGATCTCTTGATGCTCCTAAAGATATCACCAGTGATGCTACCAGGGGTCATTGAGTGTTTTAGATCTTTCACCATGAGACACCATCACCCAGGCAACCCATCCATGGTTGATCAGGTCAAGGCTTGTACTCATGTGGCACTTGCTTCCCCACCACGAGCCTTCTCTTCTGATTAAGAGCCATCTTGATGCCTTTTCTGCTGCCTCTGTAATGTTCTTGATAACTTTCTTCTCTTCTCCCTGGTGATGTCAACTGTACTGAAGGGTCCATAGAATAATTGCCCAACAAAACCACTGCTACCATCCTTTGTACTTGTCCCTCTTCCACTGATGGGCCTCGTCCAGTCGGTCCTCCCATGGGACTGAAAGCTCCAAAATAACAATGCTTTTCTGCAAGACTGCAGAAATGTGGCTGAAAGATCTAGGATTATAAGGACATAATAGTTACCATGGTCAGCAGCTATATGAAGATCCATCATAACCATTACCAGAACGGTCTCAGTGTTGTGCTTAGCCCTTATAATAAAATGATATGGTTTAAACATTTGCTGCTATACCGTATAAGAAAATATTTGTGAGTTAACAGTACTTGTCAGTGCCTTAGCTAAAAAAGGAAGGTTGGAAATGGGTCTATAATTATAGAAATTGTCTTGATCAAGACCTTCCTTTTTACACCTGGTATGACAGCAGGCACTATGCAGTTGGTTGGTACAATACCAGATACAAGAGACATGTTAATAATGTCCTTTATATGAGTGCATACAGGCCGTGACCAAGGCAATGGGCATGGGGTCCAGTGAGCCTCTGGCAGGCTTAGGTTTTTTTTACAAGATCACAGTTAACATACTATAACCTTGTCATAATAATACAAAAACTATGCTTATTTCTTTCTGAAATAAAACACACCAACAAAAATGCAAAGAGACAACCTTTTTTATTATACTTTTTGTATAGTCGTATAATCATAGTCTGCAGAACATTCTTTCACTTCTAAAGATCTGGTCATATCTGGCACATAGAGACACAGAAACTAATTTGGCAATAACACGTATTAATCCAAAGAACATCTCAAAAGAATTACTCAAGTTAAATGGCTCAATTAACTAAAAGAGAAAAAATATGCACAAAGGACTTACACATCCTATCATGTACTCTTTAGGTGAAGCAGCATCTTGTGGTTATACCATAAAGACTTAATATTGCACTGCTGCTGCTGAGTGATACAGGAAGTAGGGGTAGTAGGAAGTGAGCACAGTAGCAGTAGGCATGGTGTGTTTTGTTGCCTCAAACAAACCTTTTTATTTAGCACTTGTGAAGGCATTCCCTGTAAGTTATAGTTTTTTTATAGTTAAATGTGTTTATGTATGTAACTTTTAGTCAGAAAATGTTAAAGGAAATTTTATATTTGTACAAGCAAATTTAATGAGCTTTCGGCTGTTAAGCTCTTAGTTACAGAAGCCAGCTGTACTTAAAATACTGCTGTACTTACCTAATGTTTAAGTACTTATTAGTGTTTTGTATGTATTTGTATGTATAACTTTACTCCAACTCATGTAATTAAACATTCTCAGCATCACCCCGTGGTTCCAAGAATCAATGCATGATGGAATTTACCTTGCTGGATAATTGATTAGGAGAATTCAGTGAGGCCAGTTTCATCATTAAGGTTTTGGCTAACAGTTATAGCCAGATGCACTTACTGGCACTAACCCTCTGTACTTTTCTGGGCTTGTAACCAGCACCAAGTGGGGCTGGTTTGTCCCCATGGTAAATAAAAGATAAATTGGAACAAGGCAGAATATGTCAGGCTTAACAATAATCAGGATTCAGAAGTTAGAATTCAGGGATACTTTGAAAATGATACATTTAAATAGTTGGAATCAGTGATGGCCCAAGATGAAAAATTAGATGGAGAGATAACCTGTAGAGAGTGGTGTGGATGGAACAATTGGAATAAGTTATCGAGAGTTATCAAGATAATTGTGTGATCGAAGAATTAAGATGAAGGGTAGCACTGCTGCCTTGCAGTTAGAACATCATGGATTTGTGTCCTGGGTCCTTCCTGCATGGAGAGCACTTTGTGTAGTAAGAAAAGCTCTATATAATTGTAAAGAATTATTATAGGTAAGACAGCAGTATTATTATAGGTAAGACAGCAGTAAGACCAGAAATTATGTATGGAGCTGAGACATGGGCAGTAATGGGAGCGCGACAGAAGAAGTTAGATGTGGCAGTACTGAGAATGTTGAGATAGATTTGTGGCATTACAAAAAAGGGCAGAATAAGAAATGAGTCAATCAGAGGTCCAACAAAAGTGGGAGAGATGTCTAAGAAGGTATAGGAAAGTAAGTTGAAGTGGTATGGACATGTGATAAGGACAAAAATAATATGTGTGGAAAAGAGTGATGAGAAAGGAAGTACAGGGGAAGAGAAAGCGAGGGAGGCCAAACTGGTGGTGGATGGATGAGGTAAAAGAAGATATGAAGGAAAAGGGCTTGACTGGGGAGGATGTGCAGGACTGAACTGTATGGAGAAGTTTGATCAAACTCATCAACCCCACATAGAAGGAGGAAAAGAAGAAGATTTGGTGAGGCCAGTTAACACTAGAATGCCTGAAGCCTATGAAAAAACCCATAATTCCGGGTCACCTTAAATTCCTTCACACCTCACCATTAGCGTCTTTTGTTTTGTAAATGTGTCGATCAGCACAAGTAGCAAGCTGCCTGCTGTCCAATCTCCCCACTGCCTCAGCTCAACTCGGGCAAAAAGTTCTCCCAGCTCAAGTTAAGTTTATTTGCGTGTGAGGTGCCTAGACTTCAATAGGGTAAATAATATATCGGTATTTGGAATACATGCATTTCATGTGTGTTCCATGTCTACAACAATCTATGAAAATGTAGGATGACAGGAAATGCGAGAATTTCAAGAAATGTTGAACACATAGCTAAAACACAAACTTTTTGCATGTTATAGTACTAATGACAAAATTTTGACATGAAGTGTATAATGTGTGACGACTGAAGTCCAAATATCAAATAAACACTTTCACAAAAGGTACACGTATAACAAAACAAGTGTGCTTCTATTCAAAAATATAACTCAAGAAAAAGAAATCAGGTTAGGTTACAACATTAACATGAGCGCTTGGGTGGTATAGTGTTAAGAACTGCTGACTCATAATCTAGAGGTTGTGCGTTCGACCCTGGCCTTTTCCCAGAATTACCATTTTGAGTAGTGAGCTGCTCTATCTGTATTCTTATTCTATCAGTTGTCTTCCCGTAAATAAACATTGTAGAACTGAGAAGCCTTTTCAGATTGTTCCACATTAAACTTGACTATTATAGAAGTAAAATCAAATTGGTTCATTTTCATGCCTATAATGCAAAAATGGTAGAGCTGAAGGCAGAGTGAAGATGACCAGGAAATCAGAAGATTAATTAAAGTCCACAACACATGAGGGTCAAAGTCATGGAATCACTCATATGAAAACAACAGGATGCAAAACACATACTAAAGTTCAAAGTCTAAAATCACCATAACAAGGATCCTGTTAATTATTTAATTTCTTATACCTTTTCCAGTTACTGCACTGATTGGGTTTTTTTAGAAGAATACAGAAACTCGGAAATCAGGAGTATTGCACCGAAATTTTAAATAGGATGGTTGTGATGATGTCACACATCAGAGGTAATATCTTGGCAAAGGGGTACCCTTGTTGAATTAAAATAATTAAGATTAATAACATTAAAATTAAGACAAAGTAAAATATTCAAAGAAATAGAATCTGTGATGTTCAAAACCCCAAAATCCTAACATTAACTGACAACTAGATATGTAGGGCACAAAATGTTTAGTCTTAAGCTACGGTCAAATTAAATCATATTACATCAAATAAATTGATTAGTGGAAAACATTCAGTGGTTACTTCATTTGTATTTGCAGTTTGATGATGTAACTGTCTTTTAGATTAATAATATTAATCCAACTTTACTAACAGGCCCAAGATACATTCTTTTCACAAAAACAGATTGTTGACTTCTTCTGATTTCAGATTATAATTTGTATAAATGGCACAGAGGTGCAGTAGTGGGTTCTACTGCCTGGCGATTCCACAAGAATGGGTTGAAATCCTCACATTATGTGGAGCTTGCACACACTGTGATTGCATAGGATTTTCTCCGGGTAGTCCCAGAGATGTGTGTATTTTATTTTGTGGCATTAGTTAATTGGTGGGTCTTTTTGGCAGTGACTAAGGCTTGTTTTAGTCTTATACTGTAGAACAGGAGAAAAATTACTTGTAAACTGTGCGAACTGCACTTCATAGACACAAGATGTTGTATTTGGTGTGCTGCAAGCATCAGTTGTTGTCTGTATGAAAGATTTTTGTCTGACCTTAAGCTATACGTATTCTCCAGATTACATTTGAAAAAGATTCTCTTTCTCGGCTTATAGTACAAGCTAAAATAATATTATATACTATGTGAATGTAAATATGCATATTAGCATATTCTTGTAAAATATGCTTATATGCCCAAACTTTTAAGTTTGTCTGCATAACTAGCATCATAAATCACAGAGAAATTCTAATTATTCCTTATATTATCTGCACATTACAAACACAAATAGCATAAACTAAAGTCCATGTCACATTAGATGACTTTTCAACAGTTTTCATTTGCAGACTTCATTTACACAATCTTACCAAGTCAGAGGCAGTCATAGCATGCTCTATAACCACCAATCGTTTAGTCTGACATACTAAGCAACTCATTGCAACAAGTCTGAGACTTGCAATGACAAAATCAAATAGGATTGATTTTGTCTTAAGCAATAGTGGCATGCTCTGTGCACATGAGAGCTGACCACCAAAGAAAAATAACCCAGAAATACGATGCATCTGCGGAAAGGCCATGCATATGGAATGCACCAATGAGGAATAAGGAACATGGGTGTTATATTTGACATGCTTAGTGATTTTTAGTCATGTAAATTGACAGGATCCAGTGACAAGATCAGCAGCCACTGTCACCAAGTTTGACATCCCCTATGACTAACACTTGCATAATGTGACATCGGCTTAACTGGTGACTTTGAAGGTTATAGCTTGAAATTTTTAAATTGCTAATATATGTAGGCAGCAGAAAAGATTAAAAGTACAAAATAAAAGGGAACCAAGGGTGTATGGTACCCTAACAACATGAAATAGTTATTATAGCTCAAATATTGTGTGATTAATCATATTGTCGTAGCAAATATTTTTACTTCTTTTTAATCTACTGTCCCCAAGACTTCACGCCCCAAACCTAACTCCAGACTTACAGGGGTGTTAAGAAGTAGAAATCTGTCCAAAAACTGACTACTGAATCAGAATATTCAAAGAACTAAAAAAAAAATGTAGTTCTTAAGTTGCACATAGATATCAAACTATTATCAATTAAGGACTGCAATCTAGAATCAAAGTGCTCAGAGACAATCTTCTTAATCATCTCTGAAAGTATGAATCAGTTTCTATAATGAAGTTTCACATCAGTGATTCCGAAGTGACATTGAAACATACACAGAAAGCAAATTTAATGAATTAATGGGTGTTCTGCTTTGATATTTTTAAATTAAGGAATAACTAGCAGTGAAAAGATGTTTTGTGAATAATGGTGCTTCCATTAACCATCAATAAGAATAATAAACTTGTCAAGGCTGTTTATTTAGAATTAATGCAAACTATTGATATTTTAAATCTTTAGATTAACTGTGTTGAAATTCCTTTAGCATGATTCTATTTAAGGGTGTATTTGAAGGACAATCCTTCTTCAAACACTAAATTGACATACAAACCCCTACCACAGCTTGGCCAGTCACTTTCCATTTAGGGTTCTGTTCAGTGAATCCAAATGGTAAAATGATGTCAAACAAAAGTAATGGTAATTCAAACACAAATTGGCATTTAAATGAATTATAATATATATATTATATTCCTTACTAAAGTTAAGTTCTGAGTGTAATGGGTGTCTGTCATTAGTTGAGATGATTTTCAGTTTTTTCAGCATTGCCTTCTGACACACACATGCCGAATCCTCTACATCAGCCTAAGTAACTTTAGCTGCATTTTTGGAGCTTTTTTGTGTTTCGCATATAATTCATGAAGCACCTATTGCAATAGCCAACGTCAGTCCATCTGTCTGCCTGCATGAAACAACCTGGCACTCCATGGACCAATTTTGTTGAAACGTGGCACACTTGTTGTTCCAAGAAATTTGCTGAGATTTACTGAGATTTAGTTTACTATTTCAGTTTCACCTTGAGAGCAGTTACTTGAATTTGTATATTTACCTCTTTTACTCGTCTAACTGCCACTCACATGCCCAATGCAAGCGAGTCAGCTCACTCAGCAACAACCTTCTCATGCTACTCTAGGTAAGTTAATCATTAAAGTACAAAATTAACTTCATCTGGAAATTAATGGAAGAGGAAAGCAATTTTGTAAACATATATAAGACTACATCAATTAAACAATATTATCTGCATATTATTAGTGAAAAGAACTGATGTTATCAACTTGCAACTAAATGGGAAAGGTGCAGCTGCCCTAACTCATATAAACATAGAACGGGTTTAGTAATGGGAGTGGCATCTAGCACCCAGTCGGAGATAAGCACGAACAATTGCATAAAACATCCAGATCTTCTTGACTGCAAAATAGACCCTGAGCAATGGGAAATGTTTTATTTTAGATACACGTATGAGTTTCGTGTAACCAGAAAGGTGGCAGATTTTACAGAGTCGCACGTAACTCAGCTCTTCATATTTTTATTTTATGTGCAAAATTGTTTGGCAATCACAATTGGCAAGACACTAATCTCTGAGACTACAGACTCCCGTGGAAATGGAACTGCGGTTGATCTGCGGGCAGAAGATCGTCCCATGCTAGCCACTATTAACGAGGATGGAGCAGGATTAGTTTGCTTGGTGCTGATTACTTAGTAGTATAACACACAAAAGACTGAGTATACGTTATAGTTTATCCATAATCAAAGAGTTGCTTTTATGTTGGTGTATGTTCAGACTGGAATTAATACCTTTAAGATTATACAAGGCTATATAATTGGCTACTTATTCGCATTTTATATGTTCGCCTTGTTAGGATTAATGTCACCCTTTGTATTCCTGTTATAACATAAATCAATTTCTTACCACATATTTTATGTAGTCTACTAACACATTTAATTGCATTCTATTACCTCTATTATTTTTGAATATGACTTATTGTTACAAAAATATTAATAAAAACAATGTGGTAAGTAATTCTTGGATGAATAAAAAATATGAAATGCTCCATATTTCATATCACTTGACCAATGTACTTGAATGTTCAATATGTGTGCATTGTCATACTTGTTTAAATTTTGGTTTGACAAACTAAAACACCAGGAAATAAAGATGAAAGTAATGACAGACTAAATCACACTGACACAAAAAGGGAAACAAGAGGTTCTTGTCTACTTTAAAACGTCAAGAGTTTACAAAGTAGAAATAAGCACTGCTTGCATTTAGAGTATGTTTTAAGTATTTGTATTCCAGTTAAGATTGTTATCTATGTTAGTACCTAATTTTTATATTCAGTGACTGTTTCTACCTACGTCCCCAGAACTATGATGGGTGAACATGCAATCAGAATAGATTTTGAGCAAGCAAATAAGTTCAAGAACATTTTCTATGATATATTACAGTACATACCTATGGATTAAGCTTTATACAGCTTTCGATTAACTGCAATATACTTTTGAATGTTTAATTTTAATTTCTCCTTTGCATTCTGCCTTAATGATAATGGGGATACTGACTTATGTTTTATTATAATGATAATTTCTGGCATTCTGAAAAATGTGTCTTCTCTTCCACAAGTAGGTGAAGCTAACATTTTGTCACTTTACTTAACTTTCCATCCACTTGTCTTGGTGATGGTTGCCATAACAACACATTGTGTTAGACAGACCAGGTCACGCTGCCTTCACCAACAGTCTCCATCTCCTCCAGGGATATATAATCTTTCCATTGTATCCTGGGTCTTATGCTAATGAGCCATACCTTTGATAGATTGTGTTTCAGTTATATATATCCTGCATGGTGAGCTGGTATGGCAGAAGTTCAGCTAGGGATTGCAAGTAATTGCAGAGGGTGCTGAAAACAGTGTGATCTTTGTTGGCTCATACCATCTCTGCAGGACATATTTGCCAAGTGCTGTCTGGGAAAGGCAAAATGAATCATAAATGCATGGACATTTTTCTTTTTACTTCCATCAGACTGGTGCTATATAACTATTCATACCAGAACTGGGAGATTTAAGAAAGATTTGTACTTGCATGTAAAAGGGCTCTTGTATGTAATAAACTGTCTGTAATGAACTGAGCAAATTAAGTGCCACATTCTGCAGTTCTTGTGTATATAATGTTATGCTTAATGCTTTTTTTACTGTGATTATTATTATTATTAGATTTAAATTTGAAATTAAAAAATTGAAATTGAAATATTCTGATATTTTATGTTGATTACTGTATCTGTGAGGAACATTACACAATTAAGAATATCACTGTACATTGTACATGTGACATTAAAAAAGACCTTGACTTTGACATCAGAAAAAGTGGCCTTTCCACATAATGCTGGGGTGTTTTTTGTTTACAAACTACATATCTATTTATAATGTAATTTGATTGAGATAATGAGTAAAAGAATCTAAAAGGAGATTAGTTTGAAATGTTGTTAGACTATCTCTGGGATAGTGTGAGGATGTGAGTAGTGTACGGTTCCTTAGAGTAAAATAAGGCAAGGCAGTCAGGTAGTGCAGATATGTGATTAGGATGTCTCTGTGGTAGCTGTCACAGTCAAAGTAGGGGTATTGGCACTGACGCAGTGCAAAATTCATGTGCCAACAGCAGTAGCAGATAACAGAAGTAATACTCAACATTCGCAGTGACACTGCTCCTCTAGACCTCATCTTGATAAAGCATTTACAATATGTCTTGTCTTATAGGGCTGCATAAAAGTAAAAAGAGCTTAGTGTTTACAAAGGCTTCCTTAGTCTAGTGAATGTGAAGTAACGCTATTATGCCAGTTGTGACTATCCAAAGAGAATCAGCAGGACTGCAGCATAAACTAAGTTCACCTGCTCTTTTATTTCCAGCTGACTTTCTTAAATGTCCTGCTTGCAAAGGGGATCTAAGCAACTGTGAGAATCTTGTTAACTGAACCAGAAGATGTACATGCATTAAAGAAACCATTAAAGAAACTGTGATTAGAGTCAATGATTAAGATTTAGAGAAGGCAGGGTTATAATGCTGAGCATCCATGACATGTCTCTTAGAGACTTTGGAAGCCTGACCCTAGCAACAGTGCAGTGTATTGCAGTAACAAAGTAACAAAATTCAGTGGCTACAAAACAGCAATGTGACAAAAATAAATGATAATAAAACTGTTAACTAGTAACGAAAATATCAATACAAAACACTCATATATTAATATTCTCTAACACATGAAGC
Organism: Polypterus bichir lapradei; assembly: GCA_026402145.1. Taxonomy (NCBI): domain Eukaryota; kingdom Metazoa; phylum Chordata; class Cladistia; order Polypteriformes; family Polypteridae; genus Polypterus; species Polypterus bichir. The sequence continues at coordinate 7,359,730 of JANRMT010062819.1, forward strand.
GTCAAAGAGTCCACAAGAGGGTGGCAGAAATAATGTATTTTAAACGAACAATGCTCAGCAGAGTTTTAACATTTGTAGCAGACATTATTTGTGTAGATCTTCTTCCTCTGAAATCGTGTTATATTTAAAAATTATAAAACCGTGTCTTTGCTCTAATTACTAAATTAACTCAGAATGAGCAACAGTGGATATTTTCTGATATTTCCCCCCTTTCATCTTTTTAATCACAATGGAAGTCAATAATGGGTCGATTTGTTTCAAACCAGTTTTGTTAAACTTGACTTGCATATATAGAATGTCTTTTTTAATAAATTTTGAATTGTATATTTTTATAAATAATATTATAAATTATATTTATAAATAATTTTAATCAAATAAAATATATATAAAAATAATGGGGATTCATTCTTTAGATATACAAGTACATGATGACATTTAGGATAAATGAACAAATTAGATTTGCGCAGATCATTATGAAATTTACATAGCGTACTAATTAGTGTTGCTGCCTCATGGATCCAGCAACCTGTGTTTAAATCCTGCATCTGGGAGTTGTCCACATGAAGTTTGCACGTTCGCCTCATGTTTGCATGGGCTTTCCTTCAACAGTCTTAAAACGATACACATGTTGTGATGCTTGAAGTATTTGTAATTTTTTATGTACTAATACATTTTTCGTTAAGATTAATTTTTTTTTTTAATCTTTGGTTTTGAAGATAATACATTTCAAATTCGTACGTATATCATTTCTATATATTCAAATTACCTTTGTTAATTTTGTTTAGCTATGTTTCTGTGACACTATATCATGGGCACACTGTTTTATGGCAGTGTTACTATTATGCAAAAAACCATTTGTATGGGGCATAGTCCTCCACATTGCATCAATTAAAATTACAGAGATGAGAATTATTAAGCTGAAGGCACAGTATTCTCAGCATCCAAGATTGTGGATTGCAAACAAAAATATTTAGGTTTGTTTTGATTGTGGTTCAGTGTTTCAGGGCAAAGTATTTGGTGATCAGTTTTGACTTACTTTTGGTAATAACTCAAGATTGTTTTTGATGTTATGATGCCTGGCTGAAACCGGGAATCGACTAGTTCAATGAGCACATATAAAAAACAAGAGTGGTACTGAAGTGCATTGTGCAATTTTATTCAAACAATTTATGCCCATTTTAATACATACAATGCATCTTCATTGAATATATAACCATTTCATAATCTCAATAAAAATAAGAGCTCTTTTGTGGGAGTTTAAAATCAATCAATAAATAAATAAACAACTCTAACAGAGTTTAAAATGGGTGGCGCAGTGGTAGTGCTGCTGCCTCACAGTTAGGAGACCCGGGTTCGCTTCCCGGGTTCTCCCTGCGTGGAGTTCGCATGTTCTCCCTGTGTCTGCGCAGGTTTCCTCCCACAGTCCAAAGGCATGCAGGTTAGGTGGATTGGTGATTCTAAATTGGCCCTGTGGTGGGTTGGCACCATGCCCAGTATTGAATTCCTGTGTTGACTGGGATTGGCTCCAGCTGTGTTCAGATTCAGTGGGTTGGAAAATGGATGGGTTTAAAATCAAGTATAAAACCAAAGGGCTTCCCTGAGCGCAGTGCCCTTAATTTTCCTGTCTCACCCGGCTCACCCATCTGATTTCCACAGTGAGGCTAAGAAGTCATCATGTGAGGTCAATCATTAAAATGACCTTTGAACCAGTCACCTCAGCCAGACACCTCTGTCCCAGCCAGGCTTCTTCACCAACCACCATCCTTTTGGCACCAATAGGACGATCCCTCAAAGCCAAATGGACACTTCTGCTCCCTAGTAACTTGACAGGAACGACCCTACCTCAAGACTGCTGTTCTTTTCACTCACCGTGGGGCCTCTACTACTGCTCCTGATCTTTCTCCTCTTTCCTCCAACTCATCTCTCTTTATTGATTTTCTCTTCCATTTCTATGTCTAACTTTCTTGAACCTTTCTCTGTCCACCTCTATCCTACTCAGATTCCACTTATACTCTGTGGATGCAGGTGCTTTGTCTAACATCCCGTGAACCCTCAATGAGGAAACTGGTTGAGCTGATTACATTTCCATGTGAATATGCAATCAGTCAAGTTTCCGATCAAATACTTTTGCAACCCTGGGTTGAATTTTATTTTGTTAAGTTTGACAGGATTGTATTGAATGTTATTATCTTCAAATAAAATTTATAAAAAATGAAAACAAATAAAAGTTTTGCTGAACCTCAAAACCACACGCACCAAGCCTAAAACACACTATTTTTATTTAAAATCCTGCACTGCCCTTGACCACAGACTCACTTCACTACAGATGACAATTCCATTTAGTCCACCACTTGGTCTTTTAGGTTAAAACTTTTCTTTACCTGCCTAGGCATAGCTAAATCTTGTATCTAATAAAATAAGTAACCATGAGATAAAGTGTGTGCTTTGAGAATTCAGACAAAGAAGGAAGTGGAAGACAAAAAAGAACACGTTCAGTATTTATACAAGTACAAGACTTAAGGTTCTGTCTCCAGTAAATGGTTACTGAACTCAATGTTTAATTTGCTGGTTCGTTCAAACAAAGCAGCAAATACATTGCTGGAATTTAAAGAAATACTCCAGCCAAAAATATCCTTTTATATGTTACTTATCTATGTATTTTGCAGTGGTGGTCAAGAAAAAAATGCAATCTCTTGTTTTCATGCAGAATGGAGAAAAAAAAGCTTATGGCATAACAGATGCCAGTAGTGACCAATGCTGTACATTGGCAAATGATGTGAAAAAAAAGAAAAAAAAATTCATGTTACTCATGTCACATAAACCACATGTCAAATGTCCTGTTGTATGCTCAAAACATTCAAAAAACATGTTTTTTTACTAAAATATTGTTCAACTAGCTATGTTACCTGTCAAAAGAGAAAACATATTAAAATATATGTTGTCTTATGTGTACCCTCAGTATGCTTTTCTCCATTATCCTCGTTGGTCTCAATCTGTGTTAGCAAGCTTTTTGTCTCTCAACTGCATTCCCATAAAGCCTGCTTCTCAAACTCAGTCATATGAGGCGCACTGCTTGTTTCCTGTCTGCTTTTTGACTACCACCAATGGTAAATGCGCCCCCATTACCTTCTGTAAAAAATCATTTGTATTTTTTTAAATACTTTCCATAATTGAAGGCGACTCTCAATGTTCCTCCTACACCATTCCTCCAGATCCTTGTGTATGTCAACATCCCTTACCCAGGTCTTCTTGTCTTCATCGGGTATGAGTGAGTAACCACAGTGAAACAGGCCAATTAGACCAGTGGTTCTTAAACTTTTTTTCTTCTGACTCAATTTTGCCTTTTTTGTGCCTTCGAGACCCAGAATCTCTGCTGACAGTCAGCCTGCTGGAGAATCACTTACACAGGTCATAGTGGAGCAGTGGTATTTGCTTGTCCATGGTGATCCATTGCAAGACACTCCACAAACTGTGTGCAACCTTTTTCCACTGAGTACACTGCATGACCCAAATTCAGACAGCACGTATCCCATTGAGACCAATAGTTTAAAGAACCGATGCATCAAGCCAAACTGAACAATTAGAATGCTCCAAGGGACGGGACACACACAGAATCAGCAGATTATTATATGCTGTAAATAATTATTTCTGGAATAAACCATGCACATAATAAACTGGAAAATAAAATCTTTTTGAATTGACGATCTAACTCTCTCCCTTATTCTTTGATCAGGGAGCCTCCCTTCAGTTCAAAAAGTCAATACAATGAGGCTTCATTTTCGGATTATCCCAAAGGTAACTATTTAACAATCAGTTTTGCATTGTGTTCATGTAACACCAGTATTCTGTTTCACCATTTTAACTATAACTGTATGACATACACAATATATACCAATTCTGATTACATTCAGATACCAAGCACAAAATGCTACAGTACAAGGTCTTGATGAATACACTAGAGCATTATAATGAATTGGGTAATAAATCAGTTTGGATTCTTACACTGTAAATACTACACCTGATATACAATAATTTCCAGCCTGAATGGGCCCCTCGTCATCTCAAATAAGCCTGCTTACTCGATTGTGTGACCTATCACACTTGCATAAAATACTGCCTGTTAAAGCCTGCTACTCATGGGGTTTGAAATACGTAAATCTTTACTGCAGTCATATCATTATAGTGTTTGCGTAATCTCCATTTTTAAATATTACTTTTATCTCCCAAGGAAATTCACTTGGGATCAGGTGCACATATCTGCTCATTTTTTAACCATGCTTTCTGCATCCCAGTTTGACATTTTAAATCTCTCTCAGCCCATCATGTATCTTTATTTTTCTCTAAATCAAATTCCTGTTAATTGTTTCACTTTTTAAATCCTTTATTTCCAGGAAGAATTACTGGTTCAGAAAAAAAACAGCTTTTTGAAAATTGTAATTTGCATTAACTAATACTTTTTTTGTTTCTGCTACCAAGCTCTTATATGATTTATACCTAGCCAAAAACACTTTCGAGGGAAGATACACTGGCTGAGCTGTGGTCTCGATTAAAATAAGCAAAAGAAAAAAGAAAAATTAACTCCTCAAAGGAGTGATGAGATGACAGGAATAAGTAGACAAAAACTTTCTGGTGTTCTGCTACTGCTAGACTTGGGAACAGTGAAAAAAGCTCTAACCACTTTATCACTATGTTACTCTTTCTTTATTATATTATAATTATATACTTACTTATTTGCAATTTACCATTTTGACATTCATAATGTAAAATAGTTGTGCATTATATTAAAACAACCACAAACAACACAACAGAGAATGACAAACTGTTGGAATTAAAAATATAATGCATTTTGTTGCTGCACAAAATACACTAGATGGCACATTGCAAACATAAATGCTGACTACGCCCAACAGAGTGTAACTGCTGGACAGACAGATATCTACTTTTAAATATTGTCATGTGTGACTCCCTGGCTTGCACCGCAAAGCACGAGGCTGAGTCTTTGAGTACTTTACCCAAGCCAGCTTTTTTCAGCTTGAAACAGGAATAGCACAGTTATTTATTGTAGTAGGATCTACTACTCTCCTATACACAGACACAGCAAACAGGCATGGTCGTGGACAGGTTAGTGGCCAAGTAATACTGTTCCCTGCATTTATAATGTTCCTTGCATCACCCATTGATGATGGCGGTTATAGCTGACTGCGGTTTGCTATTTCAACGAGCTGCTGCAGTGCTGGAAACCTGTGGTTGCCCTGGCAACGGATAAGCTGTCTTCCACAGACGCAGTGATCAGGACGCTCTTCGGAATGTCCTCCTGTTGGGGGGAGTCCCAAAAGACCTTCGTGCCCTTACTATATATATATATATGTGTATATATATATATATATATATATATATATATATATATATATATATATATATATAGTTAAACACATGCACATGAGAGGCAGTCAATGGGCTTGATTAAATGTGGTTTGCCACATCAGGGGTTGACAAGGTGCACTAACACCTTTTCTCCTTCATCTGCAGATCCTCAGAACAGAAGCCTACCTAATTGTAATCACAATCCTCAAGCTCCAATTCCGGTTCCACTTCCCCCCTACTCCTGACCTCACTTCTGCCTACAGCCCCTTGGACATAACTCTTCCTCCTCTCCATCTATAAAGCCAGCCACTTTCACTTGCTTGTTAGTCACATTTTGGACTCAGTCCTAATTGATTACTCAGTCAAGTATAATAAGTGCTTTTTTTCTTTTCCAGATTATTGTGAATACACCGGAAGGAACCCCAAACCTTTTTTGTGTCTCTTGCTCTTTTCTCACAGTAGTGTAGTTGGCAGGATATTGCTTCAACCATGTTAGAGGAGCAGGACCTGAATAATATACTAACGAATATAGCCATGGAACTCCAGCAACTCAAGGTTCAAGTGGCAGAGTCAGGATCCAGGATCAAGGCACGACTAACGTTTGGCCAGGACTAGACACAGGCTCCCTCCCAGGTGTAACTAAATAATTAATTTCTTGGTTAAGCTTGAAACATGTAGAGAAGTTGGTGTGTTACACCAATCTCTAAACCTATTTTACAGACAGAGGAACTCAATGTCAGCCTTAACTGATTCAACAGAATATTTCAAATAATAACGCAAATGAAAATGGCACGGACAAAAATGATGAGAGCCTTAATCTAATAATTTGTTGCACAACCTTTAGAGGCAATCATTGAAAATAAGCAATTCCTGTAGCTCTCAATGAGACTTCAGCACTTGTCAACAGGTAGTTTGGCCTACTTTTCGCGCTCTTAAATTAGAGTGTAGAAACCTGGAGCGCAGATGGAGAACAACAAAGCTACATGTCTTTCAAATTGCATGGACAGAGAGTGTTAATAAATATAAAAAAGCCCTCTTTAAAGCTCGCTCAGAATACTATTCTACATTAATAGATAGCAATAATAAAAATCCTCAGGTACTGTTTAGTACAGTGGCTAAATTAACAAATGGGAATTCAGATCAACAGTGCAAAATACCAACAGATATTGGCAGTACAGACTTTATGAACTTCTTCAATGAGAAAATTAAAAATATAAGATCCCAGATCTCTGCATCACAGTACAAACCACATACTAGCTTAGCAGACCCTGTCTCACATCGCATTCAGCACTTTAATAATTTTAATCCTGTAACTGAGCAGGAAGTCTTAACTTTAATTACTAAAATGAAGCCCACTACTTGTTCCCTAGATCCAGTGCCAACAAAACTAGTAAAAAGTGCCGTGGATGTTCTTGCGGCGCCTATTCTAACCATTATCAATAGTTCATTATTGCATGGCACAGTACCTGATGCACTAAAAGTGTCAGTCATTAAACCATTACTTAAAAAGTCAGACCTAGACCCACACATACTAAATAATTATAGGCCTATTTCAAATTTACCGTTTCTCTCTAAAATACTAGAAAAAGTAGTCGCCAGTCAGCTTCAGTCGCACCTTACGCATTACAATTTATTTGAGAAATTCCAGTCTGGTTTTCACACGGTTCATAGTACGGAAACGGCACTAACACGGGTTGTAAATGACATTCTGATATCCTCTGATGAAGGAAACTCCACTGTAATTATGTTGTTAGACTTAAGTGCAGCATTTGACACCATTGACCATTCGATTTTACTGCACAGGCTAGAAAACGATGTTGGGCTTACAGGCCCCGTGCTCGTTTGGTTTAGTTCTTATTTATCAAATCGATTCCAATATGTACAGGAATGTGCTGACAGTACTCCATCATTATACACAGAAGTTCAATATGGTGTCCCGCAGGGCTCAGTACTGGGACCTTTACTGTTTTCACTTTACATGCTTCCACTGGGATCTCTCATTAGGAAACATAATGTTAATTTTCACTCCTATGCAGATGACACCCAGTTATACCTTTCATTTAAATCAAATGAAGTTTCTCCGATGTTGTCTTTAATTAGTTGTGTTAGCGAATTAAAGGAGTGGATGAATAACTACTTGTCTTTAAATACAGATAAAACAGAGATGTTAATTGTTGGAGGGAATGACGTGGATCACAACAATATTTTGTCATCATTTAACTCAGTTGGAATCCCAATTAGTTTTACTGAATCAGCCTTGATTCTAGCATGTCATTTAAAGCACATATTACAAAGTTGTCCAAAACATGTTTCTTCCATCTTAAAAATGTTAGGAAATTAAGGTGCTTTCTAAATAAACAGGATTGTGAGAAATTGATTCATGTATTTATTTCTAGTAGGATTGACTTCTGCAATGCGGTGTTCACTGGCTGTTCAAACTGTTCTCTATACAGCCTCCAGTTAATCCAAAATGCGGCTGCAAGAATTATTACAAGAACAAGAAAATATGAACGCATAACTCCAGTTCTTAAATCCTTACACTGGCTTCCGGTTAAGTTTAGGGCAGATTTCAAAATCCTCCTTTTAACATATAAAGCATTAAATGCCCAAGGTCCGACTTACTTGTCTGAACTTATCATGACTTACAAACCTAAGCGCACATTAAGATCTCAAGATGCCGGTCTGCTTATGATTCCAAGGATTAATAAAATAACAGTGGGAGGTCGAGCTTTTAGTTACAGGGCCCCTAAACTGTGGAATGGTCTTCCCGCTTCTATAAGAGATGCCCCCTCGGTTTCAGCCTTTAAATCCCGGCTGAAGACTCACTACTTCAGTTTAGCATATCCTGACTTGAGCTGCTGATTAACTGCACAGACTGCATCTCTGTTGTTAGTCATTAGCACTAAAACATAGTTATAATTGAATACTAACCCTCACCTATTCTGTTTCTGTTCTCAGTACTCAAATGTGGCAATTGGTGCCACGACCCACCTGCCAAGTTGTTTGCCTGCCTATGGTAAAGTCATCCCTGATGGAGGATCGCAGGAATCATGGGAAAGAGGGGTCCTTTCATCGGATTGGCTGGCCCAGCACTGTTTTAGCCATGGAATGGCCAAATGGGGGAGGCAGCTTGATGGATGAGGTCTCCAGGACTCTAAAAATATCCAAATCTTATTATGTGATATCATCTACTGTTAAATTCTGCTCCGTACTTGTAAAATTTTTATTTTTATGCTGTATTAAGGATTTGTTCTGTTCTGTGTATTGTATTGTATTGACCCCCTTCTTTTGACACCCACTGCACGCCCAGCCTATCTGGAAAGGGGTCTCTCTTTGAACTGCCTTTCCCAAGGTTTCTTCCATTTTTTCCCTACAAGGTTTTTGGGAGTTTTTCCTTGTCTTCTCAGAGAGTCAAGGCTGGGGGGCTGTCAAGAGGCATGGCCTGTTAAAGCCCATTGCGGCATTTCCTGTGTGATTTTGGGCTATACAAAAATAAATTGTATTGTATTGTATTGTACTTTTTCTGAGCAAACTGCTCCAGCTGTGTCACGTTTGAAGGGTGCCTTCTCAAGACTTCATGTTTCCATTTTTTCCATAGATGTATGAAAGTATTCATATCAGAGCTCATAGGAGGTCACTTTAGAATAGTCCAATATTTTGGTTTTAGACATTCCTGTGTGTTTTGAGTCATCAACCTGTTGGAGAATCCATGCCTTGTAACTGAGTCAGAGCTTTCTGACACTAGACAGTATGTTTCATGGCAGAATATCTTGAAATTTCATTCTTCCTTGCACATACTCAAGACACCCTATGCCAGACGCAGCAAAGCAGTCCCAAAACATATACGAGCCTCCGCAATATTTCACAGTAGGTATGGTGTTCTTTTCTTCGAAACATTCATTTTTTCATCTGTGGACATAAAGCTGATGTGACCTGCCAAAAAGCTCTGTCCAAAGGACATTCTCCCAGAAGAATTGTGGTTAGTCAAAATGTATTTTAGCGAATTCCATTCTGGATTTTAAATTTTTTTTTCTTTCAACAGTGGAGTCCTCCTAGGTCTACTTCCATTGAGCCCACTGTCACTCAAAAAGTGACAGATGATGCAATCAGACAGTGATGGACCTTGACCTTGGAGTTCAGCTGATATCTCTTTGGAATTTGTTCTTGACTTTTTTTTACCATTCTCACTATCCTTCAGCCTATTCTGGGACTGATTTTTCTCTTGCGGTCTCATTCAGGGAGGTTGGCTACGGTCCCATTAACCTTAAACTTCTTAATAATATTTGCAACTGTCCCAGGAACATCAGCTGGTTGGAGATAATCTTATAGCCTTTGCCTTTAGCATCTTTTCTTTGTATTTTTTTCTGATCTCCTCAAATAACTCCTTTGCTTTCTCTGGTCCATGTTCAGTGTGGGACACATGATGATACCAAACAGCAGAGTGACTGCTTTTCTCCATTTAAATAGGCTGAATGATGGATTGCTCAATTTGGAGACAAATGTGATACAAATTAATGACAACAGCTAGTTTGAAAAATTGCTCTAATCCAATTTTTGATGATCTTTTCTAAGGATACCAACAAATGTGTCCAGGCCATTTTAGAACATCTTTGTAGAATATGCAATACTTTACCTCTTTTCACACTTGCTTTACTTTACTTGATGGCATATCAAAGGCATGCAACTCTACATGGGACAATTGCTTTTCATTTAATCATTTTTCAGGAGGTATACAGCACTTTTTCAATGAGCTGTAAGGGTACCAATAAATATGTCAACATCTGTGCATGCATTTACTTTTTATACACTGTCTGTACCAATATATTTATTGTGTGCATGCAGTTTAATTATAATTTTAAAGAATGGTTAGACAGTTATTAATAAAAAATTCATTTTTAGCTGGGATTTCTATGTTAGTTTCTTTTACGGTTTCTCCATGTTCATTTTTTTATATTTAAATATCTATATATATTTATTCCTTATTTGTGTTTCTTTCTATGACCCAGTATATCACGTTACATCATTTTGTGTAGGTTAGAGGAAGACAAAACAACGTGCCGCATGTTTAGTGATTGTTATGTGCATGGAATGCTCACAATCTGGACTTATATGATGAAATATTTTCCCCTACACCAGCCGTCCCTGAAAAGAGAAGCCAACTCTTTCCATTTGGCCTTCAAACTCTTTCTTTTGGCCTTGGAACCCCTGCAGATTTTGTTTTTATTTTCTCCAGTCTAACTGGAGTTTTTTTTTTTTTTTTTTGTTTTTTTCTGTCTGACCTTATCACCGGACTCATCCTTACAGCCTTACATCATGACACTTTATATAAGGACACTACTCTTCTACCTGATATTTATTGGTTTTTAAGATTGTTTAAATTCATTGTTTTGTTTTTGCTTTCCTTGTTACTTATGCTTTAATATTATTGCCTAATTTTATTTGTTTTTCATTTCTTGTAACTTTTTCTTAGACATCATGTAAAGCACTTTGAACTACATTGTTTTTTATGAAAATGTGCTATATAAATAAATATTGCTGTTGTTATTATTATCAGCAGTTAAGGGGAGCAGCTCAGTCTTTAAAAGCTAACAGAAATGTACTCACACATTGAACTGAAGGGTCTTGTCTCTGGTACAACAGTAACAGGTGCATTCACTCATGGATGAACTTATTTTAAATAGTGTCCAACTATGGATGCTTCAACAACAATCATCTTTCAGTTATTTTTCTTCAGTCTCTTTTCTTCATGCTTTAACACTTGATTACTTACTTCTAATTAGTACCTTCCTTGTAAGCTGTTTCATTCTCCTTTGCTCAACTGAGGTTCGCTGAGATATTAAAGCAGTAATACTAGTCAGAAAAGCACATATCAGTGACACCAGTGCCTGCACAACCCTATACATGGACCAGGGTGCAAGTAAACACAAAAGTCACCAAACTAACTCCACTTCCCAATACAGTAATAGAAAAATGTATAAGTGATAATAAGCCACACTTGATAATGATTAGGCTAACAATTATTTAAAATGAAAAACAACTTTTCCCCCTTTTCCTCACTGCAATATTATATAGTCTGCAACCTGACTGACAGTTCTATCTATAGTTAGCTGTTGCTTCCTTTTATTAAGTCACAGTATTTTCAAAACAAATGTTAAAATCTTTAGTTAATCAAGATATACACTATCTCTTGATTATAGCTTATTAAGGCATTTTGTTATGTTAATTCCTTCTTGAGCATTTTAAGAATTATTTCTTTTTTAAATTTACATTTTAATAATTGGAATATGAATGGCTCATGACAACCATGATACTTTGCATACGTTAGTATAATTGAATAGATTACTCCACAATCAACAGTTACATCTTCAGCGAATCTATTTAGTGATTGAAGCAAGGCTGATATATCATTGTAGTGTTTTAAACTGACATGTCACACAGAGATTAAGTAGAATTTGTCTATTAATAGAGTAAGGCTTATGAAAAAACTGAGCAGGCTGGCTGAAAATGTGCAACATAAAAATAAACATGCCTTACACCTTTAGGTAAACTTAATAAAGGCAAGAAATGAAGAAATACAAATACTTTTTATTAAAAAAAGAAAATACGATAAAAAGAGGAGCTCAAAAAGGAAAATGAACATAAGTATGGAAGAGTACAATAAAAAAAATGAGTGAAGAGTATAAATGATTAATGAGAGGTCCTCAAAAAATGCATAGATAAATCATCTTTTCATATTGAGTCATATTAGCCTGCAGCCGGACTACCTCACAGTCTAATCTTGTCATATCTCTGAAGCTAAGCTTCAGTCAGTACTTGGATGTTTGGCCTCAAAGGAAAATTAGACGCCGAAAGAATAACTATGTGTTTGTAATTCAGTATGGATAGGCATTCCCTGTGGTGACAGCTTGGACAGTCATCCAGCAAGGTGCAGCCTTGCTAAGACTTCTGGGAAATGTGCTGCATCTGATAAAAGATAAGTTCTGTTTTTTTCATCAAATGCTTATTAAGAAGATCATAAATGCTAAGCCTGTTCATTTCATCAGTGCACAGGATAGATAAGTCTGTTGTAATCTGGTTACAGTTTTTGGTCAGTTATAATTTTATTCATTAACTTTCTTTATTATTTAGTTTTAAATGTATTCTTTAGATCTTTTAAAATGTATTAAAGTTTGCATTTCTTATACAATTCTAATTACATAAATCATATGTAATTACGTATATCTAGCTTCAGATATTCATACAACTGTATTAGGTATCATAAAAACTTATTAATTAATAATTACTTTAATAAACTGTAATATATGCATGCAATGGCAGCTGGCAAATATTCTGTTAGAAAGTTTATAGGTCAGGCAGTTTTGTGAAGTTACACCTGCCATAAAATCTTATCATTTTGATTATTTTCTGCAGTTTAACAGCCAGAAATTCTGATGAAGTATTGGTTGACCATGTTTTCTTTCTAATCAGTATTTTAGTTCAAACCAATTAGTGCAGTCATTGAAAAGTGTCATTTATTTAGATACCTAGCTCAGCTCTTTGGTTACAGTCCCTGAAAAATTATATGTTTTTTCTCCATGAATCTCAAAAACATTTTGAAGCCCATTTGAATAAACAAAAGAAAACAATTGAAATGTACATTATCTCTAATTTTGACCTAGTGCCATCTATCTTTCATTAGATAATATGATGTCACATGATTCTATTGGTATTTGAAAGTCAAGATTGTGAGCACCAAGAGCCAGCGTTCAAGCAGCACTTTGCATCATCTATCAGTGCTGGATACTGTTTGTCTCAGTGCATGTCCTGTGAATACCTGGTACAGAGGTTTATTTTTTGTTGCTTTGTGATTCTTAAATATTCATACATTGCTAGTTTACATTTACTTACTAATAATACTGTTAAAGGAAACACTGATTTTTTTCATTGAGAAATTTAATTAGAATCTTACCAGCTTTTCTACGCTTTGTGGTAAATTAGTTGCAGTGCGCCTTTATGGAAGGTATTGTAACACTTTCTTTTTCTTTTTTGAAGCAAACTTATGTAATGTAAACAAAGATCAGAAAGTTAAGGCAAGCTTTACCAGAGAGTGAGAGACGATTTTGACATTAGCCTTTACGTTAAAGAAAGTCGAGTAATAAACTGAGAAAAAGAAATCGAAGAAGCTGTCCTATGCAATTACACAAATGGCAAGAAAAGCTACTTTAATGAATTCATACCTTTTTATTTTGTCCCTTAATTAAAACAGACATGTTTGAGTTTCAACTGTGAGCTTGTGTTAAGTGCAGCAGTTTAGGGTTAGGTTTAGGGAAAAAGCAGGGTTCCCAAAGTCTCTGTCCAAAGTGCTGCCAAGATGTGCTGTTTGTTTCCAGTGCTATGGATGCCCAGAAGGCACAGGCCATCAACACTAATTTTTTGGGCTGTCTCAGCCAAGATTCTGCAACCTGTAATGCCTCAGCTTCTTTCCACTTCTTCCCTGTTCCCACTTCAATACTTTCAGTGCATACTTTGGGGTCCTTTGAGTATCTATAAGTAAGTGCCTCGCTTGTGCGTAACACCATAAAGTCCTCTTTCAGGCCACAAAAGGGCATCTGCAGAGAATTCCTGCTGCCATAAAGTGTCACACTTGTAAGGCTGCGTGGAAGACTAACTCAACTCTGCTGGTAGTGGCTAATCCTCTTCTCCATGAACTTGACTTTTGGTAAAGGAATCTCATGACCAGTAGCAGCCACAGGATCCTGGGTAGGATAGCCTGTTGTTAAACCCAGGGCCTAAATCTTCCTAGTATGCCTGATTGTCTACCTTCATAAGCCACTCCTCCAGGTACTTAGTAGTCATTTTGATGGAAATGGAGTTTTTGAGGCTGGTATCAAATACTTTCCTCAGTAGATGGATGGTATGATGTCAATAGATTGTACAAAGCAGAAGTTATCCACCACTTGACCCGTCTTCAGCACCAGTGACCTAGACTTGCTTGGTTTGAAGCTCATCCTTGCTTATTTAATAAGTTTCTCTAGGCCTTGGATGATCCATTTCGTGCTGGGAACTGTGGTTGCGGTGATGGTAAAATCATCAGTGGGACACCAGGGCCACGGGCGGCACATTTTTGGGGTTGGTATTATTGGCCAAAAGGCTCGGTACAATTCATGTTTAAGCAGCAGGGTTCGGAAAAATATCACTCATGAATGAAAAAAGTTAAAATTCTCTAATTTTTATCCACAAATGCTTCAAAAATAATTTTCAAACTGTCCTTCTGTGATGGCATCAGACACGGCAGTTGAAATTTATGAAGCAATAGCAAAAATAAACAAACATTACACCGATAATAATTTCTAGGAAGATAAGCAACTAATTCACAGTTTATAATTTAGTTTTGTTATCAATCCAAATGCATTCTTGTTCTGCGCGGAAAACATCCCCACCTATCACTTGTACACTACAGTGGTTCTCGTTTTCGCAGCGTAATTATATTAAACTAATAATCTGAGCATGGCTTATCAGTGCATCTATACTATATGCTTGTCTAGTTGATGCTTATAAATAATTATATGTGAAAAATTATTGCTGTTTCTCTATATATGAAATACCATTTTTACTCGTGTACCACGTGCCCTCGTGTAAGACGCGCACCCTAATTTTTACAAAGAAAATCTCGAAAATCGTTTTGCCCTGTGTACAACGCGCATTGTGATTGTATAGGAAGCGTTTAGAGAGAGAGAGAGCACGAGAGCGCAAGCAAGCAAGAGAGAGAGAGCACGTAACTGTGTGTGAGCAAGAGAGAGAGAGTGCGAGTGTGCGAGCAAGCGAGCGAGAGAGAGAGCGTGAGCAAGCAAGCGAGCCCCAGCAGAAAATGTAAACATTACAGAATTACATTTCCTCACGCACCTGATTTTCTAATGCTAATTTTCGGGAAAAAATGTGGCCGTGGTACACGCATAAATACAGTAATCTATGCAAAATTTATCTTAATTTTTCTGCATATGTCATTTTAATTTTCTATTTAAACAGGTAAACAAATTCAGATATGTTGGAGGGTGGCAAATTGAAGCATCACCCCGCCCCAAGCGACATGAACTCTAGCTACGCCACTGCTGCACACCTGATTTTGTCATGGGGCCTTTGTATTCCACCTCTCTGGATCTGACAATCATATTCGTGGCTAGGGCAAACAGGGTAACTGAAATGGCACATCCAGTTATTATCCCCTTCTCTAGCCTATACCAATATGATGTCAGGAATCTGGAAGTGAATCTTAGCCTAAAATTATTATAATAACCTAGGATAAGGTCTCTTATGTTGTTGAGCACATGATGTCTTTGCAGGACAATCTTGACCAGGCTGTGGGGTATGGACCCATAGGCATTAGTCAGGTCCAACCACAATACGACTAGGTCTCCCCTTTCTCTATGAGCTTCGAACTCTAGAACTCTAGTGTGTTCTAGGCAGCCTGGTACACTTGGAATCCCTCCCTTCTGTATGTATGTATCATTGTAGTCATTTTGGAGGAGATGCTATTATTAGATGCCGGGGCAAGATTCTAAAGAAGATCTTGCCTGCTACACTCAGCAGTGAGATGGTATGGAACTGCTCAATGCTCTTTGAGTTCACTTTCTTGGGAATCCATACTCCCTCTGCACTGATTGGCCATTCTCCCTCTCCGCTAACTCACACGATCTTCCAGAGATTGCAGAGTAGTTCTGGACATCTCTTGCAGATCAAATGTATATAGTGACTTGTGAGTCCCTGTCTTGCACCCCAAAACACGAGGCTGAGTCTCAATACTTTAGCAAAACCAACTTTTTTCCACTTGAAACAGGAACAGCACGGTTATTTATTGTAGTGTGATCTACCACTCTCCTATATGCAGACACAGCAACCAGGAAGGGTTGTGGCAAAGTAATACCATTCCCTGCATTTATAATGTTCCTTGCATCACCCATTGACGACAGGCGCCTGTAGCAAAACTGCAGTGGACTTGGATTTACTTCCGTGGCAATCCTCTGCAGCGCTGATCCACATCTCAAAAAGCCCATCTCCTTTGCAAAGATCTAGTATGCCTTGGTCCATCCTACTCATGTCTGTCACTTGAAAAGGCATAATACCTGATTCTAACCCTTTGCTCTATGGGAGGTGAGGTTCTCTTAAGTTGAAGTAGAAAATGCATAATATTTAAACTTGTGGACTGATCTTTGTCAAGCTCCTTCATTTTGTATAATATGCTACGAGTAACCCTAAAAGGAGCCCTGATCTGCAGACACCGTAGCTCTAACACACATGCCCTCCTCTACGCAAAAGTCATAATCTTAATGTGTGTCCATATTTGCACGTATAAGCCTACAACTCCTGTGGAACAATAGAAACCTTGGGGACTGTTGAAAAAAGAAAGATATGGGACACTTGGAAATTATCTCTGAATGAAGAGCATAGTGATTTTCACAACACAAGCTCAAAATAGTTATGAGTGCTAGACACACACACCCTTACTGAAAATGCAGGCATTAGTTCATTGGGACAATTTGGTCATTTAGGCAGTCAGCTCAATAGAATCAATAAAATCTCATTAAATAATAATAATAAGAGAAATACTTCCTCTATTAAAATTCTGGTACAAGAAATTTTCCTAACAGTTTAAGTGAACCAAATGAGCAAATCAGCATTGTTTGCAGCACTCTATTACTATAAGGCAATGTATAAAGACCTTAAGAACACAGAAAAGTGACTGAAGAGAAAGATGAGCAAATGTGGACAGCAGTCAGATATATTGTGAGAAAGTGACAGGAGACTGCTTTTTGCTATAGTACTATACAGGTACTTAGGAACTCAAAGAGAGCAAGTTGTGGACAGATGATCCACAGTTTATCAGACAGATACATCTGAAATCTTTAAAGGAGTTGGAAGAATTCAGAACTTTAAAGATCAATGTCTTTAACTTTCATGACATGCTGGTTGCAGTCTGGGAAGAAAACAGAATTGATCCTCTTTGATTAGAGTTGAGACTTTTACAGCACAGCCAGCAAGATCTATTGTCAAATGGCTTGTATGAGAAAACAAACAACACGAAAATAGCTTTACAATGCTATTTTAGTTTCCTTGTTCTCATTTAAAATGTTGATTATAAAAGCCTTAACTGGCAAGGTGTGTATTTTTTTTTTTCTCCTTTTCTAATGACAGAATCCTATACATAGATCAGTAAAGCACCTTGGGCATGGGAAAGGTATTATATAAATTAAATATATTATTTTTATTGTAAAGTATTCAGTGTTATGGTAGTGAAATAACAAAATCAGACAAAAACAGAAAATAATGACAAAAGACAATAAACATAACTACCAATAGGAATTAGTCATCTCTTGGGTAGATTAGTTTATTGGTTTCCCAGGAACTGGTGGGACAGGCTGCTCAACTGTTGGTTTGAATATCCAACCCTCCTGTAACAGACACAGTGAAGCCATGGAAGAAATGGCTAGTGAAACCTCCTAGCCACTTAGTGTAATCCCACAAAGTTCAAGTATGCATGCTATTCCGCTTATAAAACTGGTAGCTAGGGAGCTGCCTTAAAGACACAGTACTTTAAAAGAAAGTAAAGATTAGGAATAGAGAAACACCAGGAACTACTAGAGAGAGAGTTAACATACTGTCTCTGTGGCAAATGTGGGGCTGCCCCTTGAAAGTTTCACTAATAAGGGGTTTAAATTCTTCACACACCTACAGCACTTTTAAATTTAGAGCTATGAATAAAGATGGTGGTGAAGGTTCAAATGATGAGAGGCAGAAAGATCAGGATCAAGAGATATGCAGTGGTGAGAAGTGAGGAATGAAACTAAGTTCAACTAACAATGCCTGTATTAATTTGTTATACAAAATTCTGTTGGCAAACTAAAGTTGGCATGGTACAGCAGTATATACTAGTAGTAGTTGTGGTAGTAGTAGAGGTTTTTTCCACATGAGCAGTTGACAAGTTGTATCAATGATAAATGCAATAGTATGCAAGCATAACAAATGTAATTAAACTAAGAGAGATTCTGTAGAAAGATTATTATTAAGCTTATTTAACTTTTTTGTTGAAAATGGGAGAATGAATTTAATCAAATTTAAGGTGCTGTACACATCTGTTTAACGAGAGTTTTCCACCTGTGACTCTCCTCAGCTGAAAAGGTTGTTTAGCACAAGCTCTAGTATGTTACAGGATAATGGAAGAGTCCAAAGAATTATTGGGGTACCAATCAGGTCATGATATTTAATTCAGTGTTTTCAACTAGTAAAGGAAAAAGGTGCACAATGGCTCTAAAGAGCACAAATAATTGCTTCTCTGTACCTAAATGCTACCCCTTGGCCATATTATTCATAGCAATGGACTGGGTGATCATTTTTTAGCAGATGATACTCCACTCTGTTTCAGTATTAAAGGTGAAATTTCATCAGGGCTTTCTCAGCTCACAACTTGCCTCAGTGAATTTTAACCTGGATGGAGCAAAACTCTTTAACATTGAATTGCAACAAAACTGAATACCTGAAAATTGGCACTAAACCACAACTTAAGAAAATGAACTCCTTCTCAGTTGGTCTTGTGATTGCATCACATCTTCTTCTGTTGCAAGGAATCTTGATATCATTTTTGATTCCTCCCTTTACTATTCCACCCACACAAACCACATTAAGAAACTTTCCTACTTTCACCTCCATAACATATCCTGTGTTCACTCATTCCTCTCCTTTTCTAATGCTGAGAAACTTGTCTATGATTTTATATATTACTAGCAGAATACCCGCACTTCGCAGCGGAGAAGTACTGTGTTAAAGAAGTTATGAAAAAGAAAAGGAAAAATTTAAAAAATAACGTAACTTGATTGTTAATGTAATTGTTTTGTCATTGATATGAGTGTTGTTGTCATATCTATCTATATATATATATATACTAGCAAAATACCCGCGCTTCGCAGCGGAGAAGTAGTGTGTTAAAGAAG
>JANRMT010062819.1:7389054-7431076 GCA_026402145.1 Polypterus bichir lapradei
ACACATACATATATATATATTGCAAAATACCTGCGCTTCGCAGCGGAGAAGTAGTGTGTTAAAGAAGCAATGAAAAAGAAAAGGAAACATTTTGAAAATAACGTAACATGATTGTCAATGTAATTGTTTTGTCACTGTTATGAGTGATGAGTGTTGCTGTCATATATATATATATATATATATATATATATATATATATACACATATAAACATATATATACACACACACATATATACACACAAATACATATATATACATACACACACACATATATATACATACTGTACATATCTACATATATACATACACACACACACACAACTATCGTATATGTTGAAGTTCTATTTAAATTTTAAATAGAAGGAATTTTTATTTAGTCGACAGAATATTATTCCGGAATAAATCAACTGAAACCTTAAATAACTTATAATATTTTGCTCTCCATAAAAAATATATCCTGTCTAAATTATACAAGTTAGAAATAAAGTAAATGTTAAAAGAACAAACATTCAAATTTCTTTACTCTTATGTAATTTTATATAAAAAATAAACTTAAATTTTAAATATCCCAAAAGATTTTGCTCTCCATAAAAATATATCCTGTCAAAATTATACAAATTCAAATATGAACATGGTGCATAACAAAACCTGGAAACATAAATAAAATTTGTTCTTTTCAGCAATAACAAATCAAATCATTCAGTTTATGAACAAAGTGCGTATTTGGGAACACCGTAGTGTCGACTTGGTTCAACATTACTTGGCAACAGGGAAAGTGGGGCAAGTTGCACTGGTGCATTTGTGTCTCCCATAAAAGCAGCTTTACTTGAAATCACTTTGTGATTTTGCACGGGTAAAAACGTCTGCTGAAGTGTCAGATTCTTCTTTAACTCTTCTGCTTTCTGTATCTTGTGCATTGCATTCAGGTCTTTCAGGTTATCTTGATGTTTTGTCTCATAGTGCCGTCTTAGATTAAATTCTGTAATTACACCCACATTTGCTCCAGAAATGAGACACACGGGTTTACCGGAAATGTCAGTAAACATATACAAAGCCTCCCATCGGTTTTTAAAGGCTCTATGTTCAGAATCACCTTTTCTCTTCGGCATCGTGTGGGCTAGCTTCACAATAACTTGCAGCATCATAAGCTAGACTTGATTAACGCGGTAAGTGTTCGGCAAGGCAGCTGAAGCGCTGCATTATGGGATCTGTAGTTTATTGTGTTACCAGCGCTTCATATCCCCGGGCCATTAATAACAATAATACAGTATATAAAATGATCTCGCGGGCCGGATATAATTACACGCCGGGCCGGATGTGGCCTGCGGGCCTTGAGTTTGACACATATGAACTAAATAGAACTTGAAAAGATATATTTTTTCAAATGTGATCGCGCAATTCAAATAGAGTTGACGCGCACTACAGTACATCGAGCCCGCGTGCTATTGTGGTTTTGCCTGCGTGCCTCAATAAGTCATCCTCCCATCACTCTTACTTTTTTACCGTTCATCTAATGAATACACTGAGTATGGCTTTACCAAAACAATCATTGATGGTGAATAAAGTATCCATTATTCGAGTATGTAGATCGGGGTATATATATACATATATATATACCCGCGTATCGCAGCGGAGAAGTAGTGTGTTAAAGAAGCTATGAAAAAGAAAAGGGAACATTTTAAAAATAACGTAACATGACTGTCAATATACAGTAATTGTTTTGTGAGTTTTACTGAGTGTTGCTGTCATCAAGGATTTGATTATCATTATTTCTTTCAATCAGGTTCGTATTTGTAGGATGTGTTGTGTTCAAGTTACATTCCGTGTTTGTCAATCGTTGTAAAGATGACAGGTTTCATTCATCGATTCGTTTCTTACTGCATCAATAAACAGCTCGTCTTCTTCTTTATCTGAGACCTGACACACTGCATGCACGGATTTTTTTTTTTACACTGTCTTCCTTTAGCGGGACATTGACTTTTTCCACTGTGTGCTTTGTTTCCGCATTAGCTGCATTTATGAATATGCTTGTATGTATCAGACGCTTCATATTTTTTTGCTGCCTTTTCAATTGTGTAATTCGGTTTTTGTTCAGCGCTTTTTGGAACTGTTGCTTTTTGTCTGTGCACTGCGTCAGTTCACGTGAGCCGCTCGGTGTACATGCATCGAAGTTTCCCAGCTGTGCTGGTGCCATGTCGTGCTATGTCCATGGCTGTATCTAATGTTACCGAAGTCCCGGCACTTAAAACTTTCTCTCGCAGTTTCGCTGAGTTTGTGCCAAACACCACCCTGACCATCTCATCTTCCTCTGCATAAGCACAGTCATTCACCCGTGAATATTTACCCGTGGCAGTGTTTCTATTGGATTGCCGCTGACGGACGGCCTTATATGGGCAGGCACTAAATTACAAACGCCAGCGGCAGCCTGTCTATGAACTTAATTTAAAGTTTAGGTTTACATCGTGCTTTGTTTCCGAAGTAGCAGAACTCATGAATATGGTTGTATATGTCACTCGCTTGCTTCTTATTGTTTCGCTGCCTTCTCAATTATATAATGCATGTTTTCTTCAGCGCTTTTTGGGCCTCTTCCTGGTTTTCTACGTACTGCGTGATTACGTGGGAGGCGTGATGATGTCACACGAAACTCCGCCCCCACGGGTTTCAAGCTCATCTCCATTACAGTAAATGGAGAAAAACAGCTTCCAGTTATGACCATTACGCGTAGAATTTCGAAATGAAACCTGCCCAACTTTTTTAAGGAAGCTGTAAGGAAAAAGCCCGCCAAATTTCAGCCTTCTACCTACACGGGAAGTTGGAGAATTAGTGATGAGTCAGTCAGTGAGTGAGTGAGTGAGTGAGTGAGTGAGTGAGTGAGCGAGTCAGTGAGGGCTTTGCCGTTTATTAGTATAGATAACTTCCTACTGGCAGGTGCTGCTTCTAATCTTATATCGCTCTAGCTGATTCAAATCTCTGCTGCGAGTCCTAACATGGACCAGTAACAGCAAGCACATAACACCCAATCTGCTTTGCCTCCACTGGCTCCCTGTGCCTTACAGGATTGAATATTAAATTCTATTATTAACCTACAAAGCTTTAAATGGCCTTGCACCGGACTACATCAGTGACCTTCTCCTTCAGTGTGCTCCTGTTTGCCCACTAAGGTCCTCTGATTCTGGCAATCTTGTTGTACCCCACACTAACCTGCACTCTGTGGGTGACAGGAACTTCAGCTGTATAGTGCCCAGACTTTGGAATGACCTTCCTAAATTAATTAGATCAGCTGACTTCACTCATTCTTAAAAAAAAAAGCAAAACTTAAAACTCATCTGTTCAGGAAGACTTTTAACTTAACCTGACATCTGCCATCTCTTTCAGTCTTCCTCTCTGTCCAGATGCTCAGTGTAATTTGTGTGTGTATTATATCATAAATTATGTTTTTTTGCTAGGCTTTTCTTTTAGTACTGAATTTAGTATTTTACTCTGGCTTATTGTCTTTTATTCTATTTAAGGCTTTTGTACATCCTGTATCTGTTTTAGTGTTCTATTCAGGAAACATTCGTATCCAATGTTATGTATACCTGCTATTTCTTTATGAGGCTCTGTGAAGCACCTTGAGCATGGGAAAGGTGCTATATAAATAAAATGTATTTTTATTGATATTACTATTATTATTATAAAGAAAATCTCCTCTAATCAGCATCTAAGAGATCACTAATACACATTTTTGTTATTTATGAAAAGTTGTTCAAATATGTTGTAAATTATAGTCTTGGGGTGGTTGGTTTTGTTTATACTAATTGTAAAATGGTGTTCAAGATTCTCTTTGTTCAATGTTTTTCTTCACTTGTGTTTTTTGTAATGATTTCTCCTCAGAAAATGAAACTATTGTTGTCATTACCAGTTAAACATATACATTTTGTTTTTTGTGTATGCACAACAGTTTGGCTCCGTTTCAAGGGAAAATTTTGATTTCTTATTGTTTGACCCAATAGGGTTCTTGACAATGGAGCTCAGCTCGGGCAAAAAGCTCTCCCAGCTGAAGCCAAGGCTCCTTATCTGCGTGTGAGATCTGGAGTTGTATAGGGTAAATATTACTAATAGTATTATTGTTATTTGGAATACATGCATTTCATGTGTGTTCCGTGTCTACAAAGATCTGGGTAAGTGTAAGATGAAAGGAAATGCAAGAAATGCTGAACATATACCTAGAGCAGAAACTATTTTACTTATGGTGCCAAGCAGAGTTGCGTTGCAGTGCAGCAGTCTATTAGCCAACGAAAGCGACGTGAAGAAGCTGTCTGTTGTTACGGTCCTGCCTTTATCCAGTCTGATAGCGGTCATGGGACATTGTATCTTTGATTGCCAATACAACTAATACTTCTGAGCAAGTATCAGCCACAGCACTGCTCTTGTGAAAAGAATGGAAATAAATGGCATCAAGTCAGAGAGGGAGAGGCAAGTTCATTGTATGACATGAACATCACTGAGAGAATAAAACTGAATAATAAAAAACAAGCGGTAACTTTTACAAGTAGCCAAAATTTACACCAGGTGTTGCAGACTCAAATCAAATGTATGCTTTTATTATATTGTATTATATTGTATATTATTAGCATAACATGGAAAAAGTTTCTGCTTTAGGTACTGTATGTGTTCAGCATTTCTTGCATTTCTCACATTTCCTTTCATCCTACACTTACCCAGATTTTTGTAGACACGGAACACACATGAAATGCATGTATTCCAAATAACAATATACTGTATTATTTACCTTATACAACTCCAGATCTCACACGCAGATAAGGAGCCCTGGCTTGAGCTGGGAGAACTTTTTGCCCTAGCTGAGCTCTGTCAATGCGGGGTATGGGATAGCGTGCTGCTTGCTGCTTGGGCTGATTGACTCATTTACAAAACAAAAGACGCTGATAGAGATGTGCAAAAGGATTTAAGGTGGGTCGGGATTACAAGTTTTTTTGTAGGCTTCAGGAATTCTAGTGTTAAGGCTGTGCAGATGCTGATCTTTATCCATGGAACAAAACTTAAGGTGGGATGCCTTGTGGTGCACCAAGAAAGAACTGTAGATTGGGCTGCAAATAAAGAAACCATATACAGAATGGTAATTCCATTCCTTTGGCATGGGTGGAACATTTCTATGCCATCAGTTTGAACAATCAGTATGTTGTTACAAGTGTG
Source organism: Polypterus bichir lapradei (assembly GCA_026402145.1). NCBI lineage: Eukaryota > Metazoa > Chordata > Cladistia > Polypteriformes > Polypteridae > Polypterus > Polypterus bichir. Next base: position 7,394,249 of record JANRMT010062819.1, read on the forward strand.
ATCTTTTATACAGTGTTATGTTGAGACAGTATCCTGAAAAGAGGATAATACATAATTGGAAAGGCTGGCATCATTTTAGGTACAAGACTAGAGTGTCTGGAATTGACAAAGGGGTGAAGGCTATTTGCTAAGCTGTTAGTAATATAATAAAGCACAGACAAGTGTAGCGGTCAGAAGCCGCTAAGATTCACACCGTCGTGAGTGACAGTGATTTATTTATTTTATACGAGGATTACCAGGGACAACCCCAGCCTTGGCACGACACACACACACACACTACAGAGACAAAGAAGAAAACACGCTGGGAACTTAAACGATAAAAAAGTATAACGAAAATTAAATTAACTAATTGAAACAACAATACCACCCCTGATCCCTTCGGTGATATTACATTTAACAAGTAAACACGACAAACACGCAGTAAAGTCCATGTATGAAATAATCAGGGGTAAAGTTATGTCCAGTGATTTGAATGAAGCGAGGGAAATGGAAAAACACAGTCCTACCGGTAGTTGCTGAAGTAGGTTGACAGATGAATGGTTCAGGAGCGCTCCTTCTTCCGTGAAAGCCAATGAATCCAGACAACGTCCTCAGTAACAGTACACAGTTAGACAAATGATATCCAGACCCCAACAAACAATACAATCCAGGACACGATGATATATGGCAGACAACGACAGGCAGTTCAACAGTTAAATACCAGCACAAAACGACCAAAACAAACTTTTTTTTCTCTTCGACCCCTGCCCTCCTTTTAAACCCCTCTGGCCACCTTTGACCCCAACAGCCCCAGCAAGGACTGCTGGGAGATGCAGTTCTAACTACTGGTAGCACTGCTACACAAGTATAAAAATTTGGGGTGGTTTAAGCCCCGCATACTGTAAAAGAAAAGGTTTATTTCAAAGTTAGTCAGTGTTTTCTACCAAGTACAACAGACAGTCAAAACAAAGGACATCGGACATTTTATAAGGGTGCACAGGAAACGATGGGCAGAGTAGTGTTGAATAATAGGAAGAGTGATGTCATCATTGGGGGACCGGAGGTTAGAAAGGACCCTGGAAGCTGGAGGTAGTAGTAGACTTCCGGGTACGTTTATGGCGGTGGCGTTTCGGTCCTTCTAGGGAAACAAAAGAAGAAAGGTCAGTACTCCGCCGCTGTCCCCCGGCACATCTGATCGCGGCGCCTGACGGGTCCTTAAGCCGCTCCCCATGCGCTCGTGCGTGACAGTAATTATGAACACTGCCAAACACTCTCATGATACCCTGGTCAGACTAATATGTTACTCCAGATAATGTTTTTGAAGGTGTTTCACCTCTTGGTAAGATATTTTTGTACTATTTTAATATGCTCATTTTATTTTGATTTTAGAAAAATGTATTTCCTTTTGGTGGTTTCTGAGTAGTTTCTGTGTTTTGGTTTCTGTAACACTGCAATATTCCCTTGCAATTAAAAAAAGTATCCTATCTATTGTCACACATGTGCGCATGGGAGACAACTTCAAGGCTTGTCTAATGGGAATAATGGCCAGTTTAAGCCAGGGGTTTTGCTACTGCTTAATGCCTTTTCTCTTCCTTCCTCTGCAGAATGGATGACTCACGGACAGACTGTCTATGATGCTGCTGTATTTACAGTTTCCGCTCTCCTGAACCCACCTCTTTTGCTTTGTCATTGTGAAAATCAGCTCCACTGTCATGATGACTGCAGTCTAGGGTTTGACTCACATCTGAAAAGATGTACTCTTTTTGCTTTATGATCAGAAAGTTGCCGCAAACCTTTATGATCTCTGTTTGTGTCCTTCTTACTTATGTCATTTAGAGCCACAAAGGTATCAATCAGTAAAAAATTGAGCTGGTTAATGTTTTTGTCAGTATAAGAGCTGTTCCTACTTCCCTCAAGTGTACATCTAGTTTTCTTTTTTACTTGACCCATTTTGGGCAGTATGAGTGCAGTCAACTAACTGCTAAATAGAGAATGGACTTTGAAAGAGTCCTAACACAATGCCCAATTGTAATGGGTGTAATATGACTAGACAACCACATTTCAGTGCTATTAATGAAATACAATAAGGTGAGGATGAACTGGGTTAAGGGAAACAAACACTGACACAGAAGGATGGAACAAAATTCTAACACACCTAATTCCCTAAAAATTGGGGATAATGCTAAGATAAAAAAATAACACAAGTCCAAGCATCCATTGTGTTTGTTATCCATTTCTTCCCTTAGATTTTTTTCTTTTCCTTGTCTATTTATTGTATTCCTAAGAAGGAATAATAGCAGTATATAAACATTCATTCTTTAGACAACCAGTAGCCTTCTACTGCACCTCTGCAAAAGTCTTCGGTAAGGTTCTCCTTTGTTTTTGTTTGATTTTTCCTTTCTGCCTTACATTTTTTGTTTATTCCTACCTTATCAGTTGCTGGTGTGTTTTTTTGTCCTTGCTTTATAGATTGTGTAATTAAATATTTCTTATTTGGATTCTTACACAACTTTGTCATGGTCAAATGACATATATTGTTGTGCATTTTTCAAACTAATTACACATTAAATGTTGGCAAGAAGAAAAACTGCACAATTTTTCTTGAATTGTAGTTAAGTGGAATTTTACAAACTTCAGGTGAGTGTATTGCTCATCCATGACCAGATATAATGGAAGAGCTAATTCTTTATCGACTAGCAGTTTTAGGGATTCACTCTGTGTCTGTGATATTTCAGCAGATGGTGAGGATTCATTTTTTGGTGCCCTGTATAGTGGTACCTCGGTATACGTCCGCTTTGGAATAAGTCCAACTTGGTATACGTCCTGTTTGGACACGAAAAATTTTGCTTGGTATACGACCTTTGTTTGGAATACAACTTGCGTGCTAGAACACCGCGCACTACCCTTGTTTACCTCTTTCGATACAAAGCCACGACTGCCCACGAGCGTCAGTGTGCCAGTTGCTAACATTCAGTGAACAACCCGCGCTATAACTCTCTGTGAATTTTCACGTGTGTGGTATAGCGGGTCCACAGCTCCTGTCAAAGGCCAGTTTTAAAATAAATAATCACCGCGCTCGCAGCTTGGTGAGGGGACTTGGTGGTTGTGTGGCTGAAGCGTTTTTCAGGGCGATTCGCGATGTGGCCGTTTCTCACCTAAGTGCACAGGTGAGAGACCATCCGCATTCGTTATTGTTCCTGGGGCAGCTAATTTCAGCTGCCACACCCTCTTGATAAATAGAAGTGCGAGTCGGCTAGAAGGGGAGGAAAGAAAGAAAGAAAGAAAGAAAGAAAGAAAGAAAGAAAGAAAGAAAGAAAGAAAGAAAGAGAACAGACGGGAGGGAGGGAGGATGGGAGGGAGGAGAAAGGAGGAAGCAGTAGAGAAAGAGCGAGCGAGTGAGCGCAGGCTTGCGTTGCAGCTGAGCAGGGAGCCTGGGTGTTGGGCCGACACCCGGGGAATAGTAGTAGTGGTCACTTCCGCTGAGTGATCATGGAGCCGGATTGACTGGAAGGAGGATGACTCTCTGCGTAAGGCAGCGGGAGACAGGACTTGGGCGAGTGTACAGTATTCCCCAGCTTGGACGCCCTGGTCGCTGTGGATCCCAAGTCGCTGTCAGGAGGAGCCTACCGGAGCCAGGGGTCGGAGAGGTGAACTGAACAGCTGAAGTAGGCAGAGTGAAGGTCAGCTGCAAGTAGGGCGACTCCCCTGTTGAGAAGCCCAGACAGGGGAAGCAGGGGGCCGCCAGGTAAAGAGACACCGGGCTTCTTGTTGTGTTTTTTTTTTTTGTTTTTTTTTTAAAAGAATGCTTCCTGCTGTATTTTAACCTCGTTTTTAAGAAGACTTTTTTTCTATTGTTTTTAACCTCCACGTTTCACTTCTGATTTTATGGATTTATTTTTCGGAACTTTGGACACAGCACTTTAATTTGAACACCTTGTTTTGTTGATTGTTTTAATAAAAGCACTTTGCACTTTTTCACCATCCTGTGCTTTGTTGTGCCTCACTGCTAAGCTCATCGGTAACATTACCGACGGTGTAGGTTTCAAGGGCTCCCGGACAGCTGATGGGAGCATACAGCAAACCCGCATTGTCACAACGTGATTTTGTGCTTTTTCACATAAATTTGAATTGATTGTTGAAAAGTATGAAGGTGGCATGGCTGCTGCATACCGTATGCCAAGAATAACAGTATCTACGATTGTGAAAAACAAAGACGTTATTAAAAAGTAAAGTGAGGTTAAATTTTCATTTATTTCATGTAATTACTTTTGTATTTATGTATTTTAGTATTAAGCAGTGTTTAAATTTTATACAACCCTATCAATGTATACTATGCCAATAGCAATAGGATTTTTTTCATGGGAACGGATTAATCATTTTCCCATTCCCATACCCTGTTTGGTATAAGTCCAAGGACCTGGAACGTATACCGAGGTACCACTGTATTCGGAAAGGACTATGGTGATTCTTTTTGAAATATTTTCTAATTCAGGTTTGCTTTGCCATAGTGTGTTTCAAATGATCATGTAAGTTACAATTAATTTTACAAGCAACAATGTTGCATCAAAAATAAGAGCAAATATAAGACAATACATCCCATTGGGTCACTTTAATGACAATTTAAATAATTATTTTCCTATTGGCATCCAAGATTCTTAACACTGACAGAAATGTTTGATATCATAAGCAAAAAAACAATAATCTTTAATGACTGAGTGGTCCAGGCTAATGATTAAATAGGCTCAGGCCCACCAGGGCCTGCACAAAGCTTCCTGCTGTGGCACACTGCTTTCTTCTTCTTTCAGCACCAGATCCCACACAAACAGTGGAGCTTCAAATCAAGGCAAGGTCATTTGAGCTTTGAGGCAGTGGTGTTAACCACAGCACAATAATATTCAAATTAATTTGTAATGAGGGAATGATTTTGCTGTCTTAATGCATCTTTTCTAAACAACAATATTCTTTCACCAATGGCATATTTTCTCCAAAAAAATACACTGAACATCATGTACATTAGAACTATATTTTGCGCAATGTTAAATACAATTATTACATATGATTTAATTTGGTTTTCTAACACATAATTTGAAAAAATGATTAGTATGGAGGTGTTTAGAAAGTACTAATGTGTTGATGTGTTTATTAAATTTTGCTTGACAAGCTAACATATTAACAAGCTATACTATATAGTATCTTATCATCAGCAGATTAGCAGATTAGATTAAGTTATTACATTAGTATATACAGTATTATTATTAATAACATACTATTCTTATGTCACAGCATTAAAGAAAACCAAAGATTTTAGTTACGCTGTACAAACTTTATAAATAAGCATTATTGCTTGAAAAGTATGAATTTAACTCCCACTGAATCAAATTAGTTTAATTATTAATCTTTCTTTCCATCACATTTCACTTTAACCTTGTAAAAGCACAATTTTCAAATGTTCTTTTTCACAATAATTTAAAATGTAGCTATCATTGAAATGTGTCTTTTAATAAATATTATTTTTAGCTGATGACAAAAATCAGACTTGCCTGAGTGGATGCCGTGGAACATCAGATTGTTTCTAAGGAACACAAGACTTAAAAGTAGGTCGGGGAAAAGGACTGATGACAGATGTACTAAAACATGATGTTTAATGGGAGCTTACCACTCTAGCATTGTGTTTTCCCTAGTCAGAAATGTGTTTTTATGCAGTAATAAATCTTCCTTTGCTTCAGCTGCCTCCAGATACTTCATACAGTATACTTCAGAAGTCTTTCGGGAACAGAGTTCATGTTTGCCCAGTTTCATAGCTACACAATATGTACATTTTAGTGATGACCTTTCACTGGGGTCCCAAACTTTAGACAATTCTACCATAAGGTGTAGGTCATTTATGCTCCTATGATTAAATCTGGTCCATACCAGTGAGAACAGAAATTAACAACATCCAGGTTTAGGTTATGACTTATTTTGTTGTTTGATTAATAGCGTCTCTAAGTGCATCTTTCTGTAATGTGATATTTCTTATTATTAATGTAGAGGGATTCAATCGCTGTTAGCCTGCCACAAAGGACAGTATCGTAAGCTAACATGAAACACAACAGCAACATGGAAGACAAAATATCAGAGTCAACATATTGAAGCAAATATATTCTTATATTAATTAGACAAAAACTTATAAAAGCAGATTTATTACCACTGAGAAAGTACTGACTGAAAGTTGATACAGATGGGACAATCCCATGTTGGTTTAGGACACATCTGGAAAGAAGACATTCCCCAGAATGTCCACAGAGCATCACTTGAGGACTAGCCATTCCAGTCACATGACCCAAAAAAGTCTTTCAACAGGAGCAAGCAGAAGAGTAGATGTCAGTTTACGTTTGGCTGAAGACAAAGGATGACCTCTACCCTCTGGACGGTGTGCTGTTTGTCTGTAGTGTCAAGTTTAGAAAGGGTGGGACAGCAAATTAAACAGAAAAACTCAATTTTTTGAAAGACTTGATACTAACCTCTGGAATCATAAAAGGCCTGGTAGACTAGTCTGGAACTGTTTTGTTGATTTTGTCTTAAATCAACTGTGTTTCATTCACACAGAATGGCCTGGTTGATAACGTTCTTTCTTGGCCCAGTGGTTAGAGCATCCCCATTATTTGACTATATATATAAAGCGCTATGCAGATGCTTAGTGATAGCCATGAAACTAATTTTAGGAAAAAATCCTGTAGATAAAATGAAACTTGCATACCATTGTGACAAGCATCCACCAGTACCAGAAATGAATGGTATCAGCATACAACAGACACTCTGGGCATATGCAAAGCCAATATGCAAGAGTAGATTTTTGCTCAGAAAAATATCTAAACTATCCATTAAGCAAAAGGACTATGGTCACAAAGCTATAGTCTTAAGGTTACAGAATTACAGAAGTTTACTTTTGGTGTTGTCACAACAGCGGAATAGTCATAAGACTTTATGAATAAGCAGCTGCATACTGAAGCAGAAGCAAAGCTTTTTAAGAGTTAGCCAACTGGGCAAACACAAGACACACTTCACTTTGCTGGACAAGTGACTGCACATTAACAAAGGAGCCATCGGGGCTGGCAGAAATACTCAGAGGTCTGGGCAGTCATACTTTAGTAGAGCATAGATAGCTTCTGAAAAGCTACATGGTTGCCTCATGGACACCGTCCAGGAACCAAACAAAATAGGACACAGATGTTCCTTGGCAAAAGACAACTAATTAAAAGGATAACTCAGGGAGACACAGCTGTGTAGACATTGTGATAGAAAAGCACACACATATTAGCATATTGTAGACAAAAAAACAGACATGCAAAAATACAGAAGACACCAGAAAAGATAAATGAGGGAGAAAAAAAAAGGGAGAACAAATATTCAAAATACGTCCGAAGAGAACAACCAATTACAATCTGACATTTCTCTGTGCCACCCTATACTTATATAGATTTCTGTCTACCATGTTGGGTGCTTGCCCAGTAGTTTATTTTCAAAGTAGAAATAATTTTCCCACTTTTTACTTCCCGACTCCATCCGAGTTCCATCCTTGCCAATAATCAGTGACAAACTACTGTTCTGTCATTCTCCGTCCTCATCACATGCTTAAGCATACCGTATATGTGCCCTAGGCCTGCTGGTATGACATCTTAAACATCTTAGATCCTTGAAGAAAATGGGAGTTTGTCAAAAACAAAAGCAAAAAATGAATAAAAAAATGCTAAAATCTAAGAAAATATATTCAGCTGGAGGCTACACTGGATACTGGTGACTGGCAGATCATAATCCAGTTCTGTCACTGATAACTGATACTTAAATGTTTCTAAGCTTACAAGAAATCTTCAATAACAAATCATAAAAAGGTCTTTTGAAATCATGAATACCACATGTTTTGTTTTTGTATACTATGATCATTTTAGCCAGAAAAATAAATAAACGTTATAGTGTTTATGGTTGGTACATGACTTATTTGTGCTACAATGGCTTGTACAGGACACTCTCATGCATATCATAACACCAGCAAAATTCAGTGTTGAGAATTAATTTACTGTACAGTATGTTTTACAGGTTTATAGGATCATTGTTTGCATGAGTACACAGCACTGTGAAATTCTTACTTGTATGTCCTAATCAACATTAAACACCTCAACAATCTCAGGGATCATGTGAGTAAGAGAATTGGCAAGCTATATTTATCCAAGTCTGAAACTATGTTAGAAATAAGGAACCTGAAAAACTTCACAAATGTATTTATTTGTAAGAATTGTTACAAGTAATGTATCCTGCAGTGGCTCTAAATGAAACACATGGCACTGCTTGAAGGGAGGCCACAGAGCGCCTTAGGGCACCAGGCATACCGCTGTGCAACCAGCTATCAAGTAGCTATCCAGTTCAGGTTTTCTCCAGATATTATTTAATAATTTAAACAAGTTTCAACTTACAGTACATTTGTGTCAACATTGGTGCCATTTAGTGCCATGATTGCAGCTCACCTTAAATGGCTGGTTTTTTTTTATTCCAAAGCAGCAGTTCTCCAGTTCACTCTTGGTGTACCACTGTGCCTGCAGATTTTTTTTCCACTGATTTTCACTCAGTCTTTAAATGCTTAACTTTCTTTTACTATTTTCTTTTTCACTTCACTTTTTTTCTGAGAAGTTTGCTAACTTAATTGTGTCCAAGTACTGACAATTACTGAGGAGAAGGTGCAAATATCACTTAATTCTAAAGTGGAGCCACAACTTTGGCATCATGTTTATTGGTGTGCTATTAGTCAAAAAAAAAAGGCTTAACTGAGTGGCCTTCAAGTTCATTCCTATGGACCACCATAACTACAGGAGTTCATTCCAACCAATGTCTCCTTTTAACTGGACTCCTGTCTTCATTAAGAAAGCTGTTAAATCCTAGTATCTGCCTTATCTTGTGTAAATTCAAAGAAATTACAAAATGGGTTTGCTAAATTCGTACGGGAAGGTGGCAAGCATGTGTGTGTGTTGCACTAGGGTGAGTTATTTTTCACTTTCTTGCTTTATAAGATTTTGCTCTTTTTAATGCTCATGTTATTTAAGTCTTTTCTTTCTAATTAGCCTACAAGTAAATATTATATAGCTGCCCCCCTTTAGCACTTAAGCTGCATCGCTTGTCACTAACTATGGGTATTTCAATATATCAAATTCCATAGAAAAAAGTGATTTAAAAAGGATCGGATAAAACTGTGGCAAAAATACAAATTTCTGAATTTCTTTTACACACTAGACTTTTTTTTTCTGAATGCGAAATAAGAAATGAAAAAGCCTAGCTAATTAAACAATTACATCACTTTTGGATGAATGGGGAGGGTTGGTGTCAGGAAAGGCAACCAGCCATAAAAATCACACCAGAACATATAAAATATGAGCCCAACATAAAAGTGGGAAAAGATGAAGAGGAGGAAGAAGAAGAAGGCATAAGGGTGACTCATTGGTTTGTTCAACTGCTTGGAATGAAAACCTAAAGCCACAGTGGTACCATAGGACTGAACTTGAGAACCCTTGTAAAGCAGTGCCTAGCCATTTCCAAACAATGATTTATCTTTCTCTGTAGAGATTGAGAGTTTCACAAGGTCATGAACAGTGTCTCATTCTACTTCGCCACCTACAAAACATATCGACTTCAATGCCCACAATGAAGACTGATGCTGTTCTTCCACAAAGATAGCTGCACATGAGCTCTATAGCTCATCAATCGCCAAGTCTTAAATTATGAAATCTAGCAATTAATAATTGTATAGTCAGTTTGTGTCCATTACCTGGAGTGAAGTGTTTAAAAGATTGTTGGCCAGTTAACCCTGGTCAACCAGATCATTTTCATGAAACAATTTCTTCCATCTAAGTCTGCGAGTGCTCAGGAAAACTTTGTACTTTGGCTGAGGCATAGATGTTTTGATGTTTGGAACTTGTTTGGAACTTGGACTTGTTTTAAAATACAGCTTTTGCTCCTAATATTCATTGCAGTATAATGTTTATACATACAAAAACAGCTGAGGAAACAGCTGGAACAGTGCAATCGTCATTTGGTTCTTCCTTGGGGGTTACTGACGATGGATGTTCTGTTTCAGCATAGTAGGCAGACTTCTTGGCACAGAGTTGACGTCACATATGTGCTGTGGGCTTCTGCCTTGTGGTTCCTACCTTCAGCATATTCATTGAGCTATTTGTGATCAATACCAGGTATGGATAACAACCATCCGGGTTATTTGGATGTGTATTAGGCTTTCTAAGACCCCAATATAGCACCTTCTTTCCCTATCTGTGCACAGTGCACCTGTCCCAATCATTAACCTCCATTTACAGCCCTTGCCATATTTGTAACATTTGTTGCCTGGGAAGATTTTTTTCTGCTTTCTTTAGTTCATAATTTACATGTATTCGATCATAGTTAGGGTCATAAATATATTATCAAATAGTTATGTTTTCATTTCTGGTTACAACCCATCATCATGCAGGCTCACTGCTCAGAACAGTCAGGCAGTGGGACAGCTTGTGAAACTGGCTCCTTGCAGAGATCCCATCATCTTATTCAAGCACACTTCAGTTGTTTAAAACTTCAGTGAGTTGTCTGATTTTTTAATGGATGTCATAATTATCAAACGATACATAAACAGCATTCTTCCATTGTACCTGCTCCTGTGCTTGTGGCAGTTCATTTTATGTAAAAGAAATTCAGTTTTACTACAGTATAATACACTTGCCACTGCACTGAAATGCATTGAATGAACCTATTATTTTTTCTTGGTTCCATGTTGCTTAATTCTCTTTATATTGACATTTATCCTCTCCTCTCCCAGTAACTTAATATGAATGCAATTTGTTTCTCCATGTAATAAGTAGTACAAGGTGAAAAAAAATTTCAAACAATTAAACAAAAAGAAGAAATAAGTGTGTGACAAAAAATGCAATATACTTCTACATAAAATGTCTTTCACAAAGCAAAACGCTGCAGCAGGGTGAATGATGAGGGAGGACAAATGATTGGGGTGCTAACTGAGCAAAACTCAGTTTAACTCCAATTAAAGTAAAAACACATTTAAACAAAACGTGCTATATTGTTGGTACAGTTCTATTACAGCGATAAAATTTTCACAAGATACACACACACACACACACACTCGCACTCTCTCTCTCTGTAGTGTTGTCAGGTCCAAAATGAGACACCACCTTCTGGGAGTGTCTGGAAAGGGGCGGGGCTTACTTGCCCTCAAGGGGTGGTTTCTCAAGGCTGTGAGGGAAAAAATAGATAAGTCTGTTAGCGACAGCACCTCCTCTCATCCCAGGGTTGTACCAAATACCTTAGGTGAGCCCAGAAGGCAGTCCTCTGGCGTGCATGCGTGACACTGCATAGTGCTTTTAAATAGAACTAAAATGATTATTTATAGACATTGTGGTGTGAGTAGCAGAGATTGAATAACTTTAGTTTTAAGGCAAAATGCTTTAGAGTGGTCACAGATACAAGCAAAAAGGTAAGCACACACAAGTTGTGTTTAAAGCACAACAGAAAATGAACTCAGTATCAACGCCAAAAGCCGTTCCATAATAATAATGTTTTTGTCCCTTAACAAGTACTTTACATCTTTTCTTTATGTGAGTTACTGTGTACTGCCCTCTTTTACAATGATAGTATGATGATATCACACAGCATACAAAAGCAATTTTGTCCTTAATACAAAAATGGCAGTGTCCATGACAATCAAACTAAATAGATAAGTGGAAAATAAAAATGTTTTTTTTATATTTGTTTAAATACTGTATATTATGTAGGACCAATAAGAACTAATCTTGCATATTCAAGAGTAGAAGTATTTAGCCAAAATAAAATCATTTGAAATTATTCTTCAATGATCACCCATGCATGGAGCTGTTTCCTTCCCTTTTTCATTGCCTCAACTGAGAATGTAATTGCTTGAATAAAGTTAATTTTGGGATGCAGGTCTTCATCAAACAAAGGTAATTATTTAACCGTTGCCATCAGTTTTATTCTTGCCGTTGTTCATTAATAGACATGTAGTAAGTTTTTTTTTTTTTAATTTCATGAATTGTTTCAGCAAATCAGTTTGCAGACTTCTTGGACCTCATTCCGGTAGCTCTCCAATTACTAGAATAATTTATTCCTATGATGAGAAATGCAACGTTGATGAGCAGTCTTTTCTTCTGCAGCCTCAATAACCTCTTTCATAATCTCTTGGAATCTCAGCATAGCAACTTTATTATAATTATTCTGATAAAAGTGTGTCCTATGATATTTTTTCAAAAAATGTCGGATAATATCTGTAATACATAAATAGATTATTCTGTCACAAAATGCTATACGCAACTTAATCCAAATGTAAATTAGCATAAAAGCATACTTCAAAGGGAGACCATGCTTATCCTATCTATACAAACAAAGTTATAACATCATTATGAAAAAAAATAACAAAAGCAGAATTTGCACTCTTGTCACTGTGACCTGCAAAACAGCCACAGACATGCTGGTTAGAACATGTGCACTATGAGTTTTATTTTATATGCCTGAACAATAACTGTTATTATTTGACACTTTAGATCTGTTAGAAAAACTATGCAATTCTGAAAAAAGCCCAAGATCAAGAAGAATGACGTAGTTCATTTTTCTAGCAAAAAATGGCATATAAGATCAAAAACACAGTCTAAAGAGAAAAACAAGATAAGAGAGCATATAAATTGCACATTTTACTCTTTACTTGTTACATTAGGAAATGCATCGCTTTGCTTTTGCCTTTCATTATTAAGTACTTTTTCTAAAGGATGTTGTCGCAGTGAGCACTTCTGCCTCACAGCCATGTGCTGTTTGTACATTCTTCTCATATTGCTGTGGAGTTTCTACCAAACACTTCTATTTTTCACCTATACTGCTAAAATGTACTATTAAGTTCATTGGTAAATATAAATTTGCCTGTTGTGAGTTATTTTGGCCTTCAACGGAATTAGTTTCCACTGTGTCTTTGAAAATGGTTGCCAGGTCCCTGTGTTCCTGAAAATTCATCTAATAATTTATTATTCATGTTTTCCTAGAGTGCATTGACAAGGATACTTGGGACATTATAATTACTTCAGTGTTTACTATTATGGTATAAGTCGCTTATATTTTGCACTTCATACTGTACTTTATCCGAAGCCAGCCCACTGCAACAGATGCTGTACAAAATGTAACTCAGAAGACTTTCTAATAAGAGTTTGCTTTAAATACTTTACTAATTATCACAGTTTTGTAATAATCAAGTGGTTAATTGCAGGGAAATATATGATCCATAAAGGTAAGTTACCTGAAAAAATGGTATTGACTATATATCACATTAATTACAAAAAAGCAGCTGCAATGCAAAAGTTTAGGCAGTCTACTGTATGGAAGATATTCAACTGTCTAAAACTCTCTTTGCCTTTGATACAGTCAGACAGTGAAGATTAATTCTGAAAATAGAAGCTATAGGCTTCAGAGGTAACCTATAAAAAAACTGGATGTCTAATTGGTTAACCAGCAAGAGACAAAGAGTAAATATAAGAGGAGGATGCTCCACATGAAGCATGGTCATCAGTGGAGTCCTCAGGGGTCTGTCCTTGGACCATTACTTTTTCTGATTTATATTAATGGCAGATTCTGGCATAGTTAGTAAGTTTGTGAAATTTGCAGATGACAGTAAAATTGATGAGATGGCAGACACTGAGGAAGCAGCAAAAAGTGGATAAACAACTGTAACATGCAGTTTAATGTACAAAGCTGCAAAGTGCTGCACATGGGCAACAGGCATTCCAATTATAAATAGAAGATGGGAGACACTGTCATACAGGAAGCAACCTCTGAAAAGTATTTTGGGATTTTTGTTGACACGATATTTTCATCGATTATGCAATGTGTAGAAGCTTTTAAAAAGGCAATGTTAAGGTTATATTGTTAATACTTTTGAATATAAGTGAAGGGAAGTTATGCTCAAGCTATATAATGCACTAGTGAGATCACATCTGGAGGATTGTGTGCAGTTCTGGTCACCTCAGTACAAGAAAGACATAGCAGCACTTGGAGCTGTCCAGAGGAGAGCAACCAAGTGCATCCCAGGAATTAAGGACATATCCTACTCTGACAGACTCTGAGAATTAAACCTGTTTAGTCTCGAGCAGAGGAGACTGTGTGGGGAATTAATAAAGGTATTTAAAATCTTCAAAGCCATTAATAAAGTAGACAAGCTTAAGGGTGAATCACATGTTCAAGGACATCAGTGGAAATTAAGGGAAAGTGCATTTAAAACTGAAGCCAGGAAGCACTTCCTTATGCAAAGAGCTGTTGGACTAGTGAGGCATGCAGTTAAAGCATAAACCTTGACAACCTTTAAGAAGAATCTGAATGAGATATTGAGACATCTTAACTATTAGCTAAACAAACAGGCTTGATGGACTGAATGGTCTCCTGTTGTTTGTGAAATTTCTTCTGTTTCGTACAGTATGTTTCTAAATGGCTATGGCCTTCTTGTTCATATCTAGTTGCATGCCCCACAGGGAGGCAGCATTCTTGTGTCTATCCACCTTATTAACCCAAGACAGCTGTGTTTCTTTTTAGTCTAATCACACGGTCGATCCTCAGTGTTATCTGCTCTTGCCTTGTTTTATATCTACTCTGTGCCAGCCAGACTACAGCCTAAATGAAAATTGTCTATTTTCTGTTTGTTCTGCTTGACCAGCTGAACCACACCCCAGCCAGTAGCTGCCTCTCTGTGCTGTCTATACAGTCCAGCAGCGGCTGTCACGTTTTTGCTTCCTGCTATCATGTTTCAACTGGCACAAAATATTTGAAACGATTTTAAATTATACTAGATACCACTGAATAAATTACCATAGAAGAAAAAAATAACACATATTTCTTTAAAAATATACCAATGATAAATCAAAACTTCACTCAATCTGAGATTAACTATAATAGCCTTAGTTACACAGCTATCTATTATACACTCTCCTTCATGTCTGTAAAAGTTGTTTGCTATGATTGACCAATTTGCAAGTGCATATGGAGTTAAAGGTGTTTTGGGATTTATGCTAATTGGTTCCCTGACATTTCATATTAATTCTATTATTTTTTACTCCTTTTGAAGATGTTTTTATTAATGAGATGTGAAAAGAGAGCTGTGGTAAAAAGCTATGTATTAAATACTGCAAATGATAGTTTAACAGTTGTTAATAACTACAAGGGAATTTCAAAATGTGTACTGCCATCACAAACTGGCAGCAACATTTATGCAATAATAGTAGCATAAGCAGCAACCACACTGAAGCTGACTTACTACAATTTATTGCACAGAAAATGTAAGGGCACACCATTCAATTGGAAACATATATTGCAAGAGTCAGTATGAAAAATGAAAAAGGTGACATGTGTCTTCCAAGATTTTTCAGGTAAGGATGACAGAAGTTTTGAGATAAGATAGTTATACTCACTAATCATGGCACTGGTAAGTGACAATGTGCTGCATGTTGTCCTGGGGGTATAGCTCAGTGGTAGAGCATTTGACTGCATATGAAGAAGTCCCCAGTTCAAGTATGGATGCCCCCTTTCCCTTTATGCTCCCATGTTTGCTCAAACTGCTATATTTCATGGGAAGGATTTACTCATGGATTTTAGGCAGGCTTTGGTTATGGTTTGCACTTCACACCCTGAGGTTGTGGGTTTAATTCCCTTTACTGACACTGAGCAAGTCACTTCACCTGCCTGTGCTATAGTTGGAAACACAAAATACAAAAGAAATGTAACCAACTTTACCTCAAATGTTGTAAGTCGCCTTAGAAATAAATAAATGTATGTTGATATGCACATGCAAATAAGCATTTATCTGTACAGGTGACAATTATGACTCCATAAATGTATAATGGTGGCATGGTGACGCAATGGTAGTGCTGCTACCTCGCAATAAGGAGACTTGGATTCGCTTCCCGAGTCCTCCCTGTGTGGAGTTTGCATGTTATCCCCATGTCTGTGTGGGTTTCCTCTGGGTGCTCCAGTTTCCTCACACTGTCCAAAGACATGCAGGTTAGGTGCATTAGTGATCCTAAATTGTGTGCCCTGCGGTGGGCTGGCACCCTGCCCGGGGGTTGTTTGTTCCTGCCTTGCACCCTGTGCTGGCTGGGATTGACTCCAGCAGACCCCCGTGACCCTGTGTTAGGATATAGCGGGTTGGAAAATGACTGACTAAATGTATAATTAATAGTTTATAGATGTATTAAATTTTGTTAAAAAGGCTGTGAGTGCTTTGTTTATGATAGTGTATCCAGCAAGGGGCGTTAGTTCCCTCGTTGGAATGAGTTCTTTTGTAATTGCGGCGTGTTACATAACCTGAATCTATATAGATATGATATTAAAAAGTGATACCCCTCCCTTAGTGATATGGTGGTAAGAAATCACATGGGAGAAATAACTTAGCTTTCTTTAATGACGGCTTACACTGCACAACAGACGAAGGAAGTCATGATGAGAACCCATTTCGGGAGTGGGGGCCCAATGTGTAGAGTCTGCCATTTCCGTTGCTGCGTTAGAATGATTTTCGTTATTTCCCATCCATCTGTCGGCTTCAAAGGTGTACCGGGCAATGTTCCAAGGCTTTATACTCTTTCTTCATGTGCAGGCCCCCACTTAAGTGAATCATGCCATTCCAAACAAGGCAAAGAGGATACAATTTCATGCTGAGTTTGACAAACAGAAATAGTATACAATGGTTATCAGTGTGACCATATATAGTGAGCCCCTGTGCTAAATCTGGCTCTGTGCATGTGAGTAGAAAGAAAAGTAGATTTATAAAATATATTTTTACAGTGGACAGTGACATATTAAAGTTATGTTATAGATAGTGAAAAATAAAATAAAAAAGAGGAAGGAAGGAAGTTAAGCAAAATTTAAAAACAGAATAAATAAATAGTTGGCAGGTTTGAGTTTATGATTAGGACAAACAGGAAGAGGAAGAAGAAGAAGCTTTGACTAGGTAGAGAATCATGTTAATAAAAGTATGTTTTATTATTTAGCTTACACTTTGTAGTCTTTAAAGAGTACTAAAAAGTTTAAGCAAATGGTTGCCTCATGGGGTTATAGATCCAGCATTTTCCATGATAAATAACTGAAATATTTAAGTTTGGGCATTAATTTACACTAATAACAAGATGGTACATTCTGGTATGATTTTTCAACCAAATACAACACCAATGTCCATGTTATCTGAAATGAAATGGACTTAGTGATTAGTGAAAGCATTAACCTTGTATAAAGCAATAAGGAATAAAGAACAGATTTAAGCTTCTAGTAAGTACACTTGCAATGAAATATGTAGAAGCGAGATGCTGTTTTGTCGTGTCCTCTCTTTTTCATAACACTATTTGGTGCATGAGATCAGGTTGGAGTCTGCAGTATATTTGATAGATGCATTCAGATAAATGGGAAACTTGAAATATAACTCTCCTAAGAGAACAAAATGGAAAGCAGTTCATAGAATTATAAATGGAATTGAAGGTGGAATGATGAATAATTAATACTGATAAATATTAAATGATGATTTAATGTTTCTTCTGTATAGAATACATAGAAGCCAGATAAAAATATTGCCATTTATTTTAAAACTCATATTCAAAAGAGGTAGGGGTATGTGAGCCAACAAAGAAACAGAGGCAGTAATTCAGATTTTAGAAAAAAAATCAGAAGCCTACTAAAGAGAACAAAGTCATTTAAGTATTACATCTTCCCGTGGTGTTTAATCAGCATTGCAATGCGGTGCTGTTTCATGATGACAAAGTACACTTGTGACTGCACTTCATGTTAAAATTCTGTAATCTGGACCTTTGTTGGCTTAACAGTCTTAATGTTCCAATCTAAATATTACAACCCAATTTGAGTAAATGACAGAATTAAGAAATAAAAGCTCCCAAAACAGCATTTATAAAAGTGTAAATTAACAAAAACAATATGGTTGATAGTATATGCTTTTTAACTTATGTAATGAGAAAATCATGAATTTTGCTTTTTCAGTTTCAGTTCTGATTTGTAACATTATTGCAGCAGGAAAGAAAGAATCTTTTCAGGGAAATTGTGTGTGTCCACTTCTTGGCACAAAAAATATATTATAAAGAAAACACAGTTTGTAGTTAAAAGTGCCTAAAGTTCAACACTAGTAAAATTATATTAATGACTCAACTGCTTAAAACACTGTTGTTCAGGTTTGTACTATGCTGTGAATTATACTGACACAATATCATGGGACAAAATCTAATACAGTCCTGCTGGAGTGAAATGTAGCTGCTTGTGCATAAGGTGTTCCACCAGTGTACCATAAAGTGGGCACTGCCCATTCTGCTTCACTTTACTGGCACAACAGACCTGTTAAGAAAGCACAATTAACACAGGTGTAGGCATTCAGCTGCACAAAACCACTAATTACATTTCAAACTAAGTGAATGAACTTCACCTTTTACCAGGATCTGCCTTGGCATTCATCTGATAACAAAGGTGTAAATTATAGTTGCACTGACATCTCTACAGAGGCCCCTATGCAGTCCTCTTGAGACGGTGTGAATTGGGCTCAAACAAGAACAAAGACCTATGATTTAAGGGATGACAACTAAGATAGACAGAAAAACTCACCTTTTAGAAGACACTGATTTTGTAACTGGAAGTTACTTTAATTCAATTAGGAGAAGGTTCAGCTTTTTTTTAAAATCACACATACCCCATCTCTCAAAGGAAGAAGCCTTGGGGTATTCTCTTGACACTCACTGAACTTCCTTGGCAATTCTCTCTGGGATTAACACAGTGAGGGGAAAATATGCAAAATGACCTTCTAGACCTGTTCTCTGAAACCTGAACAGTTATCTTCCTTGGAGAGCCGAATCCAACAAACTCTTCTCTTTGTGAAACTGAGAGCTGAGATCCAGTTTGCCAAGCAAACACTGAGCCAGGCTGAAGGCTGAGAAGCAGCTATTGTTTCAAGAAAGGAATTAAAAATTAATGCTTTTCCCTAAGTTTCAGATGGCACAACAAAGCAGAAAGCAAGCTGAGAAAGCAGCAGTACAGTATGAACAGGAATCAAGCAGCAAAGAGAAAGAGTGCACTTCAACACATGAAGAATCCTACACTTGAACCAAGAGCAACAACAAAGCAACATCTCCAAACAACATCGGATATCATCCATAAAGACTTGGTTTTGAGAACTAATTTACCTGTGCCAAGAAAAAGTAGAAATCTAAATACCAGTAAACAGCCAGCCTATATGCTATATGTTTGTCTGTGTAGTCTGTCTACATCCAGTCTTGTATGTCAATATATACAATATATCCAGTACTCATATTTCTATAATCCTTGTGTTTATCAATAAATTGTATTATTCTGTTCCTTAAAATGAGTGTGCCTCAGTTACCTTGACATAAGTCTAAAGGCCAAAGACCCCCTCCAACAACAGAGAATGGTAAGGTAAATAAAGTAGGACTCTTGGCGAATTATTTGAGTAATTACCAGTATTGCTGAAGGCAAAACTGATCATTTATTAACCAACTTAAAATTCACTTAATTCTTACATTTAAATTGGCTGTCTCTGGGTGGGAAAGTTAAAATTTTTCTTTCAAAATCCTACACTGGCTAAATACCATATTTCAAAGTTGTTTGTTTACATTGCAGTAAATCTACAAGTCAAAAGCAAAAATGGCATTTTTATTTAAACAAGGGTGTTTTCTTTCACATAAATCCTAACTTTCCATGTCTTCTTTGTGTGTTTTCACTATTTAAATATGTGATTTGCACAAAAATACCCAGAGGTGAGGAGCACGTCACAACTGAATGGGTCTGCATGTATCAAATATCTTGCCTACATCAAGCCACATATACTGAAGTGGTAATTGCCATTGCATATCTGAGCTTCAGCCCATTCTAATAAGGTATACATGTCTATATACCTGTCTGAAGTGTTGTGGCGTGCAGTTTTGCAGTTCAAGCATCATGGGTTCAATTACTGTACCCGGATGCTGTCGGCAGCATGTTGTCACTATTAGTTTACTAAGCAGTACTTTTTCAATTTCAAAACAGAGTACAGGCAATGTCTGTTAGTGTACCCATGAGTGCTGTTACACTGTACTTGTGTACTTTATGTGAGGAAATGCAGCTGACATTGTTTTGTTGTGAATACATTAGAGAGAGAAAAAATGGTGTTTCAGTTGATGGCTTGTTCACACACACACATACACCCCCCCCCCACACACACACATTCACATATATACCTGCTGGATGATTATTAGGGATGCACCAGAAAAAGTGTACAAATGACAGGCCACCAAGCAAAGTTTTAGATCAAAAAAACTGGAAAAGCTCTTTGTGATGTTTTTGTCTTTACATATACTAATATTGAACGTTTAAGCAGAGTGCATTTGAATTTCAACATGCTGACATTGCTTTAAGTTTTTTTCCCTACTGATCCCCGGCTAATATTTTTCCACATTATGCTTAAATTTAAATTTTATTTAGTTTGCTATAGAGTATTGTTCAATTAAGAGAAGGACAAATTGAAAAAGTGGGTTTTGATAGTTTTTTAAACTGATCAATGGTATTAGCCTGGTGTATCTATATCAGTAAAGCATTCCAAATTTTTGGTGCATAACAGCAAAAGGCGTCCTCACCGTTTCTTTTATACCTAGCTCTCGGTATAATAAGCAAACCAGTGTTAGATGATCTAAAGTTATGACCTGGAATGTAAGGGTTACAGGCACTCCAAAATATATAAGGAAGCAAGATTATTCAGAGCTTTATATGCCATCAGCAGTATTTTAAAATCTATTCTAAAGGATAAAGGTAGCCAATATAACAGCGCTAAAACTGGTGAGATGTGCTCAGATTTTCTATCGCTGGTTAAGATTCTTGCTGCTGCATTTTGAACTAACTACAACCAGTTGATGTCTTTCTTAGGTAGTCCTGTTAGGAGAGCATTGCTGTAATCTAGCTGGCTAAAAACAAAACTGTAAATTAATTTTTCAGCATCTTGCAATGCTATAAGAGGTTTAAGATTTTCTTATGTGATAATTGCAGCCCTAGTAATATAGTTAATGTGTTATTTAAAATTTTGATCAGAGTCCATGATCTCACCTACGTTCTTAACTTCTACCTTCACTTTGAATGCCAAGGGATCAAGCTTTTTTTTAAGATCTTCACTATTTCCATTTTTCCCGAAAACTAAAATTTCTGTTTTTTTCCTTAATTAGCTTGAGAAAATTACTATACATTCATTCAGTAATACAAGACAGACACTGACATAATCTGGCCTAAAAATAGAATAGATCTTTGTGGTACCCCATATACAATATCATGGATCAGATTTTCCTGTATTATAAACTTGGATCTCTGCTGGCATGTAGACATTTTTATAGATTTTCTACAACTGTATCTGACTTCTTAAGGTTGTTTTAATGTTTGTTCTTGCTGAAATTTGTCTGGTCTTCTTACTCATTACTCCTAACATCTGTCAGTGTTGCATATTTGTTTTATACTATAAACTTGTTTGCTTTCTAAATAGTCTTGTAATTTACTATGTTGTTATTTGTGCTACAGACAACTAGTTTTATTAAGCTATAAATGAAAAATTTAAATGGAAATCTCTTTTTGTGTTTGTTTTTTTTGGATATCTTTATGGAAATAAACTGCCTTATTAACAAAAGTATTTATTTGTTTTTTTACCGTGTACCTCTTTAAACCTGATATCAGTGGAATTTCTACATTAAGGACCAGTGTTGTACCAAATAAGTAACACACCTCCTTTAGTAATTTAAATTATTAAAATGTTAACCCTTAAGTTAAGCAATTGTTTTCCAATTCTTTATTATATGATTAATAATGCTTCTGTTAGCACGTGAAATTCTGTTAACGCCGGGTGCTTTAAGCCTGTTTCCAGCGAATGTGGCTGGACTAATTGGCCCCGCAGTGTTCTCTATACTCCAGGGTAGGGGTTTTCAAACTGGGGGCTGCACCATTCCTGTGCAAACAGAATAGTTTTTTCAATTGTTAGCTAGCCTTGCATATTAATCTGGCAAAATTTTACACTAGATGCCCTTCTGCCTTGGGATCAACAGTACAGAGTAATGGGGATTGTGTAAGAGAGGTGAAAAAGAGAGTGCAGGCAGGGTGGAATGGGTGGAGATGAGTGTCAGGAGTAATCTGTGACAGACAGGTATCAGCAAGAGTGAAAGGGAAGGTCTATAGGGCAGTAGTGAGACCAGCTATGTTATATGGGTTGGAAATGGTGGCACTGACCAGAAAGCAGGAGATAGAGCTGGAGATAGCAGAGTTATAGATGCTAAGATTTGCATTGGGTGTGACGAGGATGGACAGGATTAGAAAAGAGTCAGCTCAGGTTGGACAGTTGGGAGACAAAGTTAGAGAGGCAAGATTGCTTTGGTTTGGAGCTGTGCAGAGGAGAGATGCTGGGTATACTGGGAGAAGGATGTTAACGATAGAGCTGCCGGGTAAGAGAAAAGAGGAAGATCTAAGAGAAGGTTTATGGATGTGGTGAGAGAGGACGTGCAGGTGATTGGTGTAACAGAGCATGATGCAGATGACAGGAAGATATGGAAAAAGATGATCCTCTGTGGCAACCCCTAACGGGAACAGCCGAAAGAAGAAGAAGCTGGCCTTGCACTGACCAGCCAACATCTGGTATGCCATGGTAGTTACCAATGCTACTGGATATGCAGTGTGCAGTTCAAGTTATGTATAGTTGTCAATATAGTTTCCAAATATTTACGGCTTGTTGTTTTTTACCTCAAAGCTGTTTGTTCCTAAACTTGTGGCCATTTCAATTTAGACAGATCACAGCTAGACAACTGATTTTCCTGAGTAGGGGGTGGTTACAGAGCTCTCACTATTTGATTATGGCACTTAAATCAATTTGACTGTACTTTGCTAGATGATGACGTTATTAGAGGGTATCACAATGATCTGATGCCAATGCATCCCATTGGTCTTTTGTGTTGTGAGGGGTACATGGCCTTTTGTGTTTCCCTGGGCATTAGCAAAAAAGGATCAGATATTATTAGTTATGTAGGTTAATGATTATGTTATTGAAGTCTGCACACATAAAAGCATATTTTAGTCTGGCCTTGCTAGAATTTTGATGCCAAAAATGCCACTGCTTGATATGTGAGCAAAATGTCATTATATTGTTCACAGGTTTTCCACTATTTATAAGCTATTAAAACATAGACTGTACATCTTAAAACAACAATAAAATATGCTGTATATTGCAGTAGACTCCTCATTCAACAACAGCAGACAGATTTAGAAACTCTTTCATATTAGTAATATATGGCCTGAACTATGTTTAGCATAGTTCTATCATGGTACACAACAATTCTCCCATAATGTTTAAATGACTGCGGTGGATTGGCACCCTGCCCAGGATTGGTTCCTGCCTTGTGCCCTGTGTTGGCTGGGATTGGCTCCAGCAGACCCCCGTGACCCTGTGTTCGGATTCAGCGGGTTGGAAAATGGATGGATGGATGGATGTTTAAATGAAATTATGCAGTTCAATGTGGGCAATGTGATGAAATTACTGTGAAACAGCATTTAATGAACTTCTCTTTACTGTTTCCTCCTTTAGCAAACCTTTTAAGTGTCAACTGCAAACGTAACTTGGTTCATATGTGTTTCCTTGACAAGAATGTTGGCACCCACAACAAGCTTGGTGGAAGTGGCAGCAAAGGTTGTAACAAAGATGCTACATGATTTCAGCTATGCAGCGCAAGCGGGATATACTTATAAAGTAATGGGACAAACAGTGTGTGCCAGTGAAACTGTACGGTGGACTATTTCTTTAGTTGCTTTCTTACAAATACAGTTTTGTTCACTATACTGTTTTCTAATTAACTTGGTCCAGCTCCCCATAACAGACCAGTAATAAAGGTAATTTAAAATCTGTTAACAGAGGATTTTTATTTTGCTGAAAATAAATTTACTTTATCTTGTAGCTGTGTCAATGAAGTGTAAAACACGCTGCACATACAGTACTAGCAGAAAATGCACAAATGGACGAACCCATGTTGCTATAGTTCTGGATTAATGCTAGCTTGGGAGCACATCTCACATCTCTCTAAAGTACAACTTGGTGTTGCCAGGGAGCATTACACAAAGCTCAGAGCTCAGTTCATCTTCTTTCCATCTCAGTCAGGAACAAGTGACAGCCTGCTCTAAATGTCTGACTTTTTACTGTGCTGTGATGGCCAAGTTTGACTGTCTTTGCACATCTACAGTATTTATGCTTATATTGCAAAATTTTTGATGTAGTTTCTAATAAGCAATTTTTGAAAGTTAAGATAAATGCATTATAAAGCTTCAATTGCTTTCTAATCTGGTTCTTTCTAGGGGGTATAATTAGATTTAAAAAAAAACAGTAATAACTAATATTTTAAACATTAATATAGTTAACACCCGTGAGATGAGGACAACAGTTGCTCTAAATGTTATACCTTTAGAGTTTTATAGCTTTTATAGTCCATCAGTGTGGGCTGTCCATAACTAAAGACTAAACAAAGAGACAACTGAGGAAAAGCTGTGGGACGAGATGAAGTCAGTCCTTGAGTTTTTCAGGCTTGTGCTGACCAAATTTTGTGGTGTCCTCTGTCACCTGTTCAGTCTGTCTCTAAGGCTGCAGAAGGTTCCATGGCTGTGGAAAACATCCTGCACTGTTCCTGTTCCAAAGAAGACAGGTGCCTCTTCCACTAATGACTACAGACCAGTGGCACTCACAACTCCTGTCATGAAGACCATTGAGAGACTGGTCCTGGACTATATGAGTCCTATTATGGTAGACCACCTAGACCCACTGCGATAGACTATATCGGGCAAAGACTGGAAAAAGAGGATACAATTATCTATCTACTCCTCAAGGTTTATTCTCACCAGGACAAAGCTGGCAGCTCTGTGAGGACTGTATTTTTTTATGTCTTCAGTGCCTTCAGTACCATCCAGCCATCCCTGTTAAGGGGTTAGCTCAGAGATATGCAGGTGGATGAGACTGTGGTGTCCTGGATAATTAATTATCTGTTGGGCGGATATGTCTCTCATATGAATGTGAGCAACACTGCAGCACCACAATGAACAGTCCTGTCTCCTTTTCTCTTGACTCTGTACACCTGAGACTATAAACATAACACCTGGTCATGTCACTTGCAGAAATTCTCAGATGATTCTGTACTTATGGGGTAAATTAAAATGAGGGATGAGACAGAGCATAAGAGTCAGGTGGAGGACTTTCTTTCTGCGTATTTAAAGAATTGTTTGCAACAACATCAAGAAACCCAAGGAACCTGGTCATTGACATCTGCCACAACTGAATGTTCCAATGTCTTGTTACTATTCAGGGATTGTATAGGTGGTGCACATCAATGACAGCTTGAGCTGTGGTCTCAGAATACAGACAAACTATATAAGAAGGGGAAGAACAGGTTCTTCATCCTTAGCAGACTGTGTTCCTTTAACATGGGAAGTGAAATCCTTCACATCAATGTGAAGATTCAGACTCCACACATATTATCACCAGGCTAAGAACCAATTACGTGTAACTGGGGAATTACTTTTGTCCTTCCATATCTCATTTGTACTAAGCTTTAGTTAAGTATATTGCCTGTTCATAAATGGTTTAGGATAGGGCTTGGTTAAAACTTGTGGCTATGGAACCAAGCACCATTATGTGTAGTTCATGTCACACTGTACTTTACGTACAATGTGGTTTGGCAAACAACAGTGTGCCTGACCTTCAGTTTTGGAGGAAAATACATTATTTACATTGTTCTCTGTCACTGCTTCTACTTTTAAATTTCAACAACTTTATTATTTACTAGCCATGTGCACCCAACTACGTTGCTCGTGGTAAAGTTGTCTGTGAAGGCTCCCTGTTTAAAGGCGGCTGCCAGTCATGAACTGGGCCCTTCATCGCACAGCATTATGATTTTTTATAAGGGAAACAAAATTACAAAAGAAAACCCTTGGATATTGATTCGATAGGAAAGGCCTACTCGGAATCACTGTCCGAATTGTAATTATGTGGTGGTGTAGGAGCATTTCTGCTTCTGTCCGTTCACAGTCCGTCTCGTTTTCACGACGCTGTTGTTTCCTCTCATGATCTCTTCTCAACCTTTCTCTAATCTCGCAGGTGGCAATCCAAAGAGTAAGGCAATATACACGGAGCAATGGTTATACAAGGGGGACACATAGGTATCCAGGCTCTTTAAAGCATAAATAGGGATCACTTCACTGAGATGTGAGCAAACCATGGTACAACTGTGAGAGGCGCAGCACTCGCTGGCTACAACGTAACAATAATCATTTCCGTAACGTGTTGTTACGTTGTCATTCATTTTACCCACTGTCTTTCTTTCATTCTTTAAATGTTACGTAGGCACGTACCTTTTATCTTCGGCAATCTCATTCTCTAACCAGGCCTCAGGAGCTAACCAGCGTAACACTGTCCACCACCCCTTTTGTTATTCCGGCACATTGTTGACATCCGTGAGTAACAACAATGTACTAAACTGGAAGGTGGTCTACACATACATGGAATTTGCAGACAAAGATCAAGATCTAAATGAAGATCTCTTTAGTTAATTTAACACTAGAATTACCAGAGCCTACGAAAAAACTTGTATATCCATCCCACCTTAAATCGCTTCTTAAAACCGCTCTCACCTCTCCGCCAGCCTCCTTTGTCCTGTAAATATGCCGATAAAAACAAACTGCAAGCAGCCGACTATTCCATCCCCCCACCGACTCAGAACGTGCACCAACTTCTCCCAGCTCATGCCTCGATTATCTGGGAGTGAAGTGGAGTTTTAGAGTGGAAATAATAGATTGTTATTTGGAACACACGCATTTCATGTGTGTTCCGTTTCTACAGTAATCTGTGTAAACACAATGTTAAAACAGAAACTTTTTCATAATTTAGTAATAAATGTCACAAAATGTAGACATAAACTATAAAATGTGTGAAGCCTGACAGCCAAAGAGCAAATACACTTTCATAAAACATTCAAGGATTTTACAACGGCTTCCATGGCGTACTGGTAAGATTTCGTCAATTAGAGCACAAGAGATCTGGGTTTGAATCTCCGGTAGGGAGAAAATGTGTTTGTTTTTAACCTTCGCCGTTCTGCCTGCCTGAACTCCCTGTCTATCTATATAGTAATAACAGTAATTTTATTATTATATAGGAGCTTCCCTGTCTGCCTATCATATAGTGCCTTTCCTTCCTACCTATCTATATATCTATCCCCTTAGCTGTTTTTATATATCTATTATACAATGCTTTCCCTGTTTATTTATATATCTAGTGCCTTCTCTGCCAGTCTGTCTTTCTGTCTGATTGCATATAGCGCTGAACTTACTGCTCTGTACTATTCTGTCTTCTGCATGTCCTGGAGTACAAAAGAAACACCACCATACAGCAACATGTGCGAACTGGCAAGATCGGAGAAAAAACACGCGGTCACTGATTACAAACCGCAAGATGAATGAAAGAGACAATATATGTAAAAACATCATCGCACTAATGCAATATTATTTGAAAACAAACAGCGTCAGATCGGGTTTGAATATGCGCCCGATCTGACGCTGTTCGTTTTCAAATAATATTGCATGTACTGTGCGTTGAAACTGCTGCACTGAATAAGCAGACTCCTTCTGTAACAGCATCAGTGTGTATTCAAACCCGATCTGACGCTCTTCTTTTTCAAATAATTTTGCATGTATTGAACTATTTTAGAATAAAAACATACATTTGATTTCAGTCAGTCTGTAAGAGCCAGTGTAAATGCATGATAATTATAAAGTTTAGCTTTTTTTTTAATTCAGTTCCATTCTCTCAGTCGCGTCCACGATCCCCCCCCCCCCCATCTGACAATGCTTTTTTTCACATAAAGACGCGCTATAACTCAAATGTGATTTATCTGGAGACGCGCTATAGCTCGAATGTGATTTATTTGGAGACGCGCTATACTCGAATGTTATTTGTATAGGGAAGAAAGTACAATGTCAGGTGCTCATTCAGTGTAATAGGAACCATAGCACAGAGAGATGTGTACACTGCAACAAGTACACATGTCATGAATGTAGGAAGGGTGTGTGGGAATTGTTAATATTTGAATGTGATGATTTTATATAGCATGGATCGGAAATCAGCAGTTCTTAGCATTGCACCACGCAAGCTGTCGTATCAACCGCCTACTGTAACTTGCTTTATTTTTTCTTCACGTATAGTCTAGAATAAAAGTGCACTTGTTTTGTTATTCTTGTACACCAACATATGTTCCTGTGTTTGAGCGACACGGGCATGCTCAAAAAGTAGACGTGTAATGCCACGAAAAGTGCACGCAGGCTCTTCAGTTCGCAAGCATTGGTACGAGAATGCAGTCATAAACACGCTGCAGAGCTATAGCGCATCTTTATGTGAAAACAGCATTCTCAATTTGGGGGGGTGGGGGGTGTAGGGAAGGATCCTGAACACGACTGAGAGAATGAAAAGTGAATTAAAAAAAAACTAACCTTTACAAGTATCATAAATTACACCGGCTGTTACACACTGAAATCAAATTTATGTTTTTATTATAAAATAGTAAGAATAACAGCAGTTTACGTCTCAAAACTGAACCGTGCGGGATCGAACTCATGACCTTCTGATTACTAGTCAGTGGCTGATACCATTATGCTACCGTGGTAGTTGTTGCAAGTATGTGTCAATGTGGCATGCTAAGGTGGCTTTTTTCTGCAGTTATATTTTTGAATAAAAGCATACTTGTTCTGTTATATTTGTACCTTTTGTAAATGTGTTTGATATTTGGACTTCAGGCTTCATACATTATATAGTTTATGCTTACATTTTGTCATTTACTACTACAATATGAAAAACGTTTCTGTTTTAAAAATGTGTTTACACGGATTACTGTAGAAACAGAACACACGTGAAATGCGTGTATTCCAAATAATGATCTATTATTTCCACTCTAAAACTCCACTTCACTCCCAGATAATCAATCAAGGCATGAGCTGGGAGAAGTTTGTGCACGTTCTAAGTCGTTGGGGGGATGGAATAGCCGGCTACTTGCAGCTTTTCTTTTATCAGCACATTTAGATTAACAAAAGACGCTGGCGGAGAGGTGAGAACGGTTTTAAGAAGCGATTTAAGGTGGGACGGACCTACGAGTTTTTTCGTAGGCTCTGGTAATTCTAGTGTTAAAGCACAACAATTTGTTTAGTTTGAATGTTTGTGTTTTGAGGTGTGACTGGCGTACTACAGTCTTCAGTAGTATAAGCCTGGAGGAGATTCTTAATGCAATGCCTATGTTTTAGCTGTCTCTCTACTGCCATCTAGTGCTTCTTCTTCTAATTCATTTGCGGACAAAAATCAAGATCCAAATGAAGATTATATATAGAGAGAATATTATTAGCTATAATGTTGTATTGAAATAAAAGCTCCCTAAGTTTTTTTTACTTTCCATTTGTTCTCTAAAGGCATTTATCTCTTTATTTAGGCATTTTTATGTATGTACAGAATTAATTTCCCATTTGGAACAGAAATTACACATGCTAACATAAGTGGTCTGTGGTTTTTATTAGAAGTCAGCCTTAAATTCCTGCTGATAATTTTAATCAAAATTAATACTGTGTATTTAAAACATGGAAATTTATTTAGTATTTTGTAGAAATATGTTGTGTGTTCAGTGTAATCACGTTTCGAAAACCACGATAAATGTTAGGGCACCAACCCAGCTTTCCTTCTTTACTTATATTTGTCAGATACAACAGAAAATGTTGCCCTCTAGCATTGAAAAAAGCAAGAACTGCCTAACAAGGCACCTTTATAACTGGGATTTTCAGTTTGATGAAACTCTGTCTCTTCTACACTTTAGTCAACGAGTGACACCTCCATACAAAATTACTATGAATAATAAAAAGTAGTAAAAATGAGAAAAAGAAATAAGGGCAGCAGACCAGTACTCTAAAAAAGAAAACAAAAAAACCTGGTTCAGCAGGTAGACTGCTAAACTGCAACCTAAACATGCAGTTAGTGATTTCCAGGAGTATAGTGATTACAGACATTACTGATGATAACAGACTGCAGTATACTGTGCAGTTTGACCTATTATCACACATGATAATTTATCAACTGAAGCGAAAAGAGCAAAGTCTTCCTTGTTTTGACATATTACAAACTTCTTAAAGCAGACTGGGAGAATAAAATAGAAAGCTCCAATTGTTTTGTTTTTTTTGTGTGATGCAGGACCTCATTTAAGACATAAGAAATATAGAAAAATAAAATATAAACTTATATTCATGATTGCAGTGTGACAAATAGGCAGCTTCTATATTTATCATAATATTTTAATGGTAAATTTTAAAGAAACCTTCTGCTAATTCTGCTGTAAATGTCCTGAGGTTCAATTTTCATCAGCAATGATGAAAATTATTTTATTAAACAGCACTGCACTGAAGATGCTATGAATATTACTGTTGACAACATCTGTATACACAGAAAACAACCAAACAGTCTTTATGGTACAAAACACCAAATAAAAGCATTACATGGTGACATATTCTTTTGAAAGGATGTTGCTAGGACTCTGGTCAACACTTACCGTAGATCCCGGAATACAAGCCGACCCGGTATATTAGCCGATCCCCTTCTCTACCGACTAAATTACATGTATTTGCCGATGACCGGTATTTAAGCCGACCCCCTTCTCCAAGCAAAATTTTCTAAATTTCCTTAAAAGTGTTTCTTCGGGTATATTTATAATGTTTATCGGCGAGAATTTGAGACTGCCGGCATTTTTGATGGAAAACAGGAAGTGATTGCGGAGAAGTTTGGTAAATTGGAACCTTTGTGTTGAAACTATATACGCAAATACGGTACATTGGCGGGTGGATTTCCGGAGACTTGTTATAAATTTGATTAACTTAAATACGCAATACAGTGGACCCTTGACTTACGAACTTAATTCATTTGCAAAGGCTAACCCATAATGCGTTCCGAACCTCCCACTGCAACACTTACTTAACCTTTTCATAATAAAAAACACCAATAATTTTTCTAATGTACTAACCAAAAAGTTATAAAATGTGCCTAGCCTACTTCGATTAGGCTAGGAGCATGGCGGCGCGCAGCGGCTCAGGGCTCTCCTTTTCAGTGCACTTTTTTGTTGTTTTTGTAATTTTTTTTTGTCCTTGTTTGTGCACGATCGGTTCGGCGAACATCCGCTACACCATTCAGAACCTTATAGACATCGGTGTCCAGAGCCAGACATCTGTTTTGAGTGTTTTTCATCACACGCACAACATCCCAGACAACATAGCGAGACCAGCGGGCTCTCCGTGGTTTGTTGTCGGGTCTAAGAGACGACACAGACGGAGGAGGGAAAGAAAGCAGAAGCGGGGCCGCAGATACGGCGTTATGCTAAGGCTAAAAAACAACCATACAAGCCCTATACAGAACTTTTTTCTGCACTGAAGGAGCTGCTTTTAATCTCAATGTAGATGCGTATAGTGACATTAAAAGGCATTCTATTCTAGAAACAATTTCATACTGTACTCACCATTTAATTTGACATCTTTGGGCTGCAGGAAGGGAGGAGGAGGAGATATTTCCACACAATGTCCATCTTCGTTTCGAAATTACATCCACAAACACATGTATCTGGGCTCCGACTGACGCTACTAACGCTCTCGGTTGTTTGTTTACAATCGCGCAAGCGGATACACGTGACCGCATCCGTTTCGTAACGCAAGATGTGGATTGTAAATCAAAATAAAAAATTTTATTTTAAACTTCCCGATAATTTATTATAAATTTTATTAATAAAATCAACAACTAAAACACTTTTTTAAATAAATTCTTTATTTAATTTAAAGTACCGGCATGCAAAGTTACTTCTTCATCTGAAAGATGGCTCTGTGGTTGCGTCATTATTTACTTCCGTATTCATCGGCAAAACCGGCATTGCGCTGGAAATCTTGAATCTGAAATGATACTCGTTGTATAAACCGAACCCCAAACTCCAAGCCAAAAATCTAGGACGAAATTCTCGGCTTGTATTCCGGGATCTACGGTATGTCGATACTGCAGCATCAAAGCCAGATCTTCCAGGTTCCAGGAGGGTTTTTACCCCCAAGCTATCAGACTCCTTAAAACCATGCTGCCCCCTGGGATCTTCCACACTGCTTCAACCACCTCTAAAAACAGAACTTTTATACATGCAAGCCACTTTCCTGCAAAGACGAGTGGGCATGTAGAAAACAACTGAAAATCTCATATTGGCTTTTAAGTATTTGGACACTCTTGATATCCTTCTGACCTGTCATTGTTTACACATGTCTTAAACAACTATTATCATACACTGATAATTTCTGTTATATCTATATCTATTATTTATTATATTATATATCTATTGACTCTATTTATGTATCTAGATTGCAAATACCATACATTGCATTGATGTTCATATTGTTAACTACATGTCAATATTGTTGCTACTTCTTTGTCTTGTGTTTGCACAATGTCTTGTCTTGTTTGTGTTTTAATTTTAAATTTAAATTTTAATTCTATTTTTAATTTATTATTTGCACGTCATGTTGTTACTCTGTGGACCCTGAGCTTCGCAATTTCGTCTATCCGTGTACTTGTATACGGTTGAGATGACAATAAAGTTCACTTTGACTTTGACTTGACTTGTTGCTTAAGTAATGCTGGACTGGAAGAGGCCAGTTGGAAGTGGAGTTCAGTCACATCACAGATCTTCCAATTGGTTGAAGCTGTCTAGCAGCATCTGGGTTTAAGTGGTAACCAATGCAGAACACCATTTCAGTCCATCAATAGGCACACTCATACATTGATCAATTTAGAGTCACCAATCAGGCTAGAATGCACACCCGTGAAAAGTGGAAGGAAAATTAGTGTGCCTTGAGAAAAACTCGCACTGACCAGATTCAAACTTTAAACAGTTTACCAGGTCATAATTTTAATCTAGTCTCCTTGAACTGTGAAGCAGCAGTGCTAACAATTACGCTTCTCTGACACCCAAATTTACAATAACTGTTATTATTCCCTATTTAGTGTATAGTTTTTCCAAGATAGCTTAGATAAAAATCTTGGACTACTTAGGTGAACCCATACAGCTTCAGTTATGTTAACTGATCTGTCTGCAGAGTTTTGCTTCATGTTGATCTTAATTGTATTTTCTGTGTGCTTGGGGTTGCTATCATGCTGAAAATTGAATTTGTTGTCAATGAGTAATTTCTCTGGTTTTTTATTTATTTATTTTGTGATCACTTTCTTAAATTTAAATTAATTTAATAAGAAAATATGTGGGAATTACAGAAATGAATATACAATAATAAAGTGTAAACTATCATCAAATGAAAGGTAAAAAGAACATCCATCCATCCATCCATTTTCCAACCCGCTATATCCTAACACAGGGTCACGGGGGTCTGCTGGAGCCAATCCCAGCCAACACATTTATGAACGGCTGGAATGGGAAATATTAAAGCCACCAAAGACTGAATACAGTGAACACAGGAGTGCAACCCAAACACCAAACCTGAAGATGAGGAGATTAAGAAGGACAGGATAAGAACCAAAGGGCACCTGTGCCCAGATGAACTGCATCATAAATTGCCATTAAGCAATATTAGGAACAGAAGACCCATTATTCCTTGTTAATAAATTTTAAGAGGTGTAAGACTGAGCAGAGATGTTGTTCAGAGAGAAGAAGAAGGAGGATCAGCTATATAGGTAGATTAGAGGATAAAAGGACAGCATAACTAAAAATAAGAAACAGAAGACCAAAATGCAGTCCAGTGGACTTTCCCCAGCAGAAAAATCTACTTAAGAGATGTGATGCCTTAAGTGGGCCAAAAAGAAAATGAAAATACTATTGCCACTGATGTGTGAGGCAAGAATACTGAAGAGAGTGCCATGACAGACAAGAGTCCAACTGTTTGTCAACTTTGTACCAAATACTATGTGCATATAGGATTAAAGTGAAAGACACATGAAAGAGTCAAAGGGACCACAATATTCAAATTCAGTAACAGATGGGATAAACAAGCCCTAGATTGGTATTAAGACAGAAGACCAATGGTAAAACTTCAAATCTGGCATGGAACTACCCCCCAATTAATTGTATATCAGGATGGATTACTTATATCCAGGTTGTTTATTGATGCTAAGAAACCTTAAAATTAGGGATCATATCCTTATATATAAAAGCGGTCGGGATTGTCCTTCCGTCCCGTGAGTGCTACGCAGGCGTGGAGTTTCACACACGCCCCGTCCATTTTGCAATGCACGATGGGATTTGTAGTGTCGTTTTTCAGGTAAAAGATGATTTTCTACTCCAGACTGTGCGAGTAGCACGGAGTTTTACACACGCCCTGTCCATTTTGCAATGCACGATGGGATTTGTAGTTTCGTTTTTCCAGGTAAAAGATGATTTTCTACTCCAGACTGTGTGATATCTTCTTCTTCTTTCTTACTATATAAAAGCGGTCGGGATTGTCCTTCCGTCTCTTGAGTGGAAAGCGTAGCGGTATTCCGCTTATCATAGACTTACTACTTGCAGCTTGCGGTACGAAGCAACATGATGTGAGCAGAGTTCTGGTGCTCCCATCGTTCCCTTGCTTTTGTGCGCGATGCGCTGGAAAAATCGACAAAATTATGTCTCTGGAAATAATTAATGTTGATGGAGTACAAATGCCTCACCGCATAGTAAATATCAGGGGGGTTCAAAAGGGCGACCTCAATATAGAAACAAGTTTAAATTTCATCACAAAAATAACAGAAACTACGAGTATTAAAGTAATACCGCTCAAATGCAATATAACCAAATTAATGAGTTTGTATAAAATATCAAATTGATCTACATATTGAATTGTATTAAGAAGTGGTCAACTTAAAAGTCGGTCGCCTTAAAAGGCGGGTGAGCCTAGTATTAGTCTATTTCTTAATGGTAGGAAAAAGGACGTGACACTTAAGGCAAGGAACTACATTCATTTTAATAATAGTCAATCAGGGACAGAATACCAAGGGAATGAAGTTCCAATAGGACAAGTATGAATCAGATAGTAGCAATCAGTTGAGTTTAAAAAGGTTGCTAATTTGCATTAGGAGTGAGACGACTGTGCAAGGCTCTGTCAAAGAGGGACGGGCATTTATCTTAAAACGGGTTAATTGACATGTTTTGCATGATAATAAGATCTGATTTATTATATATGAAGGTAAATTGATTTGGAGTGAGGGAATTAGGTGGAGCAGAAGGCAATTTCTTTTTGCGTAAGGTCGATCAGTATGCAGTAAAATCATCCATGATTATCCAATATTATATCTAGGATTCTAACTTGCAGATTGTGCCAGAACAGGCAGGCTGTTCTTCCTTGAATTAGCCGACATTGAGTCAACAGTAAAGTAATGATTATTACCAGTGTTCTATAAAGTACTGAGCTAGCATACTCTCTGGAAAGTCACTCAAGTTAAAGTAAAATTTGCTCATAAGAAAACTACTCAAGTAGAAGTTCTAAAGAATTTAATATTAAGTTTATTTAATTATCAAAAGTAGAAGTTAATATAGGATCTCTCCATGTTTTATATAAATAAAGTAAAAAAAGTACTTAAAAATGTAAAATAATTGAGACTACCTTCTTTTTTGTGTGTGAGTCTTATTACAATCAATAATTGCAACTTCAAGAAGTGATGTGAACATCTTAATGACTGATCTTAATTCAGAAGCGGGTAGGCACCAATAGGAGAGGAATGCGGCCTTACCACATTTTCAGAAGGAGCTAACCTGTCCCTAAAAGCCCTTTTGTATTACATTACATGTGAATTGTCATGAGGCAAACACCTAATTACAAATAAATTATATGGAAAACTTTTTTAAGTATTTACAAACAACTAAACACTGTGCAAGCCAGCTTCTCTTGTCCAGTGTACTATTTCAGATTGCTATAAGTCCACTGTTATTATTTCAGTTCCCAAAAAAGATAAAATAACTTGCCTCAATGATTATAGTCATAATAGTTATATAGTCATAGTCATATAGTCATGCACTTATGTCAGTACTAATAAAAATTTGAATGGCTATTTATCTGTTATTTGAAGTCTGTTATTGCTCCTCACTCCAGTTTGCATACAGAGCAAATAGATCTTTGGATGACGCCATAAACATGGATTTGCATATTGCGCTACAGCATCTGGACTGTAAAGGAACTTGCTACAAAACACTGCCCCTGAACTGTTGTTAACTAAACTTCTACAATATTGAAGTGAATGATTCTATTTGTAAATGAATTTATATTTTTTTGGCAAACAGGAAACAGTATGTTTGGATGAGAATAATCAAAACGTCACAGTAGGAGAAAGTTCTGTGGGTGGTAAATACATATAGTTGCCCACCGCATCTGATCCACACATTTGGCAGCAAAAAGAACCACCTGCATCCCTAGCAGATAAAAGAATAGTCTTTGAATGTACTGATATGTGCAGAATCAGCCACAATGCTGCAGTACATAAAAGGATGTGATGAACCTATAAATGCAGAAAAAAACTGCAAAGTTCCTATAATAGCCAAAAGGCACTGCTGACATATTTGATAATCAAAAGTAGGTAAAAATCAGGCCATGTTGGAATTATTAAACAATGGAAGAAAAACAAGATGATAAATCAGTGACAGACTCCATATCTATCTATCTATCTATCTATCTATCTATCTATCTATCTATCTATCTATCTATCTATCTATCTATCTATCTATC
>JANRMT010062819.1:7440197-7465201 GCA_026402145.1 Polypterus bichir lapradei
ATAGATAGATAGATAGATAGATAGATAGATAGATAGATAGATAGATACTTTATTAATCCCAAGGGGAAATTCACATAATCCAGCAGCAGTATACTGATACAAAAAACAATATTAAATTAAAGAGTAATAAAAATGCATGTAAAAGCAGACAATAACTTTGAATAATGTTAGCATTTACTCCCCCGGGTGGAATTGAAGAGTCACATAGTGTGGGGGAGGAACGATCTCCTCAGTCTGTCAGTGGAGCAGGACAGTGACAGCAGTCTGTCACTGAAGCTACTCCTCTGCCTGGAGATGACACTGTTCAGTGGATGCAGTGCAATGGATCCTGAGGTGGTTCCTCAAGTAGTGCGAAAGGCAATGCGCTGTATCGGTGCATTCTCCCAACCTCATTAAGAGAACTTTCATCATAATATTGTAGTGATAGACGGCACTGACGTCCCAGGAGCCTCTGTGGAACTGAACCTACAATTAGACTTTTAATTATGATTTATTTCATCTTAGGTTTCAAGCAGTTCAAGTCAAGTTGGGGAGCATGCACTGGTACAGTACGTTGCCACACCCACTACACGACGAAACAACTCAGGATCCTGGTTGGCAACCCCCCAGGCAGACACCCTCAGGAAATGATCCTCTATCTGCCGCATCCAGGTGTTACATGGGCGACCCCTTGGCTAGGTCCAGCCACTCAGGTCCCCAACAATGGGGATCCCATGAGCTGGATCACCCTCGGAGAAATTTGCCACATGGCCATAGTGCCGTAACTGACGCTCCCTCACAATGCAGGTGATGTGCCTTATTCAGGATTCCATGCAGTTGTGGTGTTTAATTTTTGATTCTAACTTTTGGCAATAGGAGTGTTCTATTGAAGTTGGGATATGGGTTTGATTTGGTCTTCTACCACTAACCGATGCTGCCTGGTATATGCATCCCGGTATTGGGACTAAAGAGAGGAGGTTCAATTTGAATATTGCTGTTTATAGTGGTTGTCTGCATTACTTGAATGTACTACTTTACAAGTATTAAGAAAAGAGTAAAGAAAAAGTGTTTTTCTTCATAAATCAAGTGTGTCTGTTTGTCACAATATACAAAAACACAGACATTTAACCAACTTAGTGTAAGTAATCATAAATGTCATTAATAATAACAGTCACTTTTATAAAGGAAAGAAATTCAATATGACTTTTAAAAGTATTTCTTTGCATTCATTTCAGCACTTACAATTCAAAGACTGCCAGATTCAGCTGTCCCATAAGGGTCGAGTAATTAAGATGACCTTTCATTATGGTAAAAAGCACATAGTAAGAAATGACACCAGTTCTCTAGAGAAACACGTAATGGAGTTGCCTATGCATTTATAAATGTGTCGACAGCTTCCCATTATATAAATAGGTCTGCATTTAAATTAGCTAGTACCAGTCTAATTATTGACCAAGTTACATATTGCTTAAAAGCTTTACAGTACTTACAGCATGAAGACACAGAAATAAACTATTAAATGATAATTGTTTACAAAATTAAAAAAGCAGACAGTTAAAAATCTTTTAGGAAATTGCATCTTCAAAGAAGTCATGGATCAAAATACTGAACTGAATTTTAAGCACTGCAGAATTTAAACAGATTTTTTCTCATTATTTTTAAGTACTTTATGAGTAATTCCCATAGATATCACCCACAAGTATTAAGGTGACATGTGTAATGATGAAGACTTGACAGTGCTGAGATAACAGTTTGTTTAATGAAAGTAATGTACTATATTAATTACCCAACACACCTAAAATATCAATTTCAGGTGTGAAATATCATCATTTTTAAAATGACACATATTTTTTTACTAAAGGTAATTAAAAGGCTAAGTAAAATAACTTCACAGAAATCCTTCCTTGCTGCTTTTCCAAGACGCTGAAGCCTACCCTGACAAATTAGGCACAAGATCGTAGTAAATACTCATGTCGGCCCTTTCGCTCACTCATACTGGTTTAGTTTAAAGTCATCAATTAACTTAACATGCATGAAGAAACCATGTATAAACATGGGAAAACATGCAAACTGCCCAATCAGGAGTTAATTCAATAGTTGGATGGTCGGTAGTTACCAAGAATACACCTTGTTAATACTATGCTATCAAAAAAAAAAAAATCCTGGCATTTAAAAGTTGTTTTCTTACAGCTTACAAGCATTGCTTTTGTTGGAATGAATACCAGTACCATTGCTATTAAAATTCATTGCCATCTAGTTAAGAAACTGATAAAAATCCAAAAATATCACTGAGGTGGCCAAACTTAACAAAAACTTTACATTTCTTATATATAAATGTCTACACGTGTGTTTGTCTGTCTGTTTGGCCCAGAAGTGAGAGATGGAGTCGAGGTAATGGCTCCACTTCCGAAGAAACAGAAACTCGCTTAGCCACTAATATACAAGCGAGGCTTAGCATATCATAGGCAGTCAGTGGTGTGCTTCTGTGAAAGCAGTGGCATAATATGACATGCTCAGTAACGTACTTCTATAAATTTAAATAGGTTTGATTTTGTCTTTAGTTTTTGGGGGTAGGCTCTGTGTGAATGGGAGCTGACAACCAATGAATGCTCACTCAGAAATGCAATGCAGAGAATGCAGTGATGAGGAAAAAGAAACATAGATGTTTTAGACTCCATCTCCGATGCATTTTGGGACAACACAGGAAAAAAAAGGCAAAAATATGTGTAAAACATAGCAAAGCTAAACTAATCAAAATGTTATTAATTTTTTATCTGAAAAAAATAAAATCTTCATAGATAAGCTAAAGGTGTATGTAATGGCGTAACAGAATTAAAAACAGAAATCAATGAAAAACTATCACAGTATCTATAGGGCTTCAGCTCCTTCAAGAAACATCCTTCTTTTCCTTCCTTTAATTTATGAGGTCCAATAACTTGAGGAATATGTTCACTAGATACAACTCCTAGTTACGCTTCAATAAAGATCTCACAAAAAAAAACTTAGATATATGGTGCCTGGAAATATAAGACAGATGTAAATGCATTACAGATATTGTGACCAAAAGGGGATGCCCCAGAGTCCAGGCACAAGTATATAAACACGGTCTAGGGTACATATGAAGTGTATTTTTTTACTCCTAGTACCTTTCATAGGTACTCTTCTCTTCTTCCTTAAAGCAAGCCTTGTTCTTTGCCTGCCAACTCCAACTCACCTGGATGAACTAAAGTGACTTCTTTTATGTTGGACAAAGGAGTACTTCCAGTGCCATAGCACTGAATGGTGGAAGCTCATCCGAGTCACGTGAAAGCCCCAAAAAACAGGGAGCTCTTCTCAATGCAGCACCCTCTGACGGCAAACATGGAGTCCATTTGGGATCCCTGTGATTTATTGCAGTGGACAAGGAGCTGCTCTTAACAGACAATTCCCCCCCAGTCCATCCATTAATCTTCCATCCTGACTGGAATAATAATCAAGCACCATTCCAGCCAGGTTACATTTCCATATATAATGTCCATCCATTATGGCCTCCCGCCTGAGCCAGTCAGGGTGACAGTCCATCCCTTAGGACACTTACAATTTGTAATCATTATTCTGTTATTCTGTGCATGCCATACTACAATAATGCAACACAAAATTATAAATGATAGTTTGGCTTTTATAGGCTTAAATAACTTTAAGATCTACACTGATATATTGCAATGGCAATATCCTACATAACATTGCCATAAGTGCTTGCTGTCTATAGTATTTTATAACTCATAATACACACTACGAGCCCTAAGTAGGGGGAAACACATGTTGTATACTCTTTGTATTATTTGGCAGTTACTGTATAACAAAAAATTACAAACAAAATGGAAATTATCAAATGCAGGACAAGTTTGGTTAAAGCCTTTTTCCCTATCCTGTCAAAAACGGTTTCTATCCATCCAATGTGGTCCTATAAATGGATTTATCTAGTTTGATCATTAACAGATGGCAGGAATACTCAGATTTAAAATGAACCAAACAATACCAACAATGTACAAAATGTTGCTGGTTTTTTTCAAACCCTAAATACTTTTATCTACCGATGTTCTGGTGAAAAAGAAGGCAAACTAGAAAATGACAAACAACCATGTGCAGGAGTCATGCAGTTTGAGAAAGATTAATGGTTTACTCTCATTACAGTGCAGCTAACAAGAGTGCAAAATTCACAACAGAAGCGAATAAACACATTTATGATATAGAGTAAGAATGTTGTTTCTAAGTTTTTTCTATTGTATTTATTATTTGCACTAAAAAGGTTTAAAATATTGGAGTTGATGTCATGGATGACAGCTAAATTTTGTATTATTGTATGTCATAGAGAGCAGGTATCTATGAAATTATTTTTTTTTAGTGATCATCTTTTTAAGAAATTAATGCACAGAAGGAATGAACATCAAGTGGTACTAAATGTGTGCTCCTCACCAATTGTTAACTTAAAGAAACATCTCTTATACAGTGCATACAAATTGTACAATAGTGTATATCATATCTATATTGCATCCATCATGGAATCCAGCTTTTGATATTCAAAAAAAATCCACAATAAGCAGCTATTAGTAGTAAATAATACTATTAATAAACTTATTTAATTATTTTGTTCTCTATGGAAAGTACCAGAACAAAGTAAGGATTTTTGATTGAAATGTGCAGAATAATTGTAGCCCATAGTAATGTGTGTATTCACCTAAGACACAACACTCTAATGCTTTAAAAAATATATAGTTTATTTAGTTACTTTTATACATCCAGATGTACATTTAATTCCAGTCAAAAGCAAACATTAGCTTGCTGTAGGTGTGGGGATTCCATTCATGTTGCTGAGATTTGGACATGATAGCACATTTTAAAGCATTAATGTCTGCAATTACATGCACCCTTTTTTCATGTATACTTTTTGTGATAACAAATAGTGGAGAGATGTATTACATATTACAGAAAGTCTCTCTTAACATAGACACTAGCTTTGTTGGTAAACACAGACTGCACTCTACCAATTTTGCCAACAAATTTTTTTTTTTAATATGTGGCAATCCCATCATGATGTTATCTGTACACCTTGACACTGTGACACATGAAATCAGCGTCAAACTTGAATTCATTGTTTCTAATAAAGCTACAGGTATAGCAAACCTAAGACACAAATTTTAAAATTACAACTTTCACAATTATGTCTGATATTACAAACTAGATTATTCTAGAAACATTATTCTGATTGGTTTTTTTTTTATCCCCCTGATGGGAGATAGTTTGATACTTATTACTTTCAGAACAAAATGAAAAAAAAAATCTGAAACTAACATACAAATAAATGGAAGATTAGTTGGCTTTATCAATACAGCAGGACATTTTCCACTAAAACTTATGGCTGTATTTATCAACAATCGAAATCTCACCAAGACGTTTTTTAGTAATTGATATTATTCTAACATACTAACTACTGTTTAACTTGGCAGCCCTGCTACAGTATATGAATCTTTCTATGTCTTTGTGATCACACTTGATCACAACACTACATGAAAGATGTACCCATCAAAGGTCAAGCCTGGCTGTCTGTCACATATGTTAAATAGCTATTTCTGACTTGCTTTTTGTGAGAATGTGTGTGAGTGTGTGTATTAATGTGTCCTCTGTTGGCCTAGCACCTCATCCAGGGCTGGTTCCTGCCATGTGAATGATGCTGTTGGGATTATATACATTTAAACGAAAATAGCAAAATGTAGGATTTGAGGCTGACAATAACACAATTTTATACAATTCAAGAACCAATGTGAAAAATATTACTGATTATTTTTTATTTAACTAAAATTATATTATGCCACTTACTTTTGTCATATTAGCTAACTGATATTATATAAGTTTCTTAACTAGATGTTAATTAATTTTAATAAAAATGGTATTGTGTTATTGATCATTAGTGCTGATCTATGAAATTCGCCAAAGTATTTTTCGCAATGAATATGCTGTGTTCGCTGTTGATCTTGTTTGACAATTATTTTCCTTTTCCTTTCCTTCATCATGTGGCTGGCTTACACTTTCCCGCCATCCCATGATACTTTGCAAGGCCAGCATGACATCACAGATCTCTAACTGCCATACACAGAACTTTCAAGCGTGTGCACTGTAATATCTCTGCCTGGTCTGCTTTGTGCATGCATAATCCCTAATCCATCTGGTTTCCCACCTTAAATATGTTTATGAAATAAAACAAACTTGCAGTATTTTCTTTAAAGGGGTACATTAGCTGACCATATTAAGAACATTACAAGTACTGGCACTGTACTGTACACTCCTCACTCAGTTGGCGAAGTGCAGGGCCACATGGCTAATTATGCATTCACTACAGCTACAAGCCAAAACAAGCTTTAAAGGAATCCCTCTCCTACTCCTTCCCCAAATCAGAAAACAGATGGAACTCTGTAAAATATTAATAATAACGAAAGATTTATTACTATTTACAAGGTATTTTTATCTACTTGATGGAAGAAAAAAGTACAAACCATCTACACAGTGTTTGGAAACAAAAAAGATGTTCCAGCTATGCCTGGAGCAACAACTTCAAGCAATAGAACAAGCCAGTTCCACA
The DNA here is from genome assembly GCA_026402145.1 of Polypterus bichir lapradei. Taxonomy (NCBI): domain Eukaryota; kingdom Metazoa; phylum Chordata; class Cladistia; order Polypteriformes; family Polypteridae; genus Polypterus; species Polypterus bichir. The sequence goes on from JANRMT010062819.1 coordinate 7,446,793, forward strand.
CTGTTGCTTCATCACATGACTAACATGTATTCCAACCACTGGAACTCTGTGAGGGCAATGATCTATATTTTACTACTTACTGCTAGTTTTAAAAATGGGTTCTGATTTCAGAAGTTTTTGTATTAGTATTTTCAAAACACATAATATTGGCATTTGTTTTGAAGTGTCGAAAAACTAAAATTTCTTTGATGTCAGATGAAAGCAACATGCATAATTAGCCATGCACTGCAGCTACAAGCCAAAACAAGCCTTAAAGGTGTCCCCCTCCCCTAACCCAAGTCAGAGAAAACGTGAAAACTTGTAACATAAAGTACATCACATTTAAAACATATATTTTTCCTTTGAAAAGCTAAACAAAGATGGATAGCCATTAATTTGCCTGTCCTTTGCTTTTGTAGTTCTAAGGTATTGTTCTGTTAGAATATTGACAAAAAATTCATTAAACAAATAGTTCATTAAGAAAAGCTCAAATTGTACTCAAGCAATATAAAACTGTATTTATTCCAAAACAACTAAAGTTTAATAAACATTAAGCCTTTAGGTTTATGTAAGATGATGTTAAAATACAAAAACGTAATTAAAGCAGATTTCTGCAAACACAACCAACTGTTTAAACTGAACGTACAGAATTTTAAGTGTTTTCACCAGTCTGCTTAATAGAACTAAATGTAAATTAAAGTGACAGAAAATTGAAATGGGAGCCTTTCTAATTATGCCCAGATGCTAAATTGCAATAGTGTAATTTAGATACAGTTTCTCTAATAACATAATGGGAAATAAACTTTGGGACACCACATACACTTTATCTTGTCTACAACAAAAAAAAAAAAAAAAAAAAAGAAAATAGGTGTCAAGGATACACAATATAAAAATGAATAATAACAGGTTTCAAGAAAACCCCATAAAATTAATGTCAGAGGTTCTTCTACGATATTTTCACCTTAGAATTCATCTTAATAAGCTGTCACCAGAATCTTTTTTATTTACTTTTTAATTTTAGGTTAAAAAAAACACAACTATTAGATTGTCATGTTTCCCAATGCAAAGTTGTTGTCTGTAATACCTGCATTTTTATCACTCTTTAATTTAATTTTATTTCACCCTAATTTGACTGTTGGATCTAGAACAAGATGTACAGGTTAGGTTAGCTGGTGAACCAGAATTTACCACAGTAGATGTGAGTGTATGTGCATTTATGCAGTTGATTAACAAAGTGAGTTAAAGCAGTATAGTGGATATTATTGGCCAGATGGGATATCATTTTACATATGCCACCGTCTTGGAATAATGAAAATGAACCATGATGTAACAGCCCCAGTTTTCAGGCAAGTATACTGTATATTGTAATAAGAATCTTTGTCACATTTTGGGACATTTATGTAGGTACTAGCATAGTGAATGGCAATTTATTAAAACAGGCTTAATGGTACAATAGTCTACTTGTTTCAATCACATTGTGCATTTACAAACCTGTATTCACTGGATAGACCTTACATTCCTCCAGTGCTACTGTATATTTTTCATCATACATTCTAGCCCTTACATCCCTCTTTCTTTGCGCTTCTTCTTGCCTTTCCTCATAAGACATTCCAGCTCTATTGAAGGCGCTGGACGACATGATGCATAGAGGTACATTACACAGTTTATTATCTTGAGCTGGCCACTTGCTTTTGTTTATTGGACATTCTCATCCTTGTTATAGACACTGTTTTTCTCAGGCACAGACACTGGACATTTTATTTCTTTACATATATAGAAACATGAAGGTGAGATTTTCAGTTTTAATATAGACCAAATAAATTATACAGTGGCTATGTGTGTATATACCAAATTTTGGATAAAACAATGGAGTATAAGGTGAATCAACCATCCATCCTTTATCCAACCTGCTATATCCTAACTACAGGGTCACGGGGGTCTGCTGGAGCCAATCCCAGCCAACACAGGGCGCAAGGCAGGAAACAAATCCCGGGCAGGGCACCAGCCCAACGCAAGGCACACACACCCACACACCAAGCACACACTAGGGACAATTTAGAATTGCCAATGCACCTAACCTGCATGTCTTTGGACTATGGGAGGAAACCGGAGTACCCAGAGGAAACCCACACAAACACAGGGAGAACATGCAAACTCCATGCAGGGAGGACAAAGGCAAGTGAACCCGGATCTCCTAACTGCGAGGCAGCAGCACTACCACTGCACCACCATACCGTCCTAAGGTGAATCGTTTTGTAGCAAATTCACTTTCTAGCTGGTTCCACAAACTTCAGGAAGAGAAAGCCTATGGAGAAGTGCAAAGGAGCCTATTGTCTAACTATAGTGTTTATACTATTCAACCAATAAATTAGAGGGAAACATGAAAAATGTGCAATTAATAAAACACAAAAACTCATACATTAATCTTTTTAGTGAAAAAAAAATACACACAGCAGAAACATCAAACGTCATCTATCAGTCATCTGTTTGATATCTAAAGATTGATTCATATATTTAAAATGTTTAATTGGAGATCAAATTGAACAAACCATGGATAGTCCATTGCAGAAAACACACACACACACACACACACACAAGAGCCAATTTATCGTCACCAATTCATCTAACCTGCATGTGTTTGGACAGTGAGAGGAAACTGGAGGAACATACAAAGTTCCTCTGCAGGGAGGACCTGGTATGTGAACCCTGTTCTGTTTACAGCTACCACCATGCCACTGCACAGCCCAATATAATCATTATATATCAAAGAACATAAAACCATATTTACCTGACAGTACAACATATAGACTAACATATGCAACCATTCATGTTTTAATATGGTTCTGTTTACAGTATATTTGTCAAGACAGTACCGAAGCGGTTAGCACCGCTGCTTCATGAATCCAGTGTACCAAGTATGAATCCCATTCCTGGTCATTCTGTAAGTTTGTACATTTTCCTCTGCTCTGTGTTATTTTCTCTTCCTTTCCCTAAGATGTGCATATTAGTCAAACTGGAAACTTTAGGTGCAATTATGGGAGTGTGCATCTACAGGCCCTGCAATGGACTGGTGTCTTGTCCAGGACTGGCACTGGCACAACACAAACCTGAATCGGAATAAATCAGTTTCACACTGTACAGAAAGTATGTCAAATGTTTAATATATTTCATTGAGATATTTTTACAATTAGCATAAAAACTGATATATTACTAAAACTATGCCCATGAGAAAACAATTTTGAATAAAAACAACAATATCATTATTCTTCTTACTAGTGTTATAAAGTTGGTTTCATGAAATAATTTCTGCATTTTACCAAAATTATTCTTACCTGTTTCCTGCCTTGCGCCCTGTGTTGGCTGGGATTGGCTCCAGTAGACCCCCGTGACCCCATAGTTAGGATATAGCGGGTAGGATAATGGATGGATGGATGGTGTAAGTGCCATAAAGGACAGACAAATATGCTAGCTAGATGGGAAAATTACTTCTTGCCCTGCTGGAGGTTTTCAAAGGATGGACCAGCGGAAGGCAAAGGCCGGGACCAGTTACAGTACATCCCTCATCCGAGAGGTGGTAGTGGTCCTCCTGAGGCATCCCAGTTTGAACTCCCTCAGGGGTACATGGGAAGTGTAGCCTTGTTGGTGTTCCTGGCCATTGGATCACACTGTTGGGCAAGGACCTATCTTGGTTTCACATGGCCTGGAAGTATTTCCAAGAGGACAAATTATTGCACCAGAAGCATTTCCTGGTCCAGCTTGAAAGGATGATGAGTCAGAGTCAGGAGGCAGCAGTCTCAATTAGAGATACGGAAGGAGAAAAAGAAGAGACACACTTGATTGTAATTATGATTGGTTGACAAACAAAGATCTTTCAGGATTGTTTTAATTGTTATTGTTACAGAAAGTCACACAGAGATAATCTTTTAAAAACAAAAATTGTACAAAAATAAATAAATACATAAATAAACTTTGCCGTCAAACTAGAAAGAAAAGCTTTGATCCTAAAATTCAGACAGATGCTTCCTGGTGCCACCATTTTTTGTAACAAATAGACGATAGACACCACATAATAACAAAATGATGTCACCTGTATTGTATAACAGCAATTGATAGCATCAGGTAACACAATGTGGTGATATCAATAACAAAAAAATGGCAGTAGAAATGTTACACAATGATAGAAAAATCCCAAACAACCAAGTAAACACTAAAATATCAATGATGACTTGTGGCTGAAGTAATAGAACTGATAGGCCACAAAGGTGGCATTCACTTCTTTAAATCAAATTCAATACATCGTTAGTTATCCACTCAAAGTTTAAGATAGATTGTGTTTTTATCATTATGGTTTAATTATTTCTCCTTTTTAGTGTTAAAGCAGATTGTACACATCTCAGATGATGTTTAGAAAAATTGTACACGTTATTTTTGGAAAAAAAAATCTGAAAAAAAGAAAAGCAAAATCATGAGCCTCAAAACATAGATGATTTAAAATTAAATGATTAACTAAATCCAAATTCTTAATTTTAATTCATAAACTTAATCCAAATTCAGGTGACCAATTGTTTATGTAAGATATCAAGACTAAGAAACAAACAATCAAAAAAATTCAATATAAAGATTTTGGGGTGAAAGTTTTCAAAAATACAGTACAAACAACCTAACTAATAAAGGTCAAGAATGACAAAAATGTCAAAATGCCAAAAGATCAAGGATAGAAATGGTCAAAAATACTAAAGACCAATGAATGCAAAATGTCAACCTACAAAAAAGGTCAATATATACAAAAAACAAGACTAATCTTAATTATGAAAGCAGCAGGAAAAGGGAGTCAACAACTTAGAGAAGCACCCTCGATACCCCAAGCAGTGAGTTTAGAGCTTGAAGCTTGAAATGCCCTTAAATAGGGCTCAACTGGCAGTCCTGCTATCTGTACGCTTGCAGAGTTAATTCAACATAAAGGAAGAAAGGCAAGAAATAAAACAACAAAACACCAATAAAAGATTATCAGAAAAAAGCTTAAAATTCAAACACAAAGAAAAAAATTAACAGAACACTTTCTTAAACAAAATAACAAAACAATTTACATTACATACAGTGCATCCGGAAAGTATTCACAGCGCATCACTTTTTCCACATTTTGTTATGTTACAGCCCTATTCCAAAATGGATTAAATTCATTTTTTTCTTCAGAATTCTACACACAACACCCCATAATGACAACGTGAAAAAGTTTACTTGAGGTTTTTGCAAATTTATTAAAAATAAAAAAACTGAAAAATCACATGTACATAAGTATTCACAGCCTTTGCCATGAAGCTCAAAATTGATCTCAGGTGCATCCTGTTTCTCCTGATCATCCTTGAGATGTTTCTGCAGCTTAATTGGAGTCCACCTGTGGTAAATTCAGTTGATTGGACATGATTTGGAAAGGCACACACCTGTCTATATAAGGTCCCACCATTGACAGTTCATGTCAGAGCACAAACCAAGCATGAAGTCAAAGGAATTGTCTGTAGACCTCCGGGACAGGATTGTCTAGAGGCACAAATCTGGGGAAGGTTACAGAAACAATTCTGCTGGTTTGAAGGTCCCAATGAGCACAGTAGCCTCCATCATCCGGCCGGCCATGTAAACTGAGCGATCGGGGGAGAAGGGCCTTAGTCAGGGAGGTGACCAAGAACCCAATGGTCACTCCGTCAGAGCTCCAGATGTCCTCTGTGGAGAGAGGAGAACCTTCCAGAAGGACAACCATCTCTGCAGCAATCCACCAATCAGGCCTGTATGGTAGAGTGGCCAGACGGAAGCCACTCCTTAGTAAAAGGCACATGGTAGCCCGCCTGGAGTTTGCCAAAAGGCACCTGAAGGACTCTCAGACCATGAGAAACAAAATTCTCTTGTCTGATGAGACAAATATTGAACTCTTTGGTGTGAATGCCAGGCGTCACGTTTGGAGGAAACCAGGCACCATTCATCACCAGGCCAATACCATCCCTACAGTGAAGCATGGTGGTGGCAGCATCATGTTGTGGGGATGTTTTTCAGCGGCAGGAACTGGGAGACTAGTCAGGATAAAGGGAAAGATGACTGCAGCAATGTACAGAGACATCCTGGATGAAAACATGCTCCAGAGCGCTCTTGACCACAGACTGGGGCGACGGTTCATCTTTTAGCGGGACAACGACCCTAAGCACACAACCAAGATATCAAAGGAGTGGCTTCAGGACAACTCTGTGAATGTGCTTTAGTGGCCCAGCCAGAGCCCAGACTTGAATCTGATTGAACATCTCTGGAAAGATCTTAAAATGGCTGTGCACCAACGCTTCCCATCCAAACTGATGGAGCTTGAGAGGTGCTGCAAAGAGGAATGTGCGAAACTGGCCAAGGATAGGTGTGCCAAGTTTGCGAATTCATATTCAAAAAGACTTGAGGCTGTAATTGCTGCCAAAGGTGCATCGACAAAGTATTGAGCAAAGGCTGTGAATACTTATGTACATGTGATTTCTCAGTTTTTTTATTTTTAATAAATTTGCAAAAACCTGAAGTAAACTTTTTTCACGTTGTCATTATGGGGTGTTGTGTGTAGAATTCTGAGGAAAAAAATGAATTTAATCCATTTTGGAATAAGGCTGTAACATAACAAAATGTGGAAAAAGTGATGCGCTGTTAATACTTTCCGGATGCACTGTACAGGCAATAATAAACGGGACCTAACTAAGAGTGAAGTCACTACAAAACCATGACAACACTATTAATGTAAAATTGGCATGAAGCAGAAGCCTTAAATGTGCTGACTTTTTTTTTCTTTTGATCTGTTTCAAAAGCAAATATATATGTTTCAAAGAGGAAACTGCTGGAAATAACTTTGTTGCCATGGAAACTCTCTTCTGTGGTCAACAACTGAGTAAGTTTTGGCATTGCAAACTTCATTCCATTTATGTAAAAGATAATATGTCCCTACTGTGCTATTTCAGGGAATTTGCATTACTTCAAAATAATCCATTAATTACTTATAAATGATGTAACCAGAACCCTCTTAAGACCTATATGCGAGATATCTTGCACAGAGGAGACTGTGTCACTTGATGAATTTGTTTAATAATACAGATAGTTCATCAGATAATAGAGCTATCAACTATGGACTACAAACAAGTTCTCACAGTTGCGATGAGGTGTGTTATTGAAGTAAAAACATATGCCTGTGTGAGTTCAGTAAGAAGCGGAGCTTTTGAAAACATAATGCATGCTTTCTTGGAACCTTGACTGCACATCTCAAGAAGTAGTGAAAAATATGGCACTCTAATAGGCATGTGCTGTTATTTTATGAATGTTTGATCAAAAATATACCAGAAACAAAATAATTTTCATGAGAGGGCAAGTTGAGAGTTTCTATCAAGTAACTAAATCTCTAATTTCAAATTTTCTGAGTCATCCATCAGCAACTTAGTTTAGTCAAACTGGGTATCAAGCCATATATTTCAGTTATAAATGAGTAACTCTACTGTAAATTGGAGAATTTTTGATTTGTTAAATTAAAAAAAATGAAATACAGAAGTTTACAGTCAGATAAGTCTTTGCTTTTAACTTCTGTGGACTTCATGCAGTGCACAGTACTTCCAGAACAGACATATCAGTGGATGGAGCCAACAATGATGGATGGACTAAAAGGCAGAATTCTACGTGACCATCATCATCAAGCCTTTCCGTGAGAACCCTAAATCCAAAGAGGACTGTTTCATTTATGTTAGGTAGAATGCCCAGAGGGGACTGGGTGGTCTCATGGTCTGGAATCCCTACAGATTTTATTTTTTTTCTCCAGCCGTCTGGAGTTTTTATTTTGTTTTTTCTGTCCCCCCTGGCCATTGGACCTTACTCTTATTCGATGTTAATTAATGCTGATTTATTTTGTTTTCATATTGTGTTTTTTTTTTATTTTTCTATTCTTTATTATATTCAGTCACAGATGAGTACATGGATTCCACGTTTCAAGGCAGAAGAGCAAAGTTCCATTTTTCGATTGGCTTTTTATAATTTCTTCTTCCTCCCCCTTCCTCTTACTTATCAATAAGCACAATATGTTTATCTAAGCATTTCATCTTACACTGTGTGAATCGGCTAACTGTTTCTGTTTTGTGTACATTGCAAAAGGGGTCCTAAAGAAGGAAAAGTCATCTTTCCTGTGTCTAACGGATGAGTGCCATAAAAGGAAATTGTCCTTGGTCAGCTTAATACACCCTGTCTTATGTATGAATAACCTGCCATTATAGCAAAAATAGCTTTTAACCCTTAGTAGCTTGAAAGGAGTTAAATTTTCGTTCCCACTTGCATTTCTGGTGGAAGATATTTTCAAAATGGTCTGAGGTTTATGGCTTTATTTTTTGACCGTTGAATGCCTGGCAACCTTTTGAAATGAATCCAAATAATCCCCTTGTTGACTTGTATAGAGGTAAATTGCTTTAAAGATGCATCTAAATCTGACACTGAGTTTGTGTCATTAACTATTATTGCAGATATTAGTATGATGGGTAAACTTTAAGACCAGGGGCCTCATGCATAACGCCATGCATAGAATTCGCACTATAACATGACGTAAGCACAAAAGCCGAAATGTGCTTACGCACAGAAAAATCCAGATGCAGGAACCTGTGCGTACTCCAACTTCTACATTCTTCCACTTCATAAATCCCGGTCAGCGTGAAAAGTAACACACGTGCACGCGCCTGCTGTCCCGACCCAATTCCTCCCAAAATTACTCCTCTTTGAATATGCAAATTAATATAAATAGCCCTTAACCTCAGCGTTCTGTGAAAAGACAATGGGAAAAGCAAGGGGGAAAATATAAGAATTTCAGCGAATACCAAGTGGAGGCAAAAGAAAAACATACTATTTGTTGATTTAAACAGTGGTATAATCAACAAAAGGAAGTTGATCGGGTGACATAGCGTGTCGGAGAAACTCGAAAGCTCAAGTTCACAAAGACGCACAAAGTCGCACAGTGCCAAAATAAAAAAGAAGTCACATATCAAAGTTGCCGTGAAAAGGCGAGTTGTAGCCCACCGTCTGAGCTTATTAGGGTACAGACAAAAAAAAATAGGCACACAGTGGGAAAAAAGCACAAAATGTCAACTTAAATCTCGAAATTTCCACTTTAATCACGTAGTTTATTTTCTCATTAAAGTAGAACATCATAAACTTCATCTTAAAATCATTTAATTTGCTAGTTTCCCAAATCCCATCGTAACTAAAGTAGCATGTTAAATGCTTTGTTTTGTATTTGATCTTCAATGTGCTCTATGTGTATGAATCACTATGTGCTTCCATTCTTTCTCTTTCTCCGACAGGACATAGAATCCGTTACATTCGAGATATTACAGCTCTCTGAATAATTAAAATACTGATATGTATACATGATATCATTTTCATGATAATTGGAATGAAAGCATGTTATTAAACATGGGAACATGATGGCGCAGTGATTGTTCATGTCTCACACAAGATGCTTGCTGTGCCATGTGCTACCTTCGATGAAATACTTTATTGTAGCAGTACTGTCTCTTTCAAACGTACTAACCTGCAATTCCTGTCCTTACTTTTCTTTCCCCAAATACCCAATCGCCACACAATCAGCTCTGTAATAGACGTTAAGCCTTCTGTAAGCTTACAACGATGATTCTTCAAAACGTTTAAGGAACATTGAAATATCTTCATAGTACATGTTTAATTATTCTATCTGTCTATCCTTCCAGTGTCGCGCCAGCTTCAGCAAATATAAAGCGCAAGGCAGGAACAATACGTGAACTTGCTAGAGCTGCAGCACTGTGTCCTCACATGTTTAATTATTAACAATACAGATTATTTAAATGAAGTTAAAGTTTTATCTGTACAATATAATCAACATATTTTGCTGCATTTTATCTTAAAAATAATATTGTCATCATATGTAAATACGTGCTTTATAAAGTGGCGCAGGTTGTGCAATATTATAACTGTAGTGCAAGTATACAGTGGGGTAATTGTACTGAGTGCGTTTATAGTTCTTGGGATGAAACTATTTCTGAACTGCGAGGTCCATACAGGAAAGGCTTTGAAACGTTTTGCCATGGCTAAGGCAGCGTGTGCTTGATGCTGTATACTGATAATTCTCTTTCTGATCACCTGCTGCTGTGATTCCCCACTCAGATACAGTGATATAAATATAAATGGTGCAGTGAGAGTAATATGGAAAAAGATGATCCGCTGTGGCAACCCTTAAAGGGAGCAGCTGAAAGAAGAAAAAGAAGAAGAAGAAGTTGGTGCAGTGAGAGTAACAACACTAAAGCAGCTATGGTATTTGGAATACTATGGCTATTCCCTGGTCCATTATATTGTTACAAGTTAATTACAATCAGATGCATTACACTAATAAACAATATGCGGCTAGTTTCAGTGTATTTATAAAGCCGCATCAGGAATGTGGTTCTAAGAAATAAAGGGTAACCACACAGGAACAGTAGCACTGCTTTGACGCTGGGTGCCGCCAGTCTTCAAAACCAAGTGGAGAACTTGCGTACAACAGGGTATGAGGTACCGAGGAAAAATGCGTGGCTTTATGCCAAGTGTAGGTTTTATACATCGCGTTTTGAACGTGGAAACATTCTTACGCAACATTTCTGTGTGTATGCACTGTTTATACATGAGGCCCCAGGACATTTAAACATTTTGCCTTGATTGCCACCAAGTTCTTGATTACTGTAGTAACCAAGATAGTAAAAAGTCAACTGTGAACATTGCACTGGTGAGAAACCTAGCCTGTTTAAACCCTGAGAGGATGTCTATTATGAAAGAGCCTCTATCTGTGGCTTTCATAATATAGTGAAACTAGTGGCAGGTTTCATGCATCCAATGTAGATGTTGTAATGGGAAAATACGGATCCATATATCATGTTTTTAAAAAACAAAATTCTATTGAGTTTGCAAGGTTCATTTGAGAGAAATATAGTTTGGATTGTTTTTTACTCTCTTTAACAGACAGAAAGGAATATGGTTTCCTGTGGTTGGTTGTAAGAAGCATGCTTATTCTATAAAATGGTCAGGCACTTGATGAAAGAGGTCTCTCTTTTAATAATGAACCAGTTACAGACAATCTGAGACAGTTCCCTCTTATTTTTAGACGTATCATAAAATTTCAGAAGCGCTGGTTGAACTGCAAAGGTGGTTTTGTCAAAAGAACTTTTGAGTTAGGCTGGAAATGCCAGGCAGCAATACTGCTACTGTGATTTTAGTAAAAGAAAGAAAAATGAAAGAGGAAAGTCATAACGGTCAAAAGAAAAGATTGGCAGAACTGGAAACTGAACAACTTGAGGTTAAAAAAGCAAGACTAGAAGATGACATTAGACATTTCATCAAATCGGCTGATGAGCAAGCTGCAAAGGCTGAAGAGGAAGGCATCCTATCTTGTCTGACCACTTCAGATTCACAGAGAAAAGCGGCAAAATGAAAGGGGAATGATTTAAAGGATGAAAAGCTAAAGGAAAAAAGAAATGCCATGCAGAATTAATATATTAAATGACTTTTGCTGGATTTTGTGTATATATAATATTCAGACTATATTCCAGGTTTTATTTTTATTTTTTGTAATGTGCTTTTCCTGGAATTGAAGAGCAAAATAAATATTAGAAACTAAAATGTAAAGTATTACAGACTTTTATTTGTATTTTTTTTTAGTTAAGCTTGTTTTTGAAAATACTATCCACTTGAAACTTTCATCACATTATAGTTTGGAATTATGCTGTAGCCTTTGGGAAAGTTATTGAAATTTATTTTATCAAACAATGGAACCCTGGGTGTATAACCTTGGATTGTTTAGCCTCATGAAATGTTTTCCTTGTTTTGTCTCCCATTCTTGGTGACCCAAGTCAAAAATATATCTTTTTATTTTATGTTTTGGCCAAGTTATAACACCAAGAATGTGAATATTTTTTTTATAGCCACGAAGTATCATTTACTGTATGTTTTGTTTCAGGAAAACCTTTACCCATTATAAAACGTAAGGTATTCAATATATCAAGGATGAAATTCATTAAAAATTCTTTATAAAACTGTAGCACATTACTCCATAATTAAAACTCTGAGAATGCTTACATATAATTTAATTTATATGAATTAAAAATCAAATTAGGCCAAATGTTGAATGACAAGGCAATGTACAATAAATGAGTCTCATGGCAGCTGAGTGTGAGAAACTGAATGAAAAACACTTTTGTTAAGTGCCAGATGCAAATTTCATGTGTGACATTTAGCTTGCTGTTCATTATTTTTTAAAAGCATTCAACAGCCATTTAACCCTCTTAAAAATCACTATTAGCTCTGCACACTAAATCACATGGAGTACTGGATACAAACAGTATTGATTTATTCAGAGTATTTAATGGAAATATCCAGAAAAGGCATTATACATTAGTAAATAACAATAAAATTCTTAGTAAAAAAGCATTTTTCAAGTGAACAGGGCATAGGTCATTTTAATTCTATTACATAGGAATAATACATACATACATACATACAAATTAATACATATAATATGCATACAAGTTAATTATATGCATAAGTAATTTTCATTATGTTTTGCATGTATTATTATCTTAAAATGTAGACACTTGAAAAAACAGAAATAAGAAAATGTTTCAGATTCATTGAGAACTGAAGGAAAAGCAACACTAAACACTGTAAAAATAAAATCTATAAATTTACTAAGTTCTAGTGAACATCTTAGAAGTTAGAGATGCTACCAAAACATGTGTTTGTTTCTCTGTTAATGTCTTGAAATGTGCCCATTCTTGCAAAAGAATAAGCTTTGAAAATCAGCTATGTTTAAAATTTACCATAAGAAAATAACAGATTATACTTACCTGTTAAAATCCCTTTAATTCAAACATCCATCAGTTGCACTAAGGCAATGGTGTAGACCTATGTATGCCATGTACTGTATATGTATATTTATTTATCAATTCTGTTTAACTTAAATAGTTACATGAGAGTACACTGGTGCCTTGGTTTGCGAGCATAATTTGTTTTTTGGAAACATGCTTGTAATCCAAAGCACTTATATATCAAAGCTAATTTCCCCATAAGAAGTAATGGAAGCTCAGGTGATTCGTTCTACAACTCAAACATATTCATATAGAAATGATTAATACAAAATATAAAGTAAAAATACACAAAATAAATTAACCTGCACTTTACCTTTGAAAAGAATCGTGGCTGATGTGAGGGAGACGAGAAAGCAGCAGTTTGAGACTGGCTCGTTCCATTGTTTGAAGTCGAGCTGCACATATTTTGTGTTTCCGATCTCTGTCACTGATGCTTTGCACTTTCTTCTTCCTGGAAGAAGATAGAAACAGTAAAAAAAAAAAAAAATTCATTATAACTATTTCACAGGGTCGCATATGTTTTCTTCTTGGGAAGGGAGAGTAGAATGGAAGGCTCCATTTTAAGGCTTGTTTTGTAATTGTAGATGGGCACATGGCTAATTATGCATGCAAATTATCCTTGTGCTGCTGTATGGTCGGTGCATAGGGATCAGAGTTTTATGTCCAATGGCAGTACTTATAATACTGTTGCTATTGTCAGCTCAAATGAATATGCTGCAAGTTTAAAAATAAAAAGAACACACGCAGGTTGGAAGGCTGGAGTACTGACCAGGTGATGACAACAAGCATGCCCAAAGAAGCTCTTCAATAATCTTACTGTATGCATGCATGAAAGTTTTACGCAAGGCTGCTATAGTTCTCTGATGTCATGCTGGCTTTGCAAAGTATCATTAGGCACTGGAGTGAAAAAAATATTCACCTAAGCTGGATGCAAGGTGATTTTCCAGGAAAATATTGAATATAGCATATTTATTGTTAAAAATGACAAATTTCACCTACTGGTGGGTGTGGTACATCACATCATTTACCTCATATACTTTACATGAATATAAATTTACAGCTGGAGCCTACCCAAAGCAAAGAAAGAAGACAAATCAACTAGGTCCTTTTAGAACAAAATCACCTTTACCCATGTGGATTTTTCCTCATTGACTTGTGTTTGTTTTTATTTAAACCTTTTCAAAAAAAGGCACGAGGTAAGTTTATGTGTGGCATAGAATTAGCCCAATGTTAGAGATTGTTCCCACGACCGTGGCATTAGATTAAGTGGGTTATGTTAAAGGATGGATACTTCAGATTTCTCTTTAACATACAAAGGTATATGCACTTCATTTGCTCAAAACAAAATCCAAGTGCCAGCTGGAGAAAATAAGATAACTTTATATGGGATATAATTTTAGTAACAATTAATTTAGGGTTATTTTTAATTAAGAAAGCTTTTTATCAAGAACTGGACCTGTGTCTGCAACAGTTGTGAAAAGTTGGTTACACTCCTGTGCTACATTCGTCAAAAAAACTATAATAAACAACAACATAGAACACAAGACAGTCTCTAGACTCCACAGGGGTTGTTGTATTTTATTCAACTGCAATGGTTAAAATTACCCAGTAACTATTATACAGTGCATCTGGAATGTATTCACAGCGCATCACTTTTTCCACATTTTGTTATGTTACAGCCTTCTTCCAAAATGGATTAAATTCATTTTTTCCTCAGAATTCTACACACAACACCCCATAATGACAACGTGAAAAAAGTTTACTTGAGATTTTTGCAAATTTATTAAAAATAAAAAAATTAAGAAAGCATATGTACATAAGTATTCACAGTCTTTGCCATGAAGCTCAAAATTGAGCTCAGGTGCATCCTGTTTCCCCTGATCATCCTTGAGATGTTTCTGCAGCTTAATTGGAGTCCACCTGTGGTAAATTCAGTTGATTGGACATGATTTGGAAAGGCACACACCTGTCTATATAAGGTCCCACAGTTGACAGTTCATGTCAGAGCACAAACCAAGCATGAAGTCAAAGGAATTGTATGTAGACCTCCGAGACAGGATTGTCTCGAGGCACAAATCTGGGGAAGGTTACAGAAAAATTTCTGCTGCTTTCAAGGTCCCAATGAGCACAGTGGCCTCCATCATCTGTAAGTGGAAGAAGTTCGAAACCACCAGGACTCTTCCTAGAGCTGGCCGTCCATCTAAACTGAGCGATCGGGGGAGAAGGGCCTTAGTCAGGGAGGTGACCAAGAACCCGATGGTTACTCTGTCAGAGCTCCAGAGGTCCTCTGTGGAGAGAGGAGAACCTTCCAGAAGGACAACCATCTCTGCAGCAAACCACCAATCAGGCAAGTATGGTAGAGTGGCCAGATGGAAGCCACTCCTTAGTAAAAAGCACATGGCAGCCCTTCTAGAGTTTGCCAAAAGGCACCCGAAGGACTTTCAGACCATGAGAAACAAAATTCTCTGGTCTGATGAGACAAAGATTGAACTCTTTGGTGTGAATGCCAGGGGTGATGTTTGGAGGAAACCAGGCACCGCTCATCACCAGGCCAATACCATCCCTACAGTGAAGCATGATGGTGGCAGCATCATGCTGTGGGGATGTTTTTCATCGGCAGGAACTAGGAGACTAATCAGGATAAAGGGAAAGATGACTGCAGCAATGTACAGAGACATCCTGGATGAAGACCTGCTCCAGAGCGCTCTTGACCTCAAACTGGGGCGACGATTCATCTTTCAGCAGGACAACGACCCTAAGCACACAACCAAGATATCAAAGGAGTGGCTTCAGGACAACTCTGTGAATGTGCTTGAGTGGCCCAGACAGAGCCCAGACTTGAATCCGATTGAACATCTCTGGAGAGATCTTAAAATGGCTGTGCACCGACGCTTCCCATCCAACCTGATGGAGCTTGAGAGGAGCTGCAAAGAGGAATGGGCGAAACTGGTCAAGGATAGGTGTGCCAAGCTTGTGGCATCATATTCAAAAAGACTTGAGGCTGTAATTGCTGCCAAAGGTGCATCGACAAAGTATTGAGCAAAGGCTGTGAATACTTATGTACATGTGATTTCTCAGTTTTTTTATTTTTAATAAATTTGCAAAAACCTGAAGTAAACTTTTTTCACATTGTCATTGTGGGGTGTTGTGTGTAGAATTCTGAGGAAAAAAATTAATTTAATCCATTTTGGAATAAGGCTGTAACATAACAAAATGTGGAAAAAGTGATGCGCTGTAAATACTTTCTGGATGCACTGTATGTTCATTTTTTTTTCTTTAGTTGCTTCTTGCATTCCTGGCCCAGCCCTTGTTAAAACGTCACAGAATGTAGACTTGTGAAGGTCATTGTGAAACTGACAATCAAGATGGGTGTTCTGGATATTTGGATATACCTGGGAGCATGAAGATGAGCAACTAAGTGTAGAGTAACAATCAGAAAAGTATTGCTAAAAAACATAGGAGGCAGGCAGTCAATAATTAATTCTTTATTGAGAAATAGTTATGTTCAGTCTAACTGGAATACTGGCAGTATCCTGTAGTTCTTTTTTTAATTTTTTTTAAGGAACGGTCAATATATACATTACCCATTTGGATTATGTGATATTGTTAAATTATTAATTTACAGATGTTTCATCATGTTAAGAGGGAGACATCCCTGTGCATCAATGTTTTCTAGTATCCACTACCATTCTCAATCTGTCCCATAGGGATAGTCCCCTAACATCTCTTTCCTCAGGAACATTTTCCTGTCTGTATTTCTGCTGTCCTGAACACTTATTTCTCATATTAAATGTACCTTTCTTTTCTAAAAGTCTTGCATTTATAGTTACTTCCGTATTCAATAACAACTCTCAGTCTTTCCATTCTGATTTTCTAAACCATCACAGCGCTGAAACTGCACTTATCAGAACTCTGAACAACAGAGTGAATGATGAGAATGGGTGTCCAGCTGCACTGCTTTTCTTTGATCTTACATAGCTTGTCACTTTATGTATTACATGTTTGTTTCAAGTTTGTCATATAGAGTTCTTTAGTTTTTAATACTGTATCTGGCTTATAAAGCTCTTTTTGAAAGTACTTATTGAAATTTGTCATTCGTGCATTCTATTTGTTCTGGTTTCTGCCTGTATTACATTTCTGATTTGTATTTGCTGTTCTTGATTTACTGTATTTGTATATTTGACACAGTAATTTTTTTTCTCTATAATTCAACCTACAGTATAACAATGCATGTTGACAGTGGTGCTTTTCAATATAAAGATTGATTGATAAATAAACAAAAGGCCATGAGCTTTGACAACTGTCAAGCTGACCTTCTGCCACAATAGACAGAAAACTAGCTGATGTCTGAATTATTCTGACACATCCTAGTCCGAATACCTCATTTAAAGAATTGAACATTAAACATGGTCTTCAATAAGAGTTTAAGTTTACAGTCAGGTATGCAATTAAATTATTTTTTTCTTGCATGCCTCCCACAGGCTAATGACAGTCATGCAATACCAACACAGACAATGAATACAATATCATACAGTGAAGGAAATGTTTAAGCTTATTTCTGTCAAAATTCTGGTGACAACAATTTACTTGTCACCTTATACAGGAAGAATATTTTTTAAAAATAAAAACATCTTTTGATGCAGTGATAAACAGATTTACTAGGTCTACTTATCTGCACAGGATGTTGGTGCTGATGAATCATTTCTGCTTTAAAAAGGTCATTTGGCAATGAAACAATACAAACCTTATACAATTACTGCTGAAGTTTTAAAGTTTTGCCTAAAGTCTACAAACTGTTGAAGAACTAAACTTGATGATGTGTTTTTAAAAATTATTTTTATTAATATATTTTTTGTGGTTTTACATTTACAGCTGAAAATACCTCATATACCTTATATTGTGAAAACACTTTGGTGCCAGAATGGTGTTTTTCTCTCTAAAATAGACACTTCTAGCATCATATTCATTTTGTTCTTAACACTTGAAATGCATTACTCATAATCTCAAATGCATTTTTTTTAGTTTAGTTGACTGATCTCGCTCTCTGCACATGGATTGCTTGCTGCTGTTGAGTAGTTGCTATTCAAGTTTCAGTTACTCCAAAGTCTTCACTACATAGTAGTTTTTTTGTGGTTCCCTCAGTATGTCTAGGTGGGGCCAAAAAACAATGATTTAAGCCTAAGGGCATCCTACCCTATAAGTCACCTCATGGTAATCAGGTATAATCTGATTTTTCTTAACTTTTTGAACCTGCAGATGGCAGAATTCTTTATATAAACTTTCTCTGACTTAGAAGGCTTTAGAGATCAACATGAGTGGTAGGCAATGACAAAACCATGAATGGGAGATTTTTGAATTAAACATTGAAAGCTGCAATAGAAAGCACATTGTCGTAGAGTAGGATACCTAATGTGCTATACAGATTATAGCATGGGAATGGTGGTATATAAATAAAATGTATTATTATTATTATTATTATTATTATTATTATTATTATTATTATTATTATTATTATTATTATT
>JANRMT010062819.1:7465211-7532013 GCA_026402145.1 Polypterus bichir lapradei
TTATTATTATTATTATTATTATTATTATTATTATTATTATTATTATTTGGGAAAACTCAAATGTTATAGTTCATCAGAGATTGACTCTGTCAACTCAACTGTCTTTTTCTGTGCCAAGAAAAACAAAGCTTGAAAAGTTCCAACAATGAGATTGCAAGTGCAAGTCCAAGTTCACAAAAGACAACAACCTTTAACATCATGTTTGCAAATGGTAGCAACTTGGGGAACAAACTCTACCGAACACCAAAAATGTGAAGAATCCCAAGCTAATTTGTTTATTGAAACTGGCATGTCTACAAGGCTATGTGACACACCATGGTTCAGAAGATGGGCTTCTTCTCTCAACATCAAATTTCACATGCTATGTGCTACACACATAAGTGTTATAGTGAGAATGCAGGAAAGTAAATTGCATAATGGACAAAAAAGTATTCTAATAACATTAAACAAATATTACTTCCAAACCAATTAAGACTAGCGTTCTGTCTGATTGCAACACATAGTAAACTCCATGATATTTCTTTAACCGAATCATAATTTCTAAAACTGAAACTAATATACAGTATGTAAAAAGAGAATTGGTTTCGAGAAATAAAAACTATACTAAAACCAAAAATACAGCATGGAGATTAATTAAAATTAAACTTAATTTTCAAGTAAAATCAGAAATAATGTAAAAATAAAAAACAGTTTAAAAAGGAACAAATTATAATAACCTTGAAGCCTGGGTCTTAAGTTTTGTTGAACCCAGCAGATCATAACAAAAGTACTGTTAAAAATTAGAAATGCTAAGATCTGGAGAAAAGACTTTTGCCAATGCAAAAGACAACCATAAAAATCACCTTTCAATGGCAGAAAAATAAAAAAAGAGGTAGATGCATGGGTTATTTATTTATTTAATTAATTTAATATGCTTTGTTAATCGCCATGGGGAAATTGTCTTTTTGCATGACTTTTGGGAGTCAGAGCACAGGGTCAGCCATTATACAGTGCCCCAGAGCAATTTTCAGGCCTTGCTCAAGGGCCCAACAGATTAGGATCCTTTCTGACAGTAACGAAATTTGAGCCAGTACAGATCCTTAGCCACAGAGTCACAGCTCCGCACCTATAATATAATGCTAAGTACACTAGGTTGTTGAGTCACTATTCTGTCAACATGGTGTGAATGCTGAATGTAGTCAGACTTTCCCCATGTTAACATATTCCATGTTCAGGTCCCCACCAAATAGTAATCCCTTTAAACTGTGCAGTAATGGACTAGCAGCAACAGGGATTGCATTGTTAATTGGTCCGTACTCTCAAATCCTGCATGTAACTGGTTTTTGCTTGAACGTTATCTGCCACTGTGACTGAAATAGGAGTGCAATTTAGTAGCTGCTTCTACAAATGACAAGATTTGGAGCCCCTCTGCTCATCACATGGTGGGGAAGTGGAATTTCAAAGAAACTATAAAAAATAGGATGTGTCTTAATTAAAACATGATAAAGGCTTTTGGTGTCCAACTGGAAACTTTTGAAAATGAGACTTTTTACAAAAGCACTTAAGAATTTGGGTGTGAGGACCACATCCAATGGTAACCATATTCACTTCATAGCAAAGAGTATTCGTCTGCAACCAAAAATAAATAATCTTTGCAAGTTTATATGTTTTTTATTTAATATTCAACACACAAAGCTGGCATTTAATTTAGCAGCCTGGTAGTAACTGAGAAGAGTGTTATTTAGACAACAGCATTTTTTCAAATCTTTATAATGTACAGCTGAAACTGGCTGGTAAGAGAGACCATTTATGATACCAGAATACATGGAGCAGTTGCTGGAAATAAATCTAGATAAAGAATTGTCACTGCTTTGCACTTTTGGCACACTATGGTTGTGCTATACATTCACACATCTTCTATTTGATATACAATTTTTCAGTGATTGAAAGGATAACTGTAAAGAAACATTCAAGGTCTGTGTGTGTTTGAAATAGCAGAAGACATAATCATTACTGACACTAATGAGAATGCGTATTGTATAAAGTTTGTGTGCAACATAATGCAGAGAGAAATATTAAACTTGACACAAAATGCATGCAAGGTGTCAAAGGTGAGGTACAGTGTATGCGTCTTGTGATAACACCTGAAGGAGTGCACGTCAGATCAAGACAATCTGAAAACATTATAAAAGCATGTCAGCTTTGAATACCAACTTCAGATTTAACTAAACACTATTCACAGTACATACAGATGCGTACAAAAATGTGCTTTGATAACAGCACTCTTGAGACAATTATTATAGACAGATATGCAGTGGCAATGCCCTCATTTACATGAAACAGCATTAAGTACTATCAAGAACATACTAGTGGAAGCAATGATAAAAAAAAAATCCAGCAAGCAAAGTAGTACAAGACATCATGAGAGGGTTTGATGCCTCTAAAAATACCTACCTGGCCAGCCCAGTAGAGTCTCTCCCTAATCCAGATAGCCCTCCAACTTCTAGCTTCAGGTTTCTGGCCTAGCAAGCTGCAAAATGGGGAAACTTTTTTGTAAAGGTCAACATATACCTTAACCTTCTAAAAATCCTTACAAGAGGGAGGAACCATGAAAAACTCAATCTCATAGAGACAAGCTAAAATGAAAAATCTATATTTAGTAAAGAGGAATATATTAAGAAAAATAGAAAAACATGGAAAGAAAAGGAAATAAAGGCAAAAATGAGTTGTTAGAAAGGTAATCCAAAGTGAACAAGTCCCCATGCACAATTCAAGAGCAGAATCAAAAAAATAGCAAAAAAGAAAAAAAAAAAAAATTAAAAAAATTATAAAAGCAATTCAATGAGAAAACAGTTATTCATTAATCTTTTATGCAGCACTTCTGAGATCCTCCTTTATCAACTTAATAGCAAGAGGTAGATTGTCAGGAATGATGATGTCTAGGTGGACCACCCACAGGACACAAGGAATGGACACATATTTAAAGAAACAGTGTATGACTGCAGAATAATAAACAAAAACAACAGTAATCACAAAAATACATGGAACAAAATAACTCAAATTTAACCAATATAGTAAAGACATAAAACATACATAAACAACACAGACATGTTGAAAAAGAGGCATAAATCCATGCTTGCTTTGCAAAGAACAGGTAATCTGTCATTAATTTTCCTCCCTTTACTATGCATAATAAAATACACCCACTTCTGGTACAATTTCTCCAATCTTTGTCTTTGGTGGTCTGGAAATAAGCAAACAAAGAACCAAAAACCTCTTTTTGTCTTTTGATTAGTTATGTGTGTTGATTGTTAAATCTTTTCATATTTCTTTATTTTAGTTGTGTGAAGGAAAAAAAAAGTGACAGAAATGTTCTCTGCACATGTCAAAGTTCTGACACAGAAAGCATGAATGAATGGTTGGTGTTTTTAGAAAATAACACCTTTGACATAATGTACCAAGGCATGTGCAACAACCATAACAATGCCACATTATCCTATCAATGTGTTCCTGAGGTCATACTTGAATTACATTACCAATGCACAATATGATGAAAAGCATATAACAAATGGGTAACAGGTGAAAAATAAAAACAAAACAGCAGTAAATATGGGAAAAAAATTAGCATACTCTCAGCTCACTTAAATACTTGTTAATCATTAAGAAAACCATCTGCAAAGTCGCAAATGACAATTCTGCACCTGCAGTGCTAATCTGTGACATTAAATACATCCCTGAGAGAGCAATGCTATTGTTTGATGCTTTACTCAGACCATTTGAGACCACCAGTGCAAGCTGATGAGGAACAGGTGTATTCAGACTGGAGCCATCTAGTCTTCTTAGCCACCAAGGCCCTTGGAGAAAGGTTGGAGTTGGTATATAAATAGTAGTTGAAAGAGACTGAGGCTTGTTTGCTACCCTAGGATAGTACGGTCCACCATTTCATATAGAAAAACTATCTGCAAAAGGCAGAAAGGCAAGAGTACAGTAAAGAGTTCAACATATCCATATTCATCTGTGTCTGCATGTTTGTTTGTTTTTTCCAGGTATTCCAGTTCCTCCAGCATCACAAAAATAGCATCTTAGATTAAATGGCTATTCTAAACTGACCTTGTTTACGTGTGCGTGAGTTGGCACTGCAATAGTCTGGTGTTTCGTCTAGTGCTGGTTCCTCGGTCCTGCCAGGATAGGCTAATGCCCTCCACAACCCTGCATTAGATTGAACAGTTTTAGAAATGTATATATGTATATATGCTAATTCTGTTGGGTGGCATGGTTTGGTGATGTTTAGCACTGTTTCATTTTAACTCTGGTATTTGAAGGCCAGCATGTTCAGTATCTGTATGAAGTTGCAATTCCAGTTTTCTCTCACATTCCAAAGAGGTATACGCTTGCTTATTTGGTACAGTTTTCCAGTATGGGTGAACATGCCTTATGATGTGCTGGCACCTTATCCATGTCTTTTTGACTCTGTATTTGAAAAAGCAGAATCAGACGGATGGATGGAAACAATGTCTTACAAAGCATTTTTGATCAAAGAATAGTATTTTTCTCTAGGTGCCCAAGATATTGTGGAAGATACAGGACTAGAAAATTTTTTTTTTTGGTATTAAGTCGACTTTTAGTATATTTTGAGTAAAGCCAAACAAACCCACATGTAGGTCAGATATTCTCCCTAAGGGGAGATAATTACAATGCAGCATTATCAAATTGTTTTTGTCTAAAATAAAGGAGTGACTTATTTGCAATGGGATTATTCTGAATAAATATGGTTTTAGAAAATTGTTCAACTACAGCACATACGGCACCATAGTGTTCGATAAATTAAAGATTTCTTTTCAGATTATATTCCTTCTGATTTGTGACTAGGAGGAAAAGGTTAATAAGTAAGTCTTGACTCTGTTGTGATACTGACTGCTCACATCAAATCTATTTTGCTCCCAAACACAATGATTCAACACACTAGCATATAGCTTGGTGTAATCAGTCTTCTTTAATGAGCTGAAAGTGAGTAAACTTTTATTGATGCTCAGTGAGCTGTTCAAAGGTGTTTGGCCTTAGTTTGAAGCTTTTATAGTAAATACTGTCTTTAATGATTGTTTTTGCTTTTGCAGCATTTTACACAGATACCATCATTTCAGAAATTAGGGATTGATCAATACAATGAAGAATAGTAGCTGTTGAAGTTAGTCATTGAGAGATTTATATTTAGTTGAATCTTGCATTGCTTTTATGTATATACAGTACTAGTGTATGCACCAAAGTTTATTTATTTTGTTGTTATTTTGTTGTTTCCATGTTTTACATCTAATTCTGTCTTTTTTGTTTTTTACTTGGTATTAAGTTTTTAAAGTAATTAAATCTTAAGACTTAATGCAACAATAGTTAAACATGCATAGCTATACACAAACAGTGAAAGGAGTCCAGAATAGAATGATATTAGTGAATTTTGTCAGATTCTAAATTAGCCCTGCAACATTCAATGCAAAGAAAATATGACTAATATATGGATTACTATTACTATTACTATTATATGGATAAGTAATTTTAAGCTTTGCTCCATTTATCTGCAAATCTGGCTTTAGTGTGTTCTGGTGTTTTACTTGCTTACTTGCTGTGAGGCACAAGGTGTCAATGCTGACAAAACTCTTCCCTAATTGTTTCCCACAATTCAGCCCAAGTACAGTACAGCACTCCGGATCTTTGCTTTCTTTCTGTCTTCCTCTCTCTCCACCCCCCTCCACTCCCTTTCCAACAAGGTTCGTATCCTCACTCCCAACTCAGTGGTTCCTGGAATGAAGGCAGCGGGCTTCTTTTATGCTGTACTTCCAGTGTCCTGTAGGCTTGTCCGGAAGCACTTTCAGGTAAGGTGGGTGCATAATGAAGCAATATATAAAATATATATATGTATATATGAACTATATACAGCCGACCCTCGATATACAACCGGCCTAACATGCGAACAACTTGGTTTATGACCAAAATTTTTGTTTTGAATTACGACCAACGTCTTGTGTTATGACCCGAATGCGGTCACGTGTATCCACTTGTGCGATTGTAAACAAACAGCCGAGAGCGTTTATAAGCGTCAGTCGGAGCCCAAATACATGTGTTTGTGGACATAATTTCAGTCAGTGCAGTGATTTATATAATTTATTTCGATAATTGCTAAGGAAGGAAGAGAAGGTAACAATGGTAAAGGAAGTGATCACAATCGAAACAAAGAAGTAAATTGTGCGGAAATATGAGAATGGCATTCGTGTGACCGATCTTGCTAACATGTACAGCATGTCGAAATCCACCATCTCGACAATTTTACAAAGAAAAGATTTGTATAAGGAAGCTCCTTCCAAACAATAACCACCTTCCATTTCATTCTCCTCCTCCTCCCTTCCTGCAAGCCAAAGATGTTAACTTAAATGGTGAGTACAGTATGAAATTGTTGTTTCTGGTAGGCTAGGCACTTTTTATAACTTTTTGGTTAGTACATTAGAAAAATTACTGGTATTTTTGGTAAATTATGCACATTATACAACCCTTTTTTACTATTGAAAGGTTAAGTAAGTGATGCTGTGGGAGGTTCGAAACGCATTATGGGTATTTCCATTATTTCTTATGGGAAAAATAGTCTGGACTTACAACCAGCTTGAGTTACAACCAGCCCTT
Source organism: Polypterus bichir lapradei (assembly GCA_026402145.1). NCBI lineage: Eukaryota > Metazoa > Chordata > Cladistia > Polypteriformes > Polypteridae > Polypterus > Polypterus bichir. The sequence goes on from JANRMT010062819.1 coordinate 7,471,857, forward strand.
GCGAACTAATTGAGTTTGTAAGTCAAGGGTCCATTGTATATATATATAGTCAAGCTTGGGTCACAAAGTTGCACAGGAGAGCAGAGAAGGTTTTCCAAGGAGTAAAAACTTTATTGCTGTACTGGCAGTTACAAACACAAATCCCTTTCAGAAGCAGTCTGGTCTCACAACTCCTGGTCAAACAAACACAAAGTCTTCCTCTTCAAGTGGATACAGTGGCTCGGGAGCAGTGACTGGAGCAGGGCGGCTTTAGGGGAGAGAGGAAAGGAGAGTGAGACATTAGGATCGCTGCAGTTCGGTCTTTTAAATGTTTGAAGCCTACACAGATTAGGTTAAAGAGTGTGCAAGAGTGTGTTTATTTCCCATTAAAACACTGTTTAAGAGGAAGTTTCTGAAGGGCGGCAACTGTCACAATATACAATGTATTTATATATACACATACATATACAAACACAAAGATTTTGAGCTTTATATATTAGATTATATATTTTTTTTATCTTTGAATCATGGACAGTGTATCGGATTCTTCCAGCTAAGCAAGATTAGTTCATGTAGTAAACCACAGTGAGTTTCTAGCTAGATGCTTAATTTCCATTTGCAAAACCATGCTATACTAGGATTACAAATAATTGTAAATCCTACACTATTGCACAGATAAACAAACATCTTCACTCAAAAGATCTTAAATTAGGACTGTCCAAAAACATCTGACTGAGCGAGATTAGAACCTAATGGCACTGTTCACAATTAGTGTCCAATCCCTGATATATTTTAAGTAATTTTAATCTAATACAAACAATAGTTAACACTATTACCAAAAACATTTAATCAATGTCTTTAAAATTATGATTACGCTTAAGCCTTTTCCTTTGTGGATAGCACGGTGCATACCTCTGCTGTCTCATTGTTTCAGTCTTTTATTGGAATTACTTCCTTGGACATTTTTTGTATGGAATTTGTATTTTCTGCCCTAGTCTTTGTGGGTTCACCTCTGGAAATGATTTTTCTCCCATATCCTAAAGATATATGCAGTAGGTTAATTAGACACTAAACATTTTCTCAACAAAGAGTGTGTGTTTGTTTATACAAGAGTGTGTCCTGTAAAAGTAGGTTTGTACTTTCCTGGATTGCACGATAACAGTCTGCAAGCCAATAACTACGAACTGGATTAAGCAGAAGATAGATGACATTTTACTGTATTTTACTTTACATTCATGGATTATTTTGTATACTATGTTGAACTCTTCAAGTATTTGTTTTTTCTTTTAAAAGTAGCATTTTAAAAAACATTATGAATATCAAGTAATAGCTATGTTGACTATGTTTGCAGTTCAATTTATGACATGCTTCAAAATGTAATATATAGTAAGTGAAGCTGTCAATGTATCCTACTGAAATTCTTGGAGGAATACCTCATGGAATTATTCTATTTGAGAAAGCCAGTTTGAGATGAATAATATTAAAAAAAAAACAAAAAAAAAAAAAAACAAAGATTTAAAATGCAACCTTGCCTTCATATACAAAAGGTAATAATACAGGCCTGAGTTTTATATGCCTGTATATTTGTTCCAACTTCTCATATTTACAAGCACAAGATATGGAAAGTATAATGTGGTGTAAATAACTGTAATTAGACTAAAACAGATAAAAAACAATAAAAAAAAACACAGCACCATCTTATCCACTATATGCCAAAGTACAGTCAATACAGTCTAATCATAACTATTCCACTGTTCAAGTATTTTGAAATTTATGACTAACTGGCCAAATTATCAAATAAGCAAAAATACAAAGACGTGCTGTTAAGTTAATTGGTGACACTTCATTTTCAGTGTGTGACTGGGATTGTGTGCATGTGAGTGTGTCCTTTAACAAGTTGGCACCTTATCCGATATACGTAGATACTTTGCACTCGATAATACTAAGATAGGTTATCATACTTCATGAGCTTCCACTAGGAAAAGCACCTTCAGAAAATGGTAATGTGACATTTGAAACAAAACAATCAAAGTTATGTCTTTACACAAACAAACAGCAGACATTGTTCTGCCTTTTTTTGTACCCATTTATTTCAATTTAAGATTCCATTAGTAAGAGTCAAAGCTTGTCTTTATCCTAAAGCCATGTTTGTAAAATAAAAAATGTAAAAACACATCCACAGCTGCTTTCAAGGCAGTGCACAGGCTTCCATTGTGTATTTAGATCTCTTTATTATTTATAGAAACAATAAAAGGTACAAACAGACATCCACTACAAAATACACATTACAATTACAACCTTTAAAAAAATGAAGTTATGCATTTTAATACATTCCTGTTTATCATCATGCTGGAGGGTATTGATGTGTTGCATGTTGGTCAGGCATGCCAATAAGAATTTCACTGTACTAGTACTTGAAGCTGATGTATGCATAAAACATGTTAATAAATAGAAACATTTCCTCTAGCAGCAGAAGCATCATCTCTCATACATCTTCTGGATAAAATCTGTTTTCTTGTCTGTATGCACAGAACAACAGCAGAGAAGGCACTTAAAGACATTACATTTACTTATAATTTAACATGGTGTCATTAGTAGCTTTTAGCTCGTTTGATAAAGTTTAGTCCAAGCCAGAAAGCTGATATGAACAAGTGTATAAGGTACACATTTTTCATTTTAGCATTTAATATTTTTATTGTTTAATTATTATATACTAGCTGTTTAACCTGGAGTGCAGAGTTTCTTTGCAGCCTTTATCGATTTTCATAAAGCGTTCTACTCAGTTGATCGAGCTGCCCTGTGGGACATCCTGAGACTTTGCGGGATCCCCCCAAAGCTGCTGAATATCATTGCCAGCCTATACACTGGTACTGTGAGTGCTGTGCACAGTGGAGGCAGAACCTCTATGTTCTTTCCAGTTGATTCTGGGATTCATCAGTGGTGTGTTCTTGCTCCTACTCTGTTCAATGCTTGCATGGACTGAGGGTTGGGCAGGGTCATGGGGTACAGTGGCAGTGGGGCATCTGCTGGTGAAGAAAGATTCACTGATTTTGACTTTGCCAATGATGCTGTGATCTTCGTGGAGTTAGTGGAAGCTCTGATCAGGACGCTCGAGGGACTGAGCGAGGAGTCTGAGTGTCTGGGCTTGCGAGTGTGGTGGATAAAAGCCAAGATCCAGGCCTTTAATGACCTCTTCGGTACAGACATCAGCAGTGTGTCTGTCTGCAGAGAGGGTGTCAACCTTGTCGAGAGGTTTACTTACCTCAGCAGCAACATTAGTGTCTGTAGTGATTCTTCTCTGAAGTCAGTAGATGAATTGGGAGAGTATGAGGGTCATGAGGTTGCTGGAAAAGGCTGTGTGGCGCACCCAATATCTTTGTGAAAGGATGAATGTCCAAGACACTGGTTTGACTTTACTTCGAACAACTGTTGCTCATGTAGTTAGGCACATTACCTGCATTGTGAGGGAACATCGGTTACGGCACTACAGCTATGTGGCGCATTTCCCAGACGGTGATAGGCTCACAGGATCCTCATTTTTGAGGATGTGAATGGCTGGACCAGGCCAAGGGGATGCCATGTAACACCTGGCTGCGACAGACAGAGAAATGGCGGGTGGGACTGAATCATGTGTCTGCCTTAGGGGTTGCCAACCAGGATCCCGAGCTGTTTCATCATGTGCTGGGTGTGGCAATACGTTGTACCAGTGCATGCTCCCCAACCTGACTTGACCTGTTACTTGTTTATGCCTGGGAATATTCGTAAGACATTGGGTGAAAGTTATAGTGTTGTCAGTTAATCAGGTGTATCAGAAGTACCATGTAACTAAGTGCTATTGGCTGGCATTGTGCTGTAGTGGTGAAGGCTTTGGACCTAGAACTTCAAACCATAAGTTGTGAGTTCAAATCCTACTACTGCAACTGTGTGACCATAAGCAAGTCACTTCACCTGCCTGTGCTCCAATTGGATAAATAATAAAACATTAACAAATTGCATCTCAACTGCTGTAAGTCACCTTGAATAAATACATCAGTCAAATAAAAGTAATAATGTTATTAGGTCACTGGAGCTGATTACTATTGCACATGCTATAGACAATTGTTCATGAGCAAAACATTCTTGCATTAGATCAACTTCTGCCTTGTCCTAGTGATTTGACTTTTGTTGATAGTAATTGCAAAACACAAATTTTCAGGAAAGTTGTATTTTTTTAATTATAACTGGTAGTCAGCTATGTTCCCTCTAAGCTACGGCTGCACACCTTTTCTCCAGGGTACCTTGCAGTACTTTTGAACTGCCATGCAGTACTTATCTTGCTTTTCACTATTTGGTAATGCACCCACTACTCACAATGTGTCACCATGGGTCAACCAAAGATAATTAATTATGTTTTGGTGGTTTGCTACACTCGATACCCATAAAAATGATCCGTGTGTTATTTATGTGTTGGTGATTTGAAGTGCTTCATGGAAATCTGCTTGCTTACCATTCATGTCAAAGAGTGATTTGCCCTCTATACTTCAGGTCAACAGAGTGGAACAGATAACCAAGAGGAGAGCCAGTATCATCTAGAAGTGCAGGTAGTCAATAACAAAAATCAGCGTGTGCTGACCTCTGAGCTTTGCGTCTTCATTGAATTTGCTGAACTTTCTCTTCCCGTTTCATAACGTGATGATGTCTCTCTCTTTCTCTTTTTTTTTTACTGCCCCGTCTTCAGTAATCCATCTTATTGGCTATTGGGAATATTTGAGTGGTCTGTTCACTTCAGCTGGGTCCTTCATTTGCATATAGCAGGCTTTCAGCACAGTGCCATTCATGTAAGTTATTATAATATTAATAAACCTTGACAGATTAAAATTTACAAAAAAATGTAAAAAGTTTTGGCTAATTGTGTTTTTCTGTAGCATTACCAAACTTCAATCAAATCAGTCAAGGCATTTTTGAGATTTTGGGGGTGTAGTTTTTCTATTGTAGGTGGGGTAGCTAAATGGGAAATAATGTTTTTGTTGATGAGTGAGTCAGTGAGTGAGTAAGTCAGTCAGTAGACTTTGCCTTATTCATATATATAGCATATAAAAATTAATACTACATTACTTAGGAATTTGAGATATTATTTAATACCTGTTTAGATACTGCAGTGGGCTGGCGCCCTGCCCAGGGTTTGTTTCCCGCATTGCGCCCTGTGTTGGCTGGGATTAGCTCCAGCAGACCCCCATGACCCTCTAGTTAGGATATAGCGGGTTGGATAATGGATGGATGGATGTTTATATAAAAGCAATAGAGAAATAGTAAAACCCTCCATGTTCATAAGTATGCTCATATGGGCTGCTTTCTACATTGTGGTTTTTGGGAATGGCTGTTTTTCCCATAGGCTACAGAAAGCAACTAGTATATACAGTAAAGGAGCCAAAGAATAAGAAGAGGTTCAAGATAATTACTTATTAAATGAAAACAGCAGGTGAATTTATTTTTAATACTTTTTTATTGTTAGTGTTAAAAATGTTTAAGGCAGTCAGGCTGGGAAATTAGATACTTTTTGATTTTCTATGAAAAAGTTAATATTGTTTACTTTTTGGAACCAGGAAACAGCATGTTAAGAATATATGATACTTTTTATGAACATTTTGCAAATTCTCTTCTCTTTCAGATGGTTTTCTTCTGAAAATAACATTTTCCGGTGACTAACCTAGCACATTTTATGTAGTTTGCCTCTTTAATTTTGCCCTTCAGTATATCTTGTGGTCTGAAGGCCTATCAACAGTTGGTTCATGATATAGATATGGACATTGCCACAGTTATACTTAGCAGAAAGACATATGCTGAGAGGATGGAAGAACTGAGTTATCATTACCCACTCAAAAAATAAAGCAGTAATTGAGAGCTCATATCACAGCTGGAAACTGAGAGATGGTACTGCAGAGTTGAAAAGAAACTTTCACAGTTTAAAAAAGTAAAATATAAATAAAGGGATAGCAATAACCATTATCAGGTCTTTGACTGGAGCAAACTTACCTAAGATCAATACAGAACCAAGACACATGGAAAACAGCAGGGTTTGTTGTTTTAAATCGATACTTGGCTAGCAAGGCTGACAGAGAGAAAAAAGACTTATGACATCCTCAGCATATTGCACAATTGATCAACAGTGATCATGTTGGATTAGAAGTCTCTGTATGTAGGGAAAAGAGAAGGGAAATAAAAGGATAGAGGACCCCTACAAAATTAAAGGTAACAGAGACAGAAAAGAAAGGGAAAAGCCCATGAATATGCCTTCCTTCAAGTTCTTTACCAATTTCCCCAACCATGACTTCTAACCTTAGCATCCCTGCAAGGATATTTTTCCTCCATGCAACTAATGAGTATTTGACCTAAATATAACAAGTGGGTTTGAGATTGTGATTGTATGTTTGAGGATAAAACAAATTTTTTTGACTGGCACTTATTGACACAGACACAGATTGATAGTACTCCTGCTATGTTGTTGTATACTTTGATAATTGGACTAGAGTCTAAAACTCGCACAGCTTTTTTTTAAAAAAAAAACATTTTATTGCTAAACGTGAATGATGGAGGGTAAGATAAAAAGAAGCAGCTGCTCACAGTTGGTGCACTGAGATTAAAAAACTGTTTTTTAATCTTTCCATTGAACCTTGGCAGTTCCAGGATAGCCATGAGCTGGCTTCCCAGTCCTTCCTTCACTGGTAGACCATGCTTTTAAATAGGTCTTTCCAATTTTCCAAATGAGGGAAGCAGCAGTAACTGAACAGACTTGGTTTACTTCTGGCTTTTAATCAGTGGCTCAAATGTTTTGTTAGCAGTGTGAATAAAATAATGTAGCATGTCCAAAACTATGGGATAGGTAAAGATCCACTTTATTCAAATATCTGAAGTTTTAATATATGAATAAGTGTTAGTTATGGTTGATTTGCTTTTTTGAATTCTAACAGTTTGCTGAGCTTGACCTGAAAAGGTACAAACTAGCGGAAGCAAAACAATATCCTTGCTGTTCTTACTCTCAGATGTTATTCTTGGAGAACCTAAATTTTCAGCCACTGAAATCTGTCCCATCGGTTCATTTGATATTATCTGCCAATTAAGATAAGCCAAACAATGATTAAAAAGCTGTGTACAACCTAGATATTCCGGGACGAGAACTGTACTATCTGACTATCTGATTTTAAGTTTAGGCCTATTGCAAGCACCTCTCAAGAGTGATTTTAAATGTAGTACTTGGTAAGATCAGTCCATCCATTAAACCCTGATATTCCAAACTAAAAGATATTAAAAGGTTCAGGAAGAAAAGTGACAGAATCCAAGAGAGAGAAATAACCTATATCTAATACATTTAAAGAGAAATAGATTAGATAGATAGATAGAATAGATTATATCTGTTTCCATCCACAAATGATCAAAATTAGTTAAATTTTGGCAATCCTCCTCTACAAACGACAACTCAGTATCATAAGTGGTAAGAAATGAAGGTTCTGAATAAGAGGTAGAGTAGAAGTCTCTTTCCAGTAATTGCAGAATCCCAATGTGTCTATTATTAGTAGATGTATTCCTATATAAATATTGGGAGTAATTCTGTCTGACCTCATCCTCAATTTTACTCAAGAAACCCCTAGAATAACCTCTTTGTACATAGCCTGGAACAGATTTAGAATCAAGGTGAGCCTGCAACTTTATAGTTGGGTGATGTTGATTTAAGAGGTACAAAAAGTTATCAAATTTCTCCTTTGTGTAGGTCCATACTCCAAGCATATCATTAAGGTAGCTGAAGTATAAGAAAGGGAGGTGGGGGCACTTACCAAATGCCCCCTCCTCCCATTCAGCCATATAAATAATGGCATAGGAGGGTGCAATCATTGCAGCACAAAATTAATATACAGTACAGGCCAAAAGTTTGGACACACCTCCTCATTCAATGTGTTTTCTTTATTTTCATGACCATTTACAGCACTCCATCACTCTCCTTCTTGGTCAAATAGCCCTTACACCGCCTGGAGGTGTGTTTGGGGTCATTGTCCTGTTGAAAAATAAATGATCGTCCAACTAACCTGACTTCTGCACAACACAACTGCTGGTCCCAACCCCATTGATAAAGCAAGAAATTCCACTAAATAACCCTGATAAGGCACACCTGTGAAGTGAAAACCATTTCAGGTGACTACCTGTTGAAGCTCATCGAGAGAATGCCAAGAGTGTGCAAAGCAGTAATCAGAGCTAAGGGTGGCTATTTTGAAGAAACTAGAATATAAAACATGTTTTCAGTTATTCCACCTTTTTTGTTAAGTACATAACTCCACCTGTGTTCATTCATAGTTTTGATGCCTTCAGTCATGAAAATAAAGAAAACACATTGAATGAGTGTCTGGACATAAGTATTAAATCATCATTCAAGTTTTTGTGAGCTGCTTATATATTTCTCAGATAATTTCTTTATTTAGAATGTTTTAATTCCGTATTCTGTAGAAGGAGATGTATAATATTCAATGATTGTGTTATTCATTAGAGGTAGTAATAGATAACTGAAAATTTGTTGAGCATTTTTTACAAATTGTGGGATTAAGCACATCTGTGCATTGCTCTTTTGTATGAGGAGCAACAGTAACATTGAAAGAATTCACAGATACTTTAAAAATGAGGTGAGAAATCCTTAAGATTTTGGTAGCATATCAATTAACATCAGACAGGGCATTTGATGAAACCCCAGTTAATCTTAATTTTAGATACAATATCAGGGCTAAGCTACCAAATGTACAAAACAAAGTATAAGAGTCAATTCACATTCACACAACAAAAGACGTCCTTAAACATTATGAGGAAAATATGCACAAAATAAAATTTTACGTATGTGAAACACATTGAGTAAGGGTTCTCAACTTCAAGGAGAGTGATGCAGTATTTGTAGCTGGTTATGGCATATCATATTGAATGCTACATTTAAAGACACCAGGTTTGTGTTTTTGGAAAACCTCCTCTAACACTTTTGAATTAGTGAATATAGAGGATGGTTAAAAAATAATAAAAAATGTGAAACATCTCCAGCACGTTTCTTCATTGGATTTTGATGTCTCAGAATCTACAGACATACAAAAAATGCTGGAATCTCAACATCCCCTCACAGTAGAGAACACCCCCACAGGAGAGCTGGCTAAAAGTGAAATAATAACCAGAAGTGGCAGGATTGTCGGAAGACTGGCTCAGTATAGAGACATTTAAAACCAGAGGTCCTGTGTTTCTCCAAATGTTAAAACATTTTTTTATTTATTGTATAGAACTTACTTATTTTGAAATGAGTTGATATTTAGAAGTGATTTAAGTAGAAACTGAAGTAACATCTCAGTTATTAGGTAGAGGCATTGAAGGTTTGTGTAAAAAAATACAAGTTGAATTTCTTGAATTGAAACAAATATACAAGGTTAATCCTTGTTTAGAATTGCCAAAGTTGTAAGATGAAGTTAAAATAAACAATGAGGAGATATGGTATAGTGTGTAGACATCAAGTGATGATGAGACAGGAATCGGGAGATAGAGTTAGGAAGGCAGGTGATTGTGGACAGTAACTTCAACAACAAAATGAAAAGAATTACAATACTATTTAAGAAACTATTTTTATTCAGGAACAAACCATACACAATTTATCATCTGAAGGAGAATGGTGTATGAAATTTGTGTGTACTACTACTGTATTAATGGGCAAATTAAAGTATGATAGTTCATTTAACATTATGCTTTAGATCATGACCTTGTAATCAATAAAACTGCCACTTTTTTTTTACATGTAACATATAATTAATAAGTAAATAAAAAAATAAATCTCACATTTAGCTACATTTTGAAACAGTGACTTTTGCTGTTTTTCATCTTATCACATTGTTAAATTTCTCTATAGGTGAAAAAAGAAGAAACAGGTAGGTTATAGTAAGAGCTATTTGAGGTAAATGTGTTCTGCAGCTAAAAGTCAGCACCAAAGTCTGCCACAAAGTAAATTCAAAGTAAAAATTAAACTTAATTCAAAGTAAAGACAACGTAAATTCCAATTTGCTAATATATGAACAAAAGAAAAGATGTTTGCATTGTGTTATGGCAGAAGCCAGTTACAAAGTTTGCAGCAGAATGTATAATACAATTAATACAATTTTACACATCACTGCCTAAAGCTAGCAGTCCATTATCAGCTCAAGGTATTACATAAAATAAATAGCATTATAACAAACAGCACTAGCAGGACAAAAGGAACAAACATAAAAGCTTATATCTTAAAAGACGCAAATACATCTACTTTAGAACTATGAGGTAAATTAACTGCTTTTCTCAGAAGTTTGACTTTCTGTAGTAAAAATTGACAAAATTAATGATATAATGCAGGATTGTTATTCATAAAAATAATAATGCAAAATGAAAAGAAAATTAAGTAACACAATAGAATAATGCGGTCAAGTTCAAAACTGAATGAACAAAATGAAGCAAAACATTCATAATAAATGAGCCTGAAATAAAATAGAGCTTAAGTGCCCAGTCAACAAAAATATTACATTATATTCAAAAATCAATACAAACCATCATCAAGTGAATTCAGTTCTGGCTTCAGTTTAGGAACCAAAACTAATGAAACTCAAAGAGAAGTTACTGCTATAAAAGATCTTTCTCAAAAATAAGTAGAACTCCAATAAACTTTAACTTTACAAATGTTCAAGTCATCACAACACATCCATACATCTATAAAAAAGAAGTGATAACATTAAACATTAAATGTGCATATTAATATACAACACCATTCTATGTGTTCTATGTACTTGAGATATTTTTCCAGGTTAGACAATACAAGCCAGTGGTAAATCACAAAATGTCCAGCACTATTTGCTTTGTTAGAAGTTACCACAATAACTTGAAAAGATCAAGCATATCTTGTGCTAGGAATGCTTCAGTCTTTATGCTAATCAGAACTTGCCTGTAAAGCACATTTTGATCATCCTGCACTGCTGAAACATGAGGAGGGCTGCAGTCTCTGGCAAAAGGTGCTGAATCTGAAAAAGCAACCAAAGAAACTCTACATTAGCTCTTTCACTTCTTGGAGAAAGAAACCAACAGAGGACTATCCTAACTCAGACTCTACTATGATGACAATTTTTTTAAAGATGCACAGAACCCTAGTGCAAAAAAGGAAAGGTTTATAGAGAAATGTGTTTGCCAGCCTTGTGTTATGCAACAAAAGCCTGGCAGCACACAGTGGTCAACACTGCCACACAGCTCCAGAATCTTGTGGTCAAATCATTTAGGTTGAGGAATTTGAACAATCTTACTGTGTTATTGTGTATTGAAAGCATATCTCTATGTAACAACCCAATAAAAAGTGTTAAAAGTACTGAACAATGATCAATATAATCTAATCTAATCCAAATTGTAACCTAATCCAAAATGTTCACCATTAATAGCTAGAATCTTAATTTTCACAGGTTGCCTAATTATCTCCAGGTTCACCAGAATCAATAAACGTCTTCACTGAATCATCTTAGTTTTAGCAATTCAAAAGGATTACAAGACAAGTGTAGTTGAACATGCATAGAAAGTAACACCTGTCTACCGTAATAAACCAATCCTAAAATTCTAAAAGGTTTGCTGCATCTGTTTAAAGTTGTAATGTGAATGTTTTGGGTTATCACAGTTAAAACAAGCATGCCGATAAAAAGTGGTTTAGGTTTTTGTTTGACAATTTTATGTATATTATCTTGGTATGTACTGTTAACAGTTTGATAAACTGAAATTATGCCTTTCCAAAATTCTGTTTCTTAGTTTTAAAGCAGATTGAAAGAGTGCCTCCAGGTGAGCCACTGAAATCTTGGTAAGGATGCAATGGCCAGCTATCTTCAAACTGACTAGAGAGAGATAAGAGCCTTCTCTTTCTTGGAGGTTTATGCGTCCAGGTTATTAAAATCCATATTATATTCACCTATGGAACAATTACCCTGCCTCAGCTTAAGAATACTGCTGGTCAATAATATGTTCCTCTTAGGTACATCAAAAACTGCATTAAAACTCAACTCGAAAAAACTCTACTAGTAATGGGTTGCAGATGGCTCAGAGTAATTTGTAAGTCTGTTCTACAGGCAACATAAAAAGGCTGTAGACTAACTTTAAGAATATTTTAGGCAAAATGTTTAAGCAAGATGAATTATGCACAATTAAGGATAAAGCCTAGAACTATTGACAAAAGGGATCTCATGATTAAGGTCTTTTTACCTTACACTCACCAACTGTGATCTGATGACTACATTTTGTTACCTGTAACTTATGTAAAAAAAAAAAAACACATAAGTTCATTACTTGCACTTTTTTAATTCAGCTGTTTTCTCACTTTGCTTAGTTATCTATTGCCCTCACACAAGGCATGCCCTGGAGCTCTCTAAGCACTTTTATTTTTGCAAGTGTTTATCAGGAGCCTTCAGGAAATTCTGTGAAGCCCTCTTATTTTGTAATTATTCTGCATTTTACAACTGCTTAAGAGCAACTTGCAGGACTGAAAAGAAAAACTGAAGTAAAGACTGTATTAGTAAGAGAGTCAATATTCTAGTAACAATAATTTCAAATATGATAAACTCACAATAGGCTTAAAATGTGAAACTATGTTCAACTCAATACAATACAATAACAGCCCACTCAAATCATCTACCCTTTAATACAAAGGGCAATGTGCACTTTTACAATGGGAAAACAAGAAGACTGTGAATAAAAGATAAGCCGACACTGGGTCAAAAAACCTGCAACCATTTGGGGTGACATGATGGCAGTCTGTGGATCTGATGTGTCAACAAGTGAAAGATGTTGTAATGGTGCATTAAGAACAGACAACTTGGCAACACTCTGAGTAGCAAATAGCTGTTGCCCCAGATTACTTAAAGTATCAATCAGCCTCCTTGGAACAGTCATCCATTCTTGTATGCACCCTAATTGCTAAAAAATAGGGTCTTTGGGTCACTCTTGGTGGTCAGCCGGTTTCTCATGGTTTGCTTTTAAAATGAAATTCAGTTATTGAAGAGCTATGTGTGTGTGTGTGTGTGTATGTGACGGCAGCACCACTGTGCCATAGAAGCTGACAATAGAAGCATTGAACCAATCAAAAGAAAAGGCCTTTTTGAGAGAATAATGACTCTTTATCTTTAGTATTATGACTGGTACTTTATTTTGTATTTTCAACCTGGTATTGTCTTGATATTGTATAGTGTTGTGGTGAATGATCAGTAAAGACATAACATACATCAAATGATGTGCTTAGACACATCATCTGTGGTAGTACCTGGGGTATTCATGTGTTTCAGGTTTTTCAACATCACATACCATTATCCGGATGACCCAACCTGGAATGACCAGTTCCCAGCCTGTGTGTAAGGAGTATGCGGCTAAAAATTTCCCCAACTAATCCATAGCCATCTCAAGGCTGTCTGTGTGACCTCTGTTGTTTCCCTGATGGCCTTATTTTCTGTGTGCACTAATAATGCCTAAGAGGCCGAAGGACTTGTCCAGAGAGTGACCTGCAAAGCCTTTGCAGCCCACTTATGTGTGCACACATCATGTACACCATCCTCTTCTATGGCACTCCTCCATCAAGTCTGTATACTTGGCTTTCTTTTCTGTCACTGATTTCTTCCATCCATTCCTCCCAAGGAACTATGAGCTGCAGCATAGCCACCTATCTTTGTAGCAAGTGACACATTTAATATTGGTGTTTTGTTACTTTGCTCTCTCCTTAAATGTATACCTAGAAAAACAGGTTGATGTGGGTTTGCATCTTGAAGGGGATCTACACCTTTAAGGAGGAGACACAGCACAAACAGATATCTGAAGATGAAGCAAGGAGCCACAGTGCAATAGCACAGGAAATCCAGAACTGGAGCCACCTGCTGGAAGTTAGATTTTTTTGTCCAGAGTTACAAGCGAGACACATCTGAGGAGACAAGCTTTTTGTTCGTATTTTTTCTAGAGCGTCTAACTGCTTTTCTGGTGACAGAACGTTACTACTATTGGCGTCAGCTGGTATTCCGTCTTCCTTCCTGCTCCCATCATCCTTTTGTTGAACCATAAGAACAGTAAAACCAGACAGTGTTATTTTTGGTGAAACTGGCTACTAATAGAAAATGCATCACACACGCTAATTTGTTAATTTCTGACTTTGTTCTAACAAAGTATTTGTTGTTTGGTTAGGTTTAGGTTAAAAAGTATTTGTCTTGTCTGTAAATATGTAAATACACATTTTCTTTTCTTTACTGCTGTTCACTGACTGCTGGTCTGTTATTGGTAGTGAGTGGATTAAATAAGGACGAGTGTTGGTCACCAAACATTGAACAGATTTCTATTCAGTTATTACGTATTGCTGCTGTTATGATAGTGGTATTCTGATTGCGTGGGTGCACTGGGTTTAGTTACTGTCCTGGGGTAGTGTACACCTTTATGGTTCCAAGAACAGTACTTTTATACTCTTTGTTGAGAAGCAGATGGAAAGTAAATTGGGTGAAGGACAAAACAAGTATATCTATAAAAGCACAATAACCCTAAATTATGGGATAAATCAAAATTGTTAATCAGGGAAATTCTAAAATGAAGTTTAAACAAAATTAATTGCATTCAAGCATAGGACAAAATACGCATTTTGTTACTTGTCACAGGTCACACGCTGAATTATATTTGCTTTTTCAAAGTGATTTGATCAATAATTAGCAGATAATGTTATATCTTATTTGCTGTCTGACAACAGCTTGTTTTTCATTTTTCCAATTTGGATTTCATTGTAGAAACTTTAAAATAAATGTAAATCGAATCTTTCATCATTGCTATTTGATATGACAAGGAAATGTGGACTTTTCATAAGAAAGTATATATTTAAAAAACAACTTTTACATTTTCCAGCATATTCCTTTTGCTATTTCTGGAATAATTTTTATTTCACTTTTATAGTTGATCAATAAATTTTGTTGAATATACAGCACTTGAAACAATATGCTCATATTATTTACTATAATAGACAAAGTACTCTTGTAGTACTGTCACTTACCAAATTAGATTGTCTTTGTCACCATATTTTGAGAAACTTATGAAGAATGCAGAAAAATCTGAAAAAAGGTTCTACCAGTCTACTTATAAAGCTGACAAATTATATTACAAACCAAAAAATATATAATGATGTGCAAAAGTATGCTGCTGTATTACAAATGATGCTTACATTTCTTGATTTCAGTCAAGTCTTCGTTTTTTCAAATACTGAAAAAGCATTTCTCCATGCACTGCTGATGAGAAGCATCCCCACAACACAATGCTGCTGTCAGGAAACTTCACTGTAAACACAATGTTTCTTGGGGCATTAGCACAGCTGGAGGTTCACCACACATGTAAGGATTTGAATTTTAATCTCATTTGAAAACAAGATCCTTTCTGAAAATGTAGAAATATTACTCTTCTGCTTTCAGTTAAATTCCACTCTTAGCTATCTATCCTGGTATCATAAACAGTAGATACATAAAATCAAGAACTATTTTCATTTTGTGCACAGAATGTCCCTGAGTAGCCAAAAAGGTTTTCGGCAACAGCAGGCCAAAGCAAGAAAACAACACATAGAAGTTAAAAGCCATGAAAGGCCCTATAGCTAATCTAAAAACTAACCTGTAAAAGGTAGCATATATTGAGTGCCATACCTTGAGCTAATAAAAACTTGTTTCATTAAGGGCACTTACCTACATTATCTAAGTTGAAGTGTCCAGAGTGCTGAAAACATACAAACAAAAGATATAACGCACAAGAAAAAACAACTTTGCACTTATGAAAAGAGTGCATTGAAAGGTTAAGGAGAAAACTGAGTCTGGTAATTCTAAAAGAGATTTTAAAAAACTGACAGTCTTAACATGCTTCTAATCCTCCGCTTATAGGGAGAAAAGTGACTGCTCTGCTGTCTCGTGCCAAATAATGTGGCCATGTCAACTGTGTCTTGTCATCATACCACAGTGCCACAGTGAAATTATAGACTGAAGTACTGTACTTTGGCTGTCCTGATGTTGGAATTAATTGGAATATTGCTTGCCAAACCAAACATTATGGAAAAAGAAACAAATAATCAAATGCAAAACGAAATAAAGATCTGATATTCAGCAGGTACTTTGAGATGATTTTCACCCTTTAGTTGGCTTCCCTCTTCCCTTTCGTCTTCTTGTTATTCAGCTCTTAAAATGCATCTTGGTGATAGGATACATCATCCAATTCTTGATTGCTGAGCAAACAGTGCTCACATGACTTCCAAAATTATATTTCAAATGTATGAATTTTTTATCACTTTATGTTTACTTTTCATTTTTGTCCTTTTAATTTGGATGTTTTTTGTTACTAATGTCTCCTGAACATATTTGACCTTTTATCCACTAAATTGATTTTAATGATGCTCTGGTGCCTGCAGCTGTGAGCACCAATCTCTACCAGGACATCAATAATCATGAACCATGGCAAATGAGGTAACATACAAGACTTTTTAATCAAAAATGTTACAGAAGTTTATTAATTAAAGTGACACAGTACAAATACTCATTCAATAAATAATGCTTTTTTAAAAAAATCATGTCTTTAAAATACTATGTCCTTGGGTATTCTGTAAATAAATGTATTCAAATAAATAAATATTTTTAAAAATCCAAACAGTCCATCTGCAATGTATTTCCATTTTCTCCTGACAGAATTCAGGGACAAATACCCTGCTATGATATCGTGGTCTGCCACCTCCATATTTACCCATAGACCTTATCCTGCTGCATCACTATCGGCCACCTCGTCTGTTCAATGCAGACCCGAAATGCCACTTCAAGTGGTCACCACAGTCTCCTCAGTTTTATAATTAAGGCAAGTTCCTCAGCTGGCTGAGTTTCAATTTCTTGTTTTATGTCAATTTTGTTAACTTTAAAGTACTTATTTGTGTCAATGCTATTTTAGTTCATTATTTACATTATTCCTTGTTTTTTCTAAGCCTTTGATATGTGCTTTGGATCTTGTGGGTGGTTCCCCAAGAGGCAGGACCACCTGCCCATTACCTCCAGGAACTACTTTTAGCCCTATAAAGGAGAGGGTTTCCCACATTTCCTGGTGGTTCATTTGTATGCGCTAGGGAGTTTACTTTTGTTTTTGCTGTGCTTATGGTTTTGTGATTTTTCTGCGTTTTGACCATTCTCTGGATGACTATATTGGGACTTGGATGCTTTTGGAATTGCGTTTTGCTGGCATTGTATTCCTTTTGTGTTCTTCAGGACTTCAAAGTGTGACAGAGCCTTTTGTAAAATACATTTTTTATAAAGATCCTGTGTTACCCTTATATCTAGCTGGGATTTAACAGAAACCTCCCCAGTGGATTTGTTGAAAGTGTTTTTTTCAACTCTTTCGTGATTTAGGACTCTCAGTTCATAACACATAGCGTGTTACCCTCGAAATGATCCTGCTACACATCGATACTTTCTGTTCTAATGCCCATACTCCATTATGCATCTCTGCTTGCAAGCTCTGTGTTAATCAGCAGAGTTACAACTTGCCACCCCCTGGAACTCTTCAGCCACTGGTTCTACTCCTCCTCACAGCAAAGCAGAGCTAATGCCATCTGTCCTGACCTTTCTAAGAGCAGTATCTTCCACCAACTGTCCCACTAATCTTTTCTTTCTTTGCTGTTGTTGTAAAGTGAGGTCCGTGGCTGATTGCCTTTTTAATTAAATAATAGCCACACTTGCAGCTTAAGGAGGGGGCGAGGTAGCGTGGCAAGAGCTGTTACCGGGTGCAATGTGGCACAGGCTTCTCCGCACTTAAGTCCACAGATTAGCAAGTGCCCATGTTTGTCATTGATGCCAGAGCCAGTGACTGTATTTTTAACCTCTAAAGGATTTATTTATTGTGATTTTATCCCCCACTTTTCACCTGATTTTATTGATTTATTTATGGATTATTTTTGAGCACTGCACTATCTATTTGATTTTTGTTTAATAAAAGCACTTAACACTTTTGCACCTTCCCCTTGCTCCAAGTATCTCCATTTGCCAGTTCTTCCGGCTACGGTATAGACAGTGTAGGCAAGAGGCTCCCGAATAAGTAGAGGGAGCAAGAAGCAGGACCCGCACCTTTTTATTTTGTGCCAAGCCCACCTGATACTAGCTAACTGTGCTGCACCTCTCCCTCATAATTCACCCAACACAGGGCAATTGTGCTCACCCATGTGTGAACCGCTTGTCTGAGGTTATTAGGCCACTGGGAAAATGGACTAAAACCCATGAAAATTATTAATAAATGAACCCATTTAAACACCCTCAGACTCGACTTGACAACACAAACACAGAGGCCAGCATTAAGATAATTAATTGTATCCTCTTTAGGGCATTTCTTTCATCAGTAAAAATAAGCGCTAATGGAGCAATAATGGATTATGCAATACTAAAACAGTACACAAATAGTACATATAGTTAAACAACATTTGTCAGGTTTTTAGCTTTTAAAATGGTTAAACACTTTTACAAAATAATTTAAGCTAACTATAGCTTTATAGGTTTATTGGGTCATTATTGTGTACAGCGTACAGCTAAATTCTTACTTACTGTATATGTGGTAATTAACATGTTACACAATATCACTGTCCAGTGACTTTGATTACCTTGAAACTTTTTATCTTCCTTCTCTGAAAAATCTCAGAACACATTTGTCGCAGCATAATAAAAAGAAGACAAATATCTCAAGCACTGAAAAGATGTCTTTCTGTCCAATATTGTATATCAGCCTACCTGCACTAACTGAAATCATACAGTATATTGAATACAACATTCAAAGAAATACAGTATAATTTTTATTCATAGCATTTGTTTAGAGCCTCCAGTTTATTCAACATGCATGATAAAGATTGAGATAGGGGTGGAAGCAATCCAGCCAAAAGAAAATCTTTGGATTTAGAAAGGGAATGCAATAACACCATACAGATAATAACTGTCCTGGAATTTGAACCCAAATCAATGTACAGTATCTATGAGGTAGTTGCACTAACCAATGAGATGAAAATACTTCCAAAAATTAAATGTGGAAAACACATTGTGAGTATATTGTAAATGCAGAGTAAATGGTGCAGAGTGAATAGTTAAGCCAAATGCACTTAATTTGTTATTTTCACACATTCAGAATATTATTATATTTGCTTAGACAAGAACCAAGTGTTATCATAATGCTGGTACTGATATTATAACAAACAAAAACAAGACAAATTTTACTATCTATACATGTTTAGTGTATTTTAAGACCACACATGCTCGCCTTATTAATATTTTATCTCCACAACCGTCTAACATTACTGTTATAATGATTAAACAATAGCTTCAAGATACATGATATCAGTGTGACCTTTGCCTCATACTCTTGTCTTTCTGATTCACCTTCTTTAATAGAAACTATTAATGGACTGTATTTTGAGATTGAATCAACAATCAATAACCTTAAAATCGGGTTTACTGTAACATTGGTACCAGTTTAAAAAAATGTAACATACAGTGAAGAATACAAATTTTAAAACAAATTGTGGTTTAAAACTTATATATCAGTTTATTGATATCAAAAGATTTATGATTTATATTTTTTAATAAAAGTCAAAACAAGTACAGTGTTTTTAAATACTGTATTTGATATATAGTAGAACACTTTTTTTTGTAAATTACTAGTTGTATAAATTATAAATTTATAAATTATTGCTAAAGTGCTATTGCCACCAAGCCAAATGGCATCAGACTACATTAACTTATTTAGTTGACATTTTTATCCATGGTAACATTTATCGTTTGAGAGATACACAATTGCTAGCGATTCTTTTGTTTTACCAATTGGAGCACAGACAGGTGAAGTGACTTGCTCGTGGTCACACAGTGTCAGTAGCAGGTTTTGAAATGACAACTTTAGAGTTTGAAGCACTATGCCTTAACCACTATGACACAAAACTAGATGTAGTTATCCACTCTGCACAAACATATCCAGTTTAGGGGTTGAAGCGTATGCCAGGCATCATTTTGTGCAAGACAGTAAAAAGCCCTGGTCAAGTAATCAGTCTATTACATTTAAGCACACACACACTTTTAATGGGCAAATTTAGACTTGCTAATTAACCTAACATGCTCACCATACCCAGATATTGGAGGAAAAAGGAATACTAGTAATTATAAAATAAAAACATTATATAACATATTGGATAGCTTGTCAGAATTAATAAATATACAATAGTAAACAGTAAATACTGTCAGTCCTTAAACTGTTTAAACAGGCATCTGTCTGTTTAGATTAGCATGTTGTTTTATCTACTAAGCTTGCTAAACCAATTCTTTCTCCAACCCATTAAGGAATTGTTGTTTATCAATTCCAATCATTATGTGCAAACCGTACCATATCATCTAGAATGTTTCTGTGTTTATCCTGTGATTGTCAGACCTTGTTGGAGCTTCATGCATTCAGTAGGTTAGCCGATAATGTTTTGAAGACTCCTCAAGGCTATGCTACTACTATTATGCTCACCAGACCATGAAGCTATGAATACACAGACCAGGGGGGTCTTGTTTATGAAACTTTTTGTGGGTTCAAGGTCTAAGTGCTGGTGTCACCAACAAGCAGGTCTAGATTAAGGACAAGACAAAACCTTTTATTCTGCCGGAATCCAGGCACTTCCAGGCAAGTGGAGCAAATGCATTAAAAAGGGTGGAGACTACATTAAGAAATGACATTATCAGTTTTGTTCAGGTTCATTCTATTTTCTAACTTTAGCTTGACTCCTCCTCATATATATATATATATATATATATATATATATATATATATTGTGGTGGATGGCTGGCCGTTTATCCCAGCCAATACCCCCAAGCCGCCAGGTGGAGCCCTCCCTGCAGTATGGAGGTCCCCCGAAGACCAGCAGGACATCATGGACATTGTAGTTTTTATACGCAGCCCTGCTGGATGCCATGGGGGCCACTAGGGGACGCTGCAGGGAGGAATAATGGGTATTTTCCCTACGCCCCGGAAGCACACGTGGACAAGAGGAATGACGTGCTTCCCGGGTGAAGAAAAGAACTTGTACCTGACCCGGAACTGGTTGAGAGTCACATGGACTGGGGATTGGTAACACTTCCGGGTCAGGATATATAAAAGGACTGTGGGAGCTCCCAGACGGCGAGCTGAGCTGGGTGGAAGGGTGGCAACGCATCTGGGAGTGGAGGATTGATTTAATGTAGTTATTATTGCAATTTATATGAGTATTGTGGAGGAGAGGGTGCTTTGTGCACTGTGGCGATTAAATAAAGTCAAATCTTGGACTTTTACCTGGTGTTTGGAGTTGTGGACAGGGGTTCAAGGGAGCGATAGCGCCCCATATCTGTCACTATATATATATATACAGTACAGGCCAAAAGTTTGGACACACCTCCTCATTCAATGTGTTTTCTTTATTTTCATGACCATTTACAGCACTCCATCACTCTCCTTCTTGGTCAAATAGCCCTTACGCAGCCTGGAGGTGTGTTTGGGGTCATTGTCCTGTTGAAAAATAAATGATCGTCTAACTAACCTGACTTCTGCACAACACAACTGCTGGTCCCAACCCCATTGATAAAGCAAGAAATTCCACTAAATAACCCTGATAAGGCACACCTGTGAAGTGAAAACCATTTCAGGTGACTACCTGTTGAAGCTCATCGAGAGAATGCCAAGAGTGTGCAAAACAGTAATCAGAGCAAAGGGTGACTATTTTGAAGAAACTAGAATATAAAACATGTTTTCAGTTATTTCACCTTTTTTTGTTAAGTACATAACTCCACATGTGTTCCATGAAAATAAAGAAAACACATTGAATGAGGAGGTGTGTCCAAACTTTTGGCCTGTACTGTATATATAAAAAAGGCAAAGCCCTCACTCACTCACTCATCACTAATTCTCCAACTTCCCATGTAGGTAGAAGGCTGAAATTTGGCAGGCTCATTCCTTACAGGTTACTTACAAAAGTTAAGCAGGTTTCATTTCGAAATTCTACACGTAACGGTCATAACTGAATCCTACTTACGTACATATATACGTCCATAGCCTGCAGCTCGGTCGCCGTGTGAGGCGACGTTGCCTCCCCCATCCCCACGCCTCCCACGTAGTTGGCTGCCTGCCTATATTGCGTCCCCCATCCCCACTGTTTCAACTTTCAAAAGCTGGATGCGAAGTTATCGATGAAACCGGTTATATGCTTACAAACTCTTGACAGATGCCGAATGTCACTTCAACACAACAAATCCTGCAAATACTAACATAATTGAAACAAACCATGAAACTCAAACCAATTATGACAGCAGCAATCCAAGCTGTGAGAAAACAGTAAAAAGGAGGTATTGTAGTACATTGTCTGATGCAGCTAGACAGAAACAACTTTGTGACGCTGCCGCCAAATACTCGCAGAAAAATCCACAAGTTAATAGACATGCTGTCGCTAAATCTTCGCAGGCAAATCCACAAGTTCATAGAGATGCTGCCGCTAAATACTCGCAGGCAAATCCACAAGTTAATAGAAATGCTGCCGCTAAATACTCACAGGCAATTCCGCAAGCTAAGAGACTCGCTGCCGCTAAATATTCACAGGAAAATCCACAAGTTAATACCGGGAATGCCTGTTAAACATCTTAACATAAGCGATTTGGGTAGTGAACACTTCGATGAATGAAACCTGTTATCTTTATAACAGTTGACAAACACGGAATGTAACTTGAACACAACACGTCCTCCAAATACGAACCTGATTGAAAGAAATAATGATAATCAAATCCTTGATGACAGCAACACTCATAACAGTGAGAAAACAATTACATTGACAATCATGTTACGTTATTTTTAAAATGTTTCCTTTTCATAACTTTTTTAACATGCTACTTCTCCGCTGTGAAGCACGGGTATTTTGGTAGTATAATCTTCATTTGGATCTTGATCTTTGTTTGTCCGCGAATGAATTAGAAGAAGAAGCATTAGATGGCAGTAGAGAGACAGCTAAAACATAGGCATTGCATTAAGAAACTCCTCCAGGCTTATACTACTGAAGACTGTAGTACTCCAGTCACACCTCAAAACACAGACATTCAAACTAAACAAATTGTTGTGCTTTAAATTAACTAAAGAGATCTTCATTTAGATCTTGATCTTTGTTTGTCCGCGAATTCCACGCATGCGTAGACCACCTTCCAGTTTAGTACGTTGTTGTTTCTCACGGATGTCAACAATGTGCCGGAATAACGAAAGGGGTGGTGGACAGTGTTACGCTGGTTAGCTCCTGAGGCCTGGTTAGAGAATGAGATTGCCGAAGATAAAAGGTACGTGCCTACGTAACATATAAATGAAAGAAAGAGAGTGGGTAAAATGAATGACAACGTAACAGCACGTTCCGGAAATTATTATTGTTACGTTGTGGCCGCGCGTCTCACAGTTGTACCGTGGCTTGCTCACATGTCAGTGAAGTGATCCCTATTTATGCTTTAAAGTGCCTGGATACCCATGTGTACCCCTTTTATTAACCATTGCTCCGTGTATATTGCCTTACTCTTTGGATTGCCACAAAGCAACCCGCGAGATTAGAGAAAGGTTGAGAAAAGCTCGTGAGAGGAAACGACAGTGTCGTGAAAACGAGATGGACTGTGAACGGACAGAAGCAGATATGCTCCTACACCACCACATAATTACGATTCGGACAGTGATTCCGAGTAGGCTGTTCCTATCGAATCATTATCCAAGGGTTTTCTTTTGTAATTTTGTGTCCCTTATAAATAATCATAATGCTGTGTGACAAAGGGCCCAGGGAGCCCTTCACAGCCCTTCACAGACAACTTTAACATGCGCAACGTAGTTGGCCGCACATGGCTAGTATATAAAAACCTAAAAAATATTTCGTTATAATGAAAATTTTGTTGAAATGAGATTCTGTATTTGTTACTATAGTGCTTTCTTTAACTTGCTCCCAGGCATTTGCAATCATTTCAATAGCTTCTTTTGAGTTCATTTTAATCTCCTCCTGCCTACAAGGTATGCTGACGAAAATCGAAAGCGATAATACACTTTCCCGAAGTGCAATTGCAGCGTCTGTGGAAGATTGTTTGTCCGTTGCCGAGGCAGAGCAAAAACAGGCTCATAGCGCTGCTGTGAAGTGACACAGAAGCAAATCATAAAAGATTGGGGTGGCGCTATAAGTCCCTGTCTTGCACTCTAAAACACGAGTCTGAGTCTCAGTACTTTAGAAAAACCAACTTTATTCAGCTTGAAACAGGAACGGCACACTTATTTATTGTAGCGTGATCTGCCACTCTGCTATACACAGACACAGCAGTCAGGCTGCATCACCCATCAATATCTTTTTTGTTTGCTTTGGCATAGAGACGCAGCATAGCTGAGAGACGCAGAATATCTTTGAGCCAGCTGTTGCCCTGGCAACAGATTAACAGTCTTCCATAGACGCAGAGATCGGACTTCACGATGCTCTTCGGCATGTCGTCCAGTTAGGGGAGGTCTCAAGAGAGTTTACAAACTTCACATTTTCTTGAATGAGTGCCGCATTAATAGGAATGTTTCTTGGACGAGCATCATCCGAACCACATAAAAACTGGTTTTTCGACATCTTCAAATGCAGCAGTTCACATAATGTTTGCAAACCGAGATTTTTTTCTTTTTTTGCTTGGTCTTTCAAGAAAGTTGACAGCATCAATGTCGAAATTCCGAATTCACTGGCAATCGAGAGCTGCAAAAATGTAAAGTTTTTTTTCTAATATGAACTGTTATCGTTTTCTCGTGTCTGCCGTTTCTATAGGAGGGTGACAATGAGTAAAATTCCAACGGATGTTTTTTAAATGTTGATGAGCAAGAAGCAAAAGGTATCACTGAAAACCGCAGGGAACAAAAAGGGCAACAAAAACAGTACAAGGTAAGTTCGAAGAAAGAAAAAAAATTACAATGTTTCTGTTTGGGGATCATTGTGCACAACTGAGCTGCGACCGCAGAACTAGCTGCTCTGCAGATGTTTCATTCAGACATTTCAAGGTCTTTTGGGCACTTTGTTATAATGAAAGTATCTGCTGAATGTACTTCATAGTAACAAGATTTCTATAGACTAGCGTCATATGGGGAAACTGTAGGGACCATAAAAATACTTCGTTGTAATGAAAATTTTGTTGTAAAGATATTCGTTATAACGGAATTTTACCTGTATGTATATAGTGGAATTTACCGAGCCCCAACACAGACAGACAGACCAGATAGTCCCAACACACGTTTATTTTCTCCTTTTCAGCTTTTACAAAACACAGTACACAAATCACCCCACTTAGGCTCAGTCCCATCTTTCTTTCTCTCTCTTTTCTGCTGCCTTCACTCCTCTACTCCTCCACTCGCAAGCTCTGTCCTCCACCTCCTTTTATGTTGTACCTGGATGTGCTACAGGTGCTCGTTGATGGTCTTCCTGCAGCACTTCCTGGTGTGGCAGAAGTACTGCAGTCCAGGGCTCTTGAATTATCCAGGCACCCCCTGGCGGTGACCATGGGCCCCAACAGGGCTGCACTTCTAAGCTCCAAGCCCGTGGTCCTGACGTGCTCCAGGGGGGTCGCCCTCTTGTGTTCTGGGGGAGATATTGTTCCTAATATGTTGCCTCCCCCGTCCTTCCATCACAGGGGCATCCTGGTGGGGCAAGCTCCCCGGTCATCTGCCACAATATATAATAAAGTTTCAGGCATTGGAGAAACAGAGTCATAATAACTTAATAAATGTTTGGATGCCAACCAGGTCATCCCATTTAATCCCTTTTTTCTTTACATCTCATTTTTTTTTTTTTTTCAAATTTCTCATTTTCCTCCCACGTGCCACAATCATAATAGATTTCTGTTTACAGTTTTAGATGTGGAGCTTTCATTATGCAAAGAAATTACACATTTTTTTAATTTTATGTATTCTACCTTAGATATTTTGCTGTGAAATTTCTTAAACTTTGTTGTGTAACAGAGCTCACATACACATTGTGTGAACATATAATACAATATCTCTTACTAATTTCATATAATATCACTTATTAATTAAAACATTGCATTTTCAATATGAGTAAATATTAATGGATGTATACTATACATGTGTATTAGTAATAGTGACTCAAGTGTAATTTGCACATGTACAGTGTGCTGTTCA
Source organism: Polypterus bichir lapradei (assembly GCA_026402145.1). Taxonomy (NCBI): domain Eukaryota; kingdom Metazoa; phylum Chordata; class Cladistia; order Polypteriformes; family Polypteridae; genus Polypterus; species Polypterus bichir. The sequence goes on from JANRMT010062819.1 coordinate 7,498,047, forward strand.
AAAGCTGATCAGTCTGGAAAGAAAATCCACAAGGAATAACGCTACTATTGTCCCGACTGTGACGTTGGATTGTGTATTTTACCATGCTTCAAGATATACCACATAAACAGCACATTTTAACAGTATATATGGTATTAAAATGATTTTTATTATTATTACTATTCATTATTATTATTATTATTATTATTTGTATCATTATTATACTTTCTACAGTTCTGCCTTTGTACTATTAGTGTTTTGCACATTTTACAGTAGAAAGATCAGATTTAATAAATATGTAATTTTTCGAGCCACAAAATGCAACACTTTTTATGTTTTTTTGAGAACAATTGTTAATGCCAAGGAGGCTACAAAGCATTTGCCTTATAAAAACAAAAATAGACACACCAGTAATCACTTGTTAAAATCCCAAAATACAGAATTATGTAAGTTGGGTTGAAGAAACCTCACATTTAGTGGTTTGTGCCTAATAAGAGTTCAGTACTTAACTTAAAACAAAATGTGGTATTCCAAGAAATTCATTTTCTAGAGGGGGTATGTCAAAAAACAGTTGGGAACCCCTGGTCTAGTGATATCACAGAACATTTGATCACATATATGTCAACAGCCTACTGAAGTTTAGCCTTTATTTTGATTAATATGTCTACTATTATTCTAAATAATGTGAGACCACTATTAGCAGTTACCAGGAATCCAAGATCATGTTCTACAGCAATTGTTTTATATTACTGGGGGACCCTGACCAGACAGTTTAATGTTTTTAGGAGGCCCAGCTTAAAACCATTTTGGAAGCCCTATGCTAGAGCACTGAATCAGCCAATGCTCCATTTTTACTTCCACTGCCCTTCTCACAAGACAAATGCTGCATAATTAACATTGCTACACAAAAGAGTCAGATGAGTGGAGCCAGACGCAAACATCACTTGAAGGGAAAAGCCAAGGCAAAGCTTTTAAGAAATTGGGACAACATACTTGTTGTTAAACAAGCAAGTTTGAGGTACTGAATGCTCTCCTGTCGCTTATAAAAAATTGTAAGTTTTGAGTCAAATGAAAAAAGGCTGGGCCATTAAACTATTGTCAGTACTTATTATTTTAATGTATTTCTTTTTTTATGTACAATTATTTGATATACTCAGTAAAATCCCTATATTATACCTGGTCCAGTTCAGGAGAGCAGGTAAAGGCATCGAATGTAGAAAGGGTATGAGCCCCAAATATGCTTAATACTTTTATTGTTTGCTTGTTACTTTGATATTGACGAGGCGAAATCGTCAGAGTGAAAGACACACCTAAAGGTCTTCACCTGAAATGAAGGCTCTAGGAGTCAGAGGATAGGCAAACTGAGTAATTAGCTTTATTGCAATAAAACAATAACACAGACTTAACCCAATTTAGGCCAAATCAAGCTGAGCCCCGATCAGTCCAAAAATCACAGTTTATATAATAATTTATTATCATCCTGACCGCGCTCAAAACAGCTCATTCACTGTTCCTTCTGACTCACTTCTACATCTGTATTTTTACTCTCTATTGTTCATCTTTATTTTTCTGCTTCGCTTATTTTTTCGTTGGCCTTGAGCCTGCAGGTGTACCCTCTCTTCCATTCTTGAGCTGTCTCTATCTTATCATTTCCCCTTCCTTGACCTCCGAGCTAGTTTACATTGGTGGCCAGAGCTAAGCTTTAATTAAAAAGAAATATGGTGTGTGCCTTTATTTAACCATTTGCTTGACAGGCCTGACTTGTATTAATATCTGCTCTAAGGTTAATGCTTACACATTTTTCTATATTTATTTATACTAATACATGAATATACTAATTTAATTTTCCATAATATTCTTACACTAAAATCTCACCACTAGAGCTGTGAATTCTCATACAATAAAGCAATAAGCAATGATTGATAGATTTCAGCCATTGACCATTTATTTAGTTATAAATGGTCAATGGCTGAAATCTATCAATCAGCCAATCTATCTTGTGCAGAACCGTTTAAACTGAATGCTGCATAAATGAAACAACATTTAAACTAGTTACACTATTACTGTGCTGACTGTGTTTTCATATTCACATACAATGTTTAATTATTTTATCTATGCCCCTCCATAATGTAACTATTATTAAAGCTAACAAAATCTTAAGTGCTTAGTGCCCCTAAAGGTCTTAATCCAGTCCTGTATAAAGCTATAGATAATTGTTCATAATATGCACAATTATAGAATAGTTTCACAAAAATGAAAATTACCACAACATTTTTTTTAGAAAACTTTACCTCTTTTAATATGCTTTTTACATATCATGCAAAGTACGTAATATTATTGCATATTTTTGGTAAACATATTTACTTAATCTAATGAAACACTTCTTTGGCACTAATAACTAATAGCTTTCAAACTGTCTGTTTTGAATAAGCTATTAAACAATTCTAATTGCTGGCTTTTTGAACTTTATTCCGACAATTACATACTTTTTTTGCATTTAGCAATTTGTTTTTAGAAATTTGATCTCGTCAATATTAAGTTACTTTTCGGTTGACATATCTAATAGCTAAATGCAACTCTATTATCAACATAACACTAGAAAGCTAAAATAATTTCCTATATTGGCTAATAGAACATTAAAAAATAAAAGAGAAAATTGTCTATTAGATATTAACACCTTTTTTATCCAGACAATTACATGTGCCAAATATTGGACTTAGATGTGATGGGGTAATGACAGACAGCTGACATTCAAATTATATAAAGCCTGGTTGCAGATTTAACAGGCAATGTCAATAACCAAAATATAATACTATATCTTATTGTGAGGCTCAATTTCCTTTGCACACAATATTATTAATCAATCATTCAACTGAATTCAATCATATAAACACAACTTAAGCAAGCATAATATTGGTAAGGTTGGGATTCTGCCCCCTTCTCACATGTGTCTTTATAGGTTCACTTCATTTGGCATTAACCATTACTTTCACTCCAGCAGAAAAAATATGATGCAATGAAATAGAAATAGCAATTAGTAATAAGGTGAGATCATGCTGTATTTAACACACTCATTTAAAATAATATTTCTTTTCTTTTTTAAAACTTGGCATGGGAACAAGAAATTATATTAAAGTACAGTTCAGCTGTATGTATTTTAGCATCCTTAACATCTAGGCAGATGACATACATGTAAGACAACAGAAAGTGATTAAAATGATGGAAGAAATTAACTCATTTTGTATCATTTATTATTTGTATAGTGGAAACTGCACCTTGATTTGAAATTTTCCTTGTTTTTGGCAATATATACAATTATCCTGTCCTATTTCTCATATTATTCCATAAAAATAAATTGTGAATACATGTAACAGGAAAAATAGACTGCTTCATTCTGCAATTGCCTGTATTTCTTCTATTCCAGAACATCGTTTTCTGAAACCCTTACAAATGTTGCTTTTTATGTTTATCAGCCGTCACATATTCTATCCTGAGGCTTGTTGCCTGCTTTTGTTTGCACTGAAGCACACTATTTTCTTTAATTACGAAAAGAAGTGTTCATGCTAATGGATTTATTTTTTTTTTAACTTCATGAGAGCCTTGTTTGTTTTGCAAATTTATTATCTGAAATGCTCAACATTTCAGTTTAATGAAAACAAACTTTTTGTAATCTTTTTTATTATTTCCAATTTTGCTTGTTTCTCTTGGGTCTGTTTTTATTTGGCTTCTGTTTAGACCAGTATCCAAAGCATAAGTGAACAATTGTGTAAGTAATTATGCATTTTGTACAATGAATTCCAATGTGCCTTTCTTATCACTGCTTTTCAGTTGCATGCATATAATGCAGAATCTTTTATTAATTCTTTCTCATTTATTTTCTACTTAACACGGCTAGAAAACAAATGGACACAGGGACCCTTCGTTTTGAATCTAATTTATTCATTTTTACAATGACTTTTTAATAGGTTTAGAGAGTTGATCGGATGCAAAAGTGACATCTGGGTGTCACAAGACAGACAAAGGGGACAGAGAGAGACACAGATAGAGAGAGAGACAAATGGGAGAGTAGAGAAGCCAACACTTCCCACTTCTGGCAGAACAGAACCATTATTGTTATTATTATTATTATTAATAGCATGCCCAAGATTAGAATCCTGTGTGAGATGGTTTGACCAGTCTCTGTCCCTGGTCTTTGTATTCTGTCATGAGGCTTTATTTTTGTTAATTTATAATGATTATTTTGTTATGTTTCAGCCATAATTCCTCCCCTGGATAGCATTCAGATGCCTTTTTATGTCTTTTTTGCTCAAGTTTGATTAATTTGTTTATGGTATTATTGTTATTTATGTCAATTACTTGCATTAGTCTGTGTTAGTTTTGTGTATTATTTAATTTCTATGCAACTATGACTGAGCTGTTATGTGTTTTTGTGGGTGGTCCCCTCAAGAGGCAAAGCCACCTGTCTATCTCTGTCAAGAGACTGCCCTCAACCCTATAAAAGCTGTGGGAGCACACAGTGCCTTATGGTACACTAAACGTACTGGACGTTGGTGAATTCTCTGTGCTTTTATTTGTTGTTGATTCTCTGGATATTTTACCTCTTCGCTATATGTGATGGCCTATTGTGCCTTGGCCTTTTGTGTTCCTTGGAGCTTTTGTGCTGCAGAACACTTTTGATAAGAAATCTTTTATTTTAAAAAGATTCTTTAATTGTCCTTTCGTTGTAGAAGCCGAAGGGTGACGGACCCTTCATCTTGCTGAACTTGTTGCAACAGTTTCTGTCATTTTGTTTAAAGAATCTAACGTCTTCATTATAATTTTTCAATGTTAATGTTTTTTGTTAAAATCTGTTTCTTGTAATTTTCTTGTAATGTGTTTTGAGTTTTTGTAATTTATGTTAGTTCTGTAAGTTATGTTCCTTGTTTCTTATATGCTGAACCTTAGAGCTGAAGGACAGTCCTTAGCCTTTATAATGGACTGGAAAGCCTTAATGCTTTTCTGTAGCATTGTCTTACCAAATAAATATTGTCCTGCTCATCTATACTGGATTCCATTTGTTTTTTAACTTCATGTTCTTGATTTTTATTGTTTTAGAACTCTCTGCTCTTATCTTTGGTTTTAACTTTAGATTTTGTTCACTTTTAAGTTGCTACTTTTGGGGCTTTATTTTCTGTATATTTGATATTTGTAATTATTAGGAAACTGTTTGATTTTGGGCCAAGGGTTTTATGGTTCCTTTCTCCATTTTGAGTTTTATAGACTTTGTCTCCTTTTGGCATGCCAGGCCTTTTTCTGAAGTTTGATGACCAAGCCTACTTTGTGCTACTTAAGTCTACCCATATTGTTCGGCACAGTTTAAATTATAGGCCTGATTTTTTTCTTTTTGAGTTTTCCTAGCGAGATAAGATTTAAGAGAAAGAGCAAGAAAACTCCTCAAGGAAATGTAAGGTTGCTAGAAGGCTACATTAATTAAAAGTTTACACAGTTATTCATGATCATGTTTGAAAGTAACAAATCAAAATTGAGAAAGCAGGTCTCAGGCTGAATGTTTACTAGTTATTTTGCACAGATACAAAGTTTTACGATACTAAGCGTTTAAGGATGATGCCAGATGCTGAATGGCATGTCACAGCTTCGAATTTCAATGTTGAAAACTTCAGTGGAGTCCACTGTTTGTCTTTGCCATGTAATCATGTGTCTGGTGTGGTGTAGTGTGCTTCCTCAGTTCACTGTTACATTTTTAGTCAGGTCCACTGGAACATCATGAGGAAAAGCATAACAATTTGTGACATGACGGTTTTGGTGCTGAATTCCCTTTTAGATGCAACTTTCAATGTATTTACATACACACAAATAACCAGGTTAAGGCAAATAGCCCAGTTAAAGAAAAACCCGGTTTATTAAACATCCATGTCTACATAGGCAAGTATCTTCTGCAGTTCTCCTTTGTCTAAATGCTCCAACATTGTTAAACTGTTCAAAAAAGAGTTAAACATCATTTATCAGCCACCATGAATCCCAAAACAAGCATGACACCTGTGATAATTTTCCTGTGTTTTATAAAGATGTTTAGTCAAACAGTCCTGATTTATAGGTGACCTATATTTAGGTTTGTGTTACACTGCACACAGCACACTCTTTTCTGCTTGGCTGTGCTAATGGGCTCTGCAAAGGACCCGGTATGTGTGCTTCTTGCCTTATACCCAGTACTGCTGGTATAATAACAAAGCATTGCATTAGGTTACGAGCTACGTAAAAAAACATTTACTTTTACATGTTACACATTAAAAGTTGTAGCCTTACTGATGTAGAGATTGTATTGTGAGTTTAGCACTATATGTTTATCTCATCAACATAAATTTAGTGATTTCTAAAATATTGATTTAGCGATTTCTGAAATATCAATATCAGCCAGGAGAAGGAATAATGTAATTGTCTGAACAAATGTTCCTGGAAATTTATTTTGTGGATACTTAAAACCACAGCTGCTGAAAGCATGAGTGAAGCAAATAAATGCAAAGGCTAACAGAGTGCAGTGGACATGTGCACACTACAAAATCCTTAACAGTAACCCAGTTAAGGGTTTACATAGCCACACAATCGAGTTATTTGCAGTGAAAGCTACTTCTGCTAACCAGGTTTCTCAGGGGCAAATAACCCAGTTTCTATAATTGAAATAAGGCATTACATTGCATTTTAGAAACCAGGTTTCTGTGAATAATTAGGTTATTAAGGTGCATGTAAAACACAGTTACTGTTTCTTTCTCATTCCAGACTAGACTAAATTAATAGTACATGGAGCAATGGATCATTGAGTTACTTCGTGGCATTTAGTCCCAGGAGCTTCAGGAGCTTCCAGACACAAAGAAAGAGTTGTCTTGTTCCCTAGAAAGTAGGCCAAGTTCCTGTTCCAAAGAGGCAGAAGGAAATAAATGCACCTGTTTTTAAGGAAAGGTAGCCAACTGAATCAAGTTCCCTGCTTATCAGTGTCTTATTTTGTCCATATAATTGTTAAAAGTGTTCATTTTGTGCTTACAAACTTAAAAATAAATTTACATTTTAGATGTCTTTTGTCTGACGGTGTAAGTTCATCTGACATATGACATTAATATCTCTTGTTATTAGATTAAACTCAGAATGCAAGATGAGTGCATGTTCATAAAGCGGAAGCATCCTCTTTCTTTTTTCTGCAGTAATGATTATTTCAAAATTAACAATAACAATTCATTTCATGGCTCTCAGACATGTATCTGTAAAGCTACATGATCACTATTTACAATTAGCAGAATTTCTATTTTTCCCTTAAGATGAAGAAAGCTACTTACCTTCTTTGTAATGCTACACACAGAAGATAAGCATTCAATCACTGAATTATGAGGATCCGAGTCATCCTGTTGGCTTGGCATGTATAACTTTGTGTCCTCTGCATATCTATCAAAATTCACTATGTTTTTTTAGACAATTTTATTTCTGGGGGACACGCATAACAAGTGCTTTGTGATGGTCATGAAGATATTGCAAGACTTCCAGTTTTAGTGGTTCATCAGCTCAAGGAAAGAAGTCGGATCACATTGTTGTTCACACCGTGTTGAGTGTGTAACTTTGTATTTGGCTTAAATTTTTCTCTTATTTACCCTTGTAACCATGCCTCCAAAGCATAAATCCAATGCAAGTGCTGGAGATGCATTAAAGAAAAGGAAATAAATCATGATTGAAAATAAAGTAGAAATAATAAAGTGATCAGAAAGAGATGAAACACCATCTATCATTGGAAAATCATTGACTTCAGTCAACAAATGGGGCAATATTAAAGGATAATGATTCTCTCATTCTCTCTCTCTTCAGTACAGATCAGAACATATGTAGCTATGTTTATTTTTACTGTATTATTATCATTACTAGCCGACGCCTGCCGTAGCATACGGCGGTGTAAGAATAGGAACGGAAAACGGTGAGGAAGGAATTCAGAAATCAAGAAGAAATAAATACTTATTGAAAGACGCAGTGTGCATGTAGAATTTCCGGCCAAGTAGAATTACATGTGAAAGTGATAAATACATCAGGCTTTCCGAATTTACGTACTATGGCCATGGCATCCTGATAGTTTTGTTGCATGTATCTTGGACTTCCTGGAAATGTGGACGGTAATATGATCATTTTGCCTACACGTACATTGATATTTTCAGTGTTTGCTTGCAGTGCGTCTGTATTCAAACATTGTATTGTTCCACGCGCAGATCTTGTTGATATAATCTGAGATAGTTGAGACGCGCGCCCTCAACATATGTATCGACGACGTACTGTTGGAATAGTTTGCCGCTGGAGTGCAAAATACTAAATGTATTCCTCATTGCTAATCTGTATGCATAAAATTGGCACTGAGTAAGCCTTATTTGCTTGGCGGTTCTTTTATCGGGAACATGTTGTAAATCTTTGTGCCAGCCAATGTCTCCGTAAGGGAATAAAAGTGAGTAAACCATAGGATCGCAATTCATATTGAGCGTGGAAATCTGTTTACAGGAGTTGCGTATGGGATAGATGCAAATGTCCCTTTCGGCAGGCGTTTTGCCATCTTCTCCCACGAAAATCGCTGCAATGTCGGGGCATTGCATCGTCGTAAATCCTGCCTAGGGATTTCCTTGAAAACCATTCGTACAGATTCTGTTGGACTGGACTGAGCGATTTCATGCATGTGTTTGTATGATTTAGCAAAGGGGTTGATGGTTCTGAGCATGGAATCTAGCTGGAGAAGTACATTTTTGCTGCATGCAGAGTTTGCCTTATTTTGTAAGCGTACTGCAGTAGCTTGCGCTGTGTCAAAAACATTCAACTGTCCATATCCTGAAGAGGTAGAAGTGTTAGCATATAGTGGAGACATCTGGTGATAAATTTGCCCGTGTATTTTAAAACAGTATGGTCCGTGGCCAGGAGGCTGAGTTATCTATGCACCCATGGAAGCAAACGCTAGAGAAGAGTTGTATTCTCAAATGTGTTCACGATAATTTTTAGCTTCTGATGTTTGCTGTGTTGTAAAGACACAGGTGGCTCCCGCAAAGGTGGTAAAGCTACTTTAACTGTTGTGGCAGCACCTTGAGTACTTGTTGGATGTATTATGCTCAGCAGGCCAGTATAGTACATGACATGGAAGATGACCAATAGGAATTGAGAAATGCCGTGTTGGCTGCGTGTGGGTGGGACCGGTTTTGAAGTGGAAGCAGGACGAACCAGAAGAGAAATATATATAAGACATTGTTTTTATGTACTTTGTTATTATGTTTAAGGTGTTTTAGTGTATCTTGAATTGTTTCTTATATGTTTTATATGTATAGAAAGGTAAAATACATACTTTGTGCTCTTCAGTACAGTACCATATGTAGCAGTAGGGGGCACTATCGCTCCATTGAACCCTCAGGTACCACGGCAAACACCAGGTAAAAGTGCTACAATTATTCTTTTTATTATAATAATGTGCACTAAGCACCCTCCACTCCACACTACTCATAAACCAAATACAATAACAATAGTAATAATAAACCACAATCCTCCACTCCCAGACGCGTTACCCTACTACCGTCCAGCTCATCTCGCCGTCTGGGAGCTCTCACAGTCCTTTTATATATCCTGACCCGGAAGTGTTCCAATCTCCAGTCCATGTGACTCTCAATCACTTCCAGGTCAGGTACAATTCCTTTTCTTCTCACCCCGGAAGCACGTTGCTCTTCCTCTGACGCACTTCCGGGTTATAGGGCATGGAGAAGTCTTCAGTTCTCCATGCAGCTCCCTCTTGCGACCCCTGTGGCATCCAGCAGGGTCTTGTATAAAAACTACATAGTCCATGACTCCCTGCTGGTCTTTGGGGCCCCTCCATACTGCAGGGAGGGCTCCATCTGGCGGCTTGGGGGACTTGGCCGAGATCAACTGCCGGACATAGTCCACAATACTTCCCCCCAGCGAAAAATCATAATTTTGAGCGTCCAGCCCCACGAGGGACGTCTTCCTCCAGGAGGATCCGTCAGTCGGGCCTTGGCAAGGTTGTCTAGGTTCCCCGGAGAACCTTGGGGGAACGTTATAACGGGAATCCCTCCGATCCCCTGTTCTCCAAGGACAGCATCGCCACACGTGACCTGGCCGACGACAAGTATAGCAAATCCACTGTCCTCCTGGTCGCCCTCCTCAGTGACACTGGAAGTACCACAGTACTCTTGGCTCAATCTATCTCACCGCTGAGACGGGTTCATCAGCCACCCTCTCGTTTTCCAACCTGTCAGGAGACCCCCGTTTTATTTTTGGGATCTCCTTTTTACTCTGGGGCTGGTGCACAGCTTGAGTCTCTCTATTCGGAAAAGAGAGCCCCTTTGCTATTTGCATGCCCTTTGCTTTATGTTTCTTCTTAGGCGGCGGCGTCATCAGCCCCGCATCGCTCCGGGTAACAGCACTTTTCAGCTGTACCGGTTCGATCGGTGCTTCCCTTGCTCCGTCTGTCATCACGCCACACTCTCTTGTCAGGCACACTGTGCTTTGACACCCGCTACTTATTAACCGCGGTGCCGGTTCGCACTGTGTCCCTTTATACTGTACGATACGGGCCGGACTCACCTGTATTCCCGGATCGACCATCACTGGAGCTTTTCGACCCAGTCGCCGTAGATATTTCATTAACTCCTTCAATGGCGCCTCGGCCGTTGCTCCCAGCTCTTACATTCGATCCTTCAGCTCTTTTAAGCCCTGAAAGAAATTGTATACAGGCTCAAGGTACTTCTTGAGATCCCGCATGTTCACATAATTATTTACTTCGGCCGGAGGTAATTTTGCTTCCGCATTCTCCTTACCTGCCGGCCGGGAGCCAATAAGCACGTCCTCTCCGGACACGTGTTCTGCTGGTTCTTGCAAAGGCTCTTGGGATTTGGAGTCTCTTAGTTTAGAGGGCCGGGGTGGCGCCACTGGCCGACTGCGATCCGCCTTTTCTATTTTATCGGTGGACCGTTCAGTCACGTCCTGTCCCTCATTACTTTTATTTAGAGCTGGCGCTGCTTCACCTGCCTCCCCCTTCCCCTTCAGGGAGCTCGATTCCATCGAGGAAACGCTGACCTCACCTCTGTACTGTTGTTGACCTTCTCCTTCCCAAAATCTGTCTGGGGAAATCACGTGCCCACTTTTGGCGAATGGAAGGTGACCCTTATGGTCATCTGATCGACTGTAGCCCTTTAGAAGTTCCCAGCCTGCTCCGGGATAGGTCACATGACTCTCTTTGTCGAATAGGATCCCCCGTTTTCGACTCCTAGATGGGCTAGCCTCTTCATCATCGCGGCCATCTTGCCTAGGTGGGAAGTACTTCTCCGACTTGTCATCAGAAACGAAAAGACAGGCTTCTGAAAAATATGAATAATAACTTCCAGGCGCATCGGGCGTTTTTCCGGCACATACCTCTATATTTAAAGGACATTTTCCCCGTTCATTTAGGCAGTCCGGCGTGTCTGATGTCTGGCGGCCTTCCTGCTGCCGTAACACACGGGCCCTTTCAGCTTCAATCATTGCCCGGTCTTCCTCACGTCCCGTCAGGTAGGTCCACGTACTCATGGCATCATCTAGGGCCTGTTTCCTTGGGCGATCCTCATTCTTCCTCCCAGACTTTTTCCCCATGGCGTACCGATGTTGAAGGAGGTCCCTTGTTGCAGCGCTCTCTGTAGAGGGTAGCGTTTCTACATTCAGACATTCGTGCGGGCCCTTCTTAGGGTCGTCTGCATACACAATACTTTTAAATTCAGGTCCTCTGCCAACAGACGGCCAGAGAATCCTGCCGGCTACGCCAGTGTAGCAGTAGGGGGCGCTATCGCTCCCTTGAACCCTCAGGTACCACGCCAAACACCAGGTAAAAGTGCTACAATTATTCTTTTTATTATAATAATGTGCACTAAGCACCCTCCACTCCACACTACTCATAAACCAAATACAATAACAATAGTAATAATAAACCACAATCCTCCACTCCCAGACGCGTTGCCCTCCTACCACCCAGCTCAGCTCGTCGTCTGGGAGATCTCACAGTCCTTTTATATATCCTGACCCGGAAGTGTTCCAATCTCCAGTCTATGTGACTCTCAATCACTTCCGGGTCAGGTACAAGTCCTTTTCTTCTCACCCTGGAAGCACGTCGCTCTTCCTCTGATGCACTTCTGGGTTATAGGGCATGGAGAAGACTTCAGTCCTCCCTGCAGCTCCCTCTTGCGACAACTGTGGTATCCAGCAGGGTCTTGTATAAAAACTACATAGTCCATGACTCCCTGCTGGTCTTTGGGGCCCCCCCATAGTGCAGGGAGGGCTGTATCTGGCGGCTTGGGGGACTTGGCCGAGATCAACTGCCGGACATAGTCCACACATATTATGTACTGTGTTATTATGTTTGATGTGTTTTAGTGTATTTGGAAGTGTTTGTTAAATGTATTATATGCATAGAAAGGATTAGGAGTATGGTTATATATAAATATATACTTTATACTAAGACAAACATTTGACTAACTGATGCTAAATAAGAACCGCATGTACCTGTTCCAACTTATCTAAAAATATGACTTAAAGATAGACTTAGGAATGGATCTCTGTATACTGTGGTAATATACAGTATATGACTTTTACACGTGATTTTGTATGTTCTATAGTTTTTTAACATAAGGATGCTGTTTTTGTAATTTGTTTTTCATTTGATTTACTTTTGTAAGTATATTTTTACTGTTTTGTTTGTTTGAAAAAGGTTTGAATATTCAAAGTAAAAATAAGCACATATTCAAATATTTTCAAATCTAGGTTAACAATTCTAGGTGTTGTTTGTATGTTTTTTTAATAAGCTATTATTATCGGAATAGCAACAACGTCACGAAAAAAGCCACCTGGATAAAATATGTAATTTAAATATGAGCCATCAAAATCCCACAAATGAGTACTCTATAAAAGAGAAGCATTTGTATAGCTCTCTTGTCTTCAGTTTAGGACTGATGGTTGGGTGAGCAAGAACTGGTTAGGATATCGAGCCATAAAATCAGCCATGAAACTGAGCTTAAATCCTTATAAGCACTGTACTTCTCTATTTTAATATTTACATTAAGTTAGGTAAGCTGAAAAGTTCAACCTTGTCACCAGTTTCAACTCCTGTTGCAGCATTAATGTTATCAGATGTCATTGTGGATATATGGAGGAGTAAAAACAGACTTCACTTTTGCCATTGGTTGATTAAGGAATATGTTTGTCACATTGATACCACCCCTAGAATCAACTAAAATGTTACTGTTTATGAGAGAATGTCCTGGACTGCCAGGAGGTGTATTTGTTCTTTCTTCTGTTGAAATTCACACTTTATGACCTGATGTTACTGTTTTTATATAGTTTTCAATTCTTATGTCACACACTGAAGCTAATAAATGATGCTCCTCATTTTTGCTGTTGAATAAACAAATGAGTGGATGTCTACACACAGCAATAATCTGCATAAGAAAGGCTAGTAAGACAAGAAGGATTGCTTTTTTTTTTATCCCCCCCTTGTTTGATACATATACTATTTTATTGTGCATCTAAGCAACACTTATAACTGCATGAATACAAACAATAATGGTTTTATTGTGTTACTGGAACCCCTGCAGATTTTGTTTTTTTTCCAGCTGTCTGGAGTTTTTTTTTGCTTTTCTGTCCTCCCTGGCCATTGGACCTTACTTTTACTCAATGTTAATTAGCATTGCCTAATTTTATTTTTATATTTGTTTTTTTGTTTTTTTCTCTTCCCGTAAAGCACTTTGAGCTACATCTTTTGTATGAAAATGTGCTATATAAATGTTGTTGTTACTTAAAAAACTGAAGTTGTATTAACCAGTTGATAGATGTACTGTAAGTTGCATGCATCGGAGGGAAGCATGGCAACATGTTGCTTGGGATTTTACTTTAAAAAAAAATACATACGTTCACCATTTAGGTTACTGTTGGCAGTAAAACCCCAATAAGTAAATGCAAACAATTATGATTGTATTTTGTTTTAGTTACATTATTCTGCTGTCACAAGTAATTCTACTACTGCACATTCCAACAAACGGTTAATCTGATGTATCTTTTACAAAGAAGGATGCTCTTTCTAAACTATCCCAAGACACCTGCCAATGTGACTTCACTGAGATATACTTGATGTTTTGAATAAAAGTGGCTTCATTATTTTGTGGATGATGTTTTCTTCTACCCTACAGTTGATTGAATGTGTATACCCTAGGTTGTGTTACAATTAAATCTTGCTGAATCAGAAAAGCATCAATTACAGTATAACTTGATCCACATCAGTATTGTATGTAAGTATTATATGTCTTGACCCAAACCAAATTTGTACTCTTAATATTTAAGACTAAGTCAATGATAACTTAAAGATGTTTGCTATTTAAAAAATACTATCATTCCAACTATTTCTAGAAGAAGCAAATAGCCATGAAAGATGAGTTAGAAAATTATAATCATTTCATTGGCCTTAAAAGTTGTCTTGCGAGTTACAGCTGGGGATCAGAATTTAATTGAGTTGTTAATGCTGTTCTGTCTGAGGTTGTTCTGCCCCACATGTTGTTAGCTGTTATTTGTTGAGCTGTGCATCCCCTTCATCTTGTCATTTAATAACACACCTGTCAGTCACGTCCCACACTCACAGTGGTGTCATAAATGTCTGTGAAACTCACGTAAAGCATGTAGGTTGCCTAATAATCATTTAAATACAATAAACCCCATGTGTCTCACGTAGGCACCTCTTTATCTCTTGTTTTATTCACGTCCGAAGCGTATCTTTAAGGTATATAAACCCCTGTGTCTGGTTAGTTGTAGTACACTGCAGTATGAACCTCTGTCTACGCTCTTCTCTTTGTCTTGATCCAACCGTGGAAATCACTTGCCTTGTAACTTTTAAAGCTTTATTGTTTAATGTATACTCTCTGCTATGTATTGCTTTGTAAATCATTCTTTATTGTCTGTGTTGTACACCTGTATATACCTGTATGTTTCTTTTGTATATATTTCAGTTTACAAGGAGATACATCCAGTAAAAGTCTTCAAGAACGCTCACCCCTTGTCGTTTTTATGTGGATGTGCCAAGTTGTTTAAGCTCTCTGCGGCTGTGTTGCACGGAATGAGGCAGAAATGAGGTGTTCAGGCATGTTGAATGTGCACCATCAGTGGTAGGGGTTACGTCAACTGGGTTAGTAAGATGAGTGATTTTTTTGTGTGCTTTGTTTGACTGAAGATCTTACATTGTGCAAGGGATCACTGCACCATGTGATCACTGGGGAGTGGTGGGGTGTGCTGTGTAGGGGATATGTGATCGTGTTATATTTTGAACATGGTAATGTGGGCTTGGTGGCTAGTATAATGTTAAGACTGTTGGGCCTACTGACCTTTTCAATGCATAGTCTAGATTTTTAATTGTATTAATGCATTGAAATATGCAATTATGTGTGCAGATTTTGTCCTCAAATATACATATTAATGATAGAGTATAGATTCAATTATTAGGAAAGATTATATAGGGTAAGTCTGTTCTGTTGAGACCACGAAAGTTTAAAAGGTGTCATGACAGATAGCTTCAATGTTATGAAGGGAAGTTACATGGGGATGTCAGATGTTACTTTTAAAACTTTTAAATGTTTTTTACTAAACTTAAAAAAAAATCCATTCAAAGAAAAATGGTGAATTAAAACATTCTTTAACATGAATATTTAGATTTATAAAAAAAAAATAATCATCGGTACTCCACCTCTTCAATTCAGAAAACCTTATGAACAAAAGGCCAATATGAAGAAGTTTTTCATTCACTTAAAATCAAAATTTAAAAAAAAAAGTGGCAGAAGCACAGCTGTCTGATTTAGATGTAAATTAAATATTTATTGCCAATGAGTTTTTTTGCACCAGTCCTTGTAAGGAAAATTTGTTTTTTTGCTCATTTTAGAAAATACAGGACATCACTTTGATAATTGCACAATCAATGTAGTAAAAGAAGATCACAACAGATTTATTGTGACATATGGTGGCTTTATCTCAGATAATGTCATTAGAGAAATATCTGATGAATAAGTGAATATTTAATCTTAAAATGGTTTGAGTAATTTCAGAATAGCCAGTGCTTGTTGACATCATTCATACTTATAATCATGATACATTTTAGATCATTATAATCTTGAAATCTATATGCAATGTACAACTTCAAGATGAATGCTTTGCATAAATTGATGTGTTTGAATAATTAAATTCAATTCTTTTTCCAACATATTAATTGAAGGTTCCTTTCCCATCATTGTCCAAGATCATCTAAAGGTGCATACTGTGAGATTAACTGATAAGAGTCTACAAATATTACCAATATCTTCATCATCACTAATTAAAATGCTTGAGGAAGACACAATATTAGCAAACTTTTTAATTATTGGTGCCAATATCAACACAGTAGATTGCAAAACTGCTAACAAAAAATAAAATCAATACAAATATCAGAAATCCACCAACATAAAAAAACTATAATAAATTAATATTGTAATTTGAGGGCAAGGTATTATGTGGATGGAAACTTCAAATTCAGAATATACCACATAAAGTGTGTGGTGGACAGCCAGTGGCCTTACCCGGTTGGGACACCTGTGTAATTGAAGAACCAGGGGAGAAAGCGTGCTCAGAGTATTATCATCCACGGGTCACTAGATGACAGCCTTCCTGGGTAGCAGCGGTGGTGCGGATTCCCACAGGGCACATTGGAAATTGGAATCCTGCTGCTCAGCATGGCTGGGTTCTGTGGATGCTACCAGGGGATGCTGCGGGAATTGCAGAGCCCTACTTTGTTGGGCTGACGCCTCACCCGGAAGTGCTTCTGGACCACTGTAACGGGCAACCAGAAGTACCCCTGGTATCAGCATAAAAGGAGCCAGCTGCCACTGCTCCAACAGCGAGATTCGGCAAGGAGAAGATGAAGTGGAGGTGGAAAGACTGAGAAAGATAGGTGCAGTGGGCTGCCTTTTTCTTATTGTACTTTACTTTATACTGTGCTTGTGTGGGAAACGCTTAGGAGAAGAGTTTCCCACAGTCAAATTAAAGCCTGTATGTTGCTGAACTTGCATCTGCGTCTGTCTGTGTTGAGTTTAGGGAGCTGGAGCGCCCCTTGCAGGCCACAAATTCAAAACAGAATACAAACATTATGGCAAACCCAATACAAAACAGACGCTAAAAGTAATATGAGGTTGATTTCTCTCCTCCTTTTTCTTCCTTCCCCCACTTGCCTCTCTATATGAAGCTAAGATTACACACTTCTGAGTCCCTGTCCTCTGACATGCCTTAAAATGTTTGTTTTTACAGCCTAAGTAAACTGTTTGCACCTGACAACACTGAGTAATCAGTTGCAAGAATAAGAAGACATACTAATTATCGTAAAGTCTCTAAATAAGGCAGTCAAAGTAAAATAAAATAAGAAAGGTAGACTAATACACTAAGATAATATTATGCAAAAGTAGACAACTTATTACTTAAAATTAAAGTAAATTCAGAAAAAATGTAAAATATATCATGCCCTATCTTTAAATAAGGCACAGTACAGCACTGATAAAGTCAAGTATCTTGCAAGATGAAATAATGTTAAACAAGCAAGTCCTAAAACAGTATCCAAAGATTTCAAAAGTAACTAAAAGGATAACTATATTTCAAATAAACTGCATCCAAAAGGATAAAGTACAGTAGATGATCTTAAGGACTTTTATAAGGCATATTAAATTCTTATTAATTGTTAAAAGCGTACAAGTGTTCAGCAAAGTTTTTCTTTTTTTTATATTTCCCTTATGGCACAGAAGTGACTACTTTAGCACGTATATTCATATTTCCTCTTCACAGTCTACACTCCAAGTCTCTACAGTGCAAATCATTCTTCAAAGTCCACAGTTGAAGGTCAAAAACTCTGGAAAGATATAGATTTGAATGTTTTCAAAGTTCTTACAGCTTCTGGATTTCCGGAATGACATCAATCAGGACAGGAAAACTGAAGCATGACCACCCTTCTGTTTTCTTTGGAAATTTGTACAATTGAAATCACTCAGTCTTGCTTCAGGGTAATGACTGTAGTTAACTCAAGCTCAGCAGAAAGTTCTATGTGGAGCCACTGTGTGGGCATCTGGTAAAATGCGTATGATGGGCAGATTAAAGCATATGCTAGGAAAATGGATGCATGAGTGGATGTGGTACAGGTTAAGACAGATTAGACCTTGCAGAGTGGGGCAACCATGAAATGTACTTGGCAGAAATATTCAGACTCAGCTTTGCAGGTAGTGTCAGCTCTGGAACCATATTTCTATATCAAGAATGACTTACGTTACTCTGGAGTTGGCTCAGAATTCAATAGTACAGGCAGTCCCCGGGTTACGTACAAGATAGAGACTGTAGGTTTGTACTTAAGTTGAATTTGTATGTAAGTCAGAACAGGTACATAAATTTAATAAATGCTATTGTTGACCGACTGTAACCAAGTGTTCTGCCAATGAATGATGGAGTTTCACCTTTCTCTGACCTTTTTATTATTTCTACTTTATTTTCAATGGTAATGGTTTTTCTCTTCTTTACTGTATCACCAGCACTTGCATCAGATTTGTGTTTCTGAGGCACTGTTGAAGGGTGAAGACAAAAGATTAAGATGAGCTCTTCTGCACAGCACTGTACACGCTGTCACAGCAGGAAGGCCCCAGTCGTCAATACGTCTGATGTACTGACAAGAGACAACTTCCTGCTATGCACGTAACAGTACAAGCAGGCTTGCTATTGAGAATGAATGGGGGCATTGACGGGCGGTTCATCACCAGCCAACCTCACAGTCACCTCCACTACAGTACGCTGCCCACCGAGAACAAACACGGTGCGGCCAAAGGTGGGTAGTGAATCGCCCCCTTTCAATAGGCAGCCATCTGATGCACACTACAATGCTACCCCCCGCCGCCCCATTCACCCTCAATGGCCTCTGTTCAGCCACAACCGGGTCACCGCTTGCAGCATTACCAGCCGCCCACCGAGAACGAACAGGGCAGCCGTGTGTGGTGGGCGGGCAGTGAAACCGCTTGCCACTGGTAGCCGCCCGAGGGACACTACACTGCACAGGCAGCGAAATCGCCTCCATCCAGCCACTGTTTGCAGCGTCCCTAGGCCGAAGATGACGGAGCGGCAGTTACTGAGGCACATGCGTTGCAGCTGCAGCCCATTCGTAAGTCGTAGGTCGGATGTCTGTGACCTGGGGACTACCTGTATTTGTATGTGATTAAGTTGCTACTAAATGACAGTCTATAACATGCACCATGTCTTAAGAGTAGTTTGTTGTTATTTATTCCTGGTGCCTTATTTGAAGCGTTAGTTATTGACTTTGTAGTTGTGTCATCTGAACTAATTCCTAACTTTCAGGACACTTGGGTGATGACAGATGTTGAGATTTTGACTGTTGGGTGCGTTTGCCTAAATATTGAAAGCATTGACAGGATGTATATTATATTAAAAAAATCATTTTATTATCATAGAATTTTATTGAAGAATGTTGCTGACCATTTTAAAGGTTGTGCTGAAAACATTCAACCAGAAGCAGCGTAAAATGATGTGCTCTATAATATTTTTGTATTGATATGACCTTGGTGACACTCCTGTGATAATTATTGTGTAGACTTTTGAGGACCTCTTCTATGTATTATACAAAATATCAGGGACAACCCCTGAGGCTACAAATGGAAGAGCGTTTAGGTTTTTGCCTTTTTCTCACAGAACCAGTAGTGTGCAAGTTTTTCACCAACTGACAAGTTGTGCATCTTGCAGGGTGTTATACACAAAGGTAAGCTGTTCTATGAATTCAACATGTGTTAACTAAAAGTATGTAAAAACATACAGCACCACAATCAAAATATGTTATTCAAATGTATACAAAATATCTTCTCTCCATCAAGCACACACATGCTTTAACAGAACTAAAAAACTGAAACTAAGCAGGAAGTACCCCAGTCATCATCTGATTATTTCTGACCAGGTAGGTTTTTCTCAAACAGTGTGACGCACAGTTAAAATTTTCTAGACAAGTAAACATTAGGTTTAATATGTAGTAAATGTAACACATAAAAACAAAAATAAATCAATAGGCAGTTACCTTAAGAAAGATGGAAAAAAACAGCTCTATATTATACAGTATAGCAAAACTGAGATACATTATGCATGAGATCCTGCACTTGTTTCATTGCTATAATTCTCAAGCTTTACAATATCAGCCTCCTCCTTGCAGATGACACATATGTTTTTTTGACTACTAACAGATGTTTTTCATTAATCAGATCAATAGTGTATGCAATAAAAGAGTGACCTTTGTTGTTATTATCTGAAATGTATGTGAACTGAACCATCTCTCTGTTCAGAGAGAAGATGGTAAGCAGAAACATTTGAAAAATATTATGATTATATAATTTTTACCTACATCGGTAAGCAGAAACATTTGAAGAATTTTAGGATTATTTATTTATTAGCTACATAGCCTAATGATAAAAAACCTTTTGAAAGTGAAACATGAATAGCTAAAGAAATGAACATTTTAATCATCTTTGTAATGAACTCACAAAAAAAGCAGCAGCTGCATGAGACAATTTGAGAGTATCAACAATTATGATTCTTATGGGATTAGTATCATAAGAGGACATCTGTACTAATGTTATCGTGAGAGCACATCTGTATTTCATGATTAAAATGGGTCTTTGAATACTCAAACCATAGAATTTAGGAAAAGAAAAAATCTTTTGAGAAGGCAACTGACAAATCTGCACTGTCACAAAATAGACAGAGTAGCCTTTTGGAATTTATTATGCAAATAATATATCATTATTCAATTGCTGGACCTGTTTTTGAATATCACATTTCTGTATTATACATTAGGAATCAAATGAATTTTATTTACAGTACAGCAGCTTATTTTACACTTTTCCTACTTGTCTTATTTAACATTCATAAAAAAAACTATTTTAATTACAAGGTTGTAGTAGTAAAAGTATTTTATTAATACTGTAAAATTATATCCTGCAAATTATAAGATGTCAGATACTGTTTGTTGTAAGAATAGTGCAGAGAAGAAAAATGATTCTACTTTCCAAAGCACAGCATCATTGTGGTTTATCTAATATAATTTGACACTTTACTTGCTTGAAGCCAGTGTTTTTCTTTGTGTGTCTGCTCTTAACATGGTGAAGATGTTGTATGTCATTCAAACTTGTAAAAATGGCCATGAAGACTTTAATTTCTTGATCTATCACTATACGACTAGTGAATTTAATACTTTCAAAATTGACATCCAATTCACATGGGACTAGTATTACCAGACGAGGTCTGAGTTTGTCAAAAAAATTATTTTTCTTTTGCTTTGAAATTATTAGACACATGCCTGGTGTAAAAGTAACTGTCATGACAGATTTGTACTGATATGCTCTTTTACCAAATACATTGCATGATGTTCTTCAGTGATCCTATTTCAGGACCAATAATGGCAACGCTTTAGTCTCTTTTCAAGAATACTGATAAACACTACAGAAATGTAACATTACTGCCATTTGTAACCAGCATTGAAAAATAACTATTTAATAATTCTAATTGGTTAACATACATGCAGCTGAAGTAAAGACAGTTCTTTCAGGCAGGTTTACAGTGATTAGTGATTAGAGTGGGTGCACTGTTCACAGATAGTAAAAAGAATGTGCTGTGTTTGAGTCTTAGAAGAACACAGTCCATATACAGCATATTCAAATAGCTCAGTTGGTAGTTTCCCATACCTGGTAATTGTCACAAATAGCTCAACAGGTATGCAAAATATGTAGGTATGAAGATTGTGTCAAGGAACAATTAGTTAGAAGCCATCTGCGAGAAGAATGCCTCCTGCACTCCGCCAAACCGGAAGTAGAATCATCAGAATTCTTCACTGAAGAACTGGACGATGATTGTACTGTTCCAATGGCTTCTCTTTGGCCTGGATACCTATGTATAAATAATTATATTACAGGGGGAGCTGCCGAGATTCACAATCCCTACTTTCAGGGACTTCTATTAGACCTACAAGTGCTTCTAACAGACTATGCCCTAACACCGGAAGCACTCCCAGATCATAGATGAAAGAAGCTGCTCAATCTAAACCAGGCGAATTGGAGTCGGGTGTGGTAGATGGACAAAGATCATTTGGGAGGTGTGGAGGAAATGATGCAGAGAGAAGGAAGAAGACTTTTTGTAATTGTGCTTATACAATTTTTGGAGAAGTCTGTAGCAGATATTTGCATTAATAAAACATGTATTTGCAACTGCCATAGTTATTGAAGGGGTATATATTCAGGTTCATCTATATCTTTTTCTAAAAATGTACACATTACCAGGGAGCAAGCACCCTTTGCTGGAGACACCATTTAAAAAGTCAAATAATATGAGTCTAATGGCTTCCAAATGGTAACATCTTCACATTGTTTTTAATATGATAACCATATTATTTTCTCTTAATATTTATGCATTAATTATTATAACTATTACTAACCATGCTACCTGTCAAAAATTGGTAACAGAATAATTTTAATTTTAAAATAGTTGCTTATCTATTGCCCCATGTGCAGTTTTAGCTACTTTCCTCGTTATTTAAACCCAGCTCTTTGGACTCTGTCATTATTTTCAGGGCGGCTTTCTCACATTCTGTCCACATTTATGCATGCTGTCTTTGAAAGTGTCTCTCTGTATGCCTCCCATGCTGTTTTTCTTCCTTGTGTGTCTCATGCTCGCACCTTCTCTTTCATCACATCACCGAAGTCAAACATTTTAGTATTTTATTATATAGTAGATTACTATTTAGACTGCTTAAAATATAAACCATATATGATGAGATCACTATCAGGTGGCATATGCCGTAACCCCTTTTCATGCATCTCACGTTCACACTTCCTCTTCCTCTCAAACTGACCAATCACACCTATGCCAAACTGACCAATCAGATTGCTTAGACAGACTGGACAGACAGACCTTAGCATTTTATTAAACCGATTACAGCTTACCTGGATGTAATATTTATATATGCAGAAAGAACAGTAACTAGTTTTCACTTAGATATATGAAACATATGTTTTTAAAAAGAAATGGAGATGTTATGGCTACTAATTTGGCAACAGTACAAATTATTTTTTTATTTTGCTTAGTTTTGCTTAGCTTCTTTTGCTCCAGCTTTTTGACCAATTTCATCATCCCCTCTACCTTCACAAGAACCTAAGGTTTGTGCCTCTCCCTTATTTGTACCCCTAACTGATAGAAAACAATGTATTCTTTTCTCTGGGAGAACCAATACCTTGTCAGGCTTTAACTGTCAAATCATTTTCTTGGTATGTTTTATTACTCATTGTGGCCTTCAGACTGTTGAAGTCAAGTTTTGAAAGCCAATAACTAATTTAATTAATGACTTAATTTTCCAGATTAAGATGTTAATGCTCATGAAGAAGAGACAAGAAGAAGTCAAATAAAAAAAATAATCTACTTTGTAAAACATAAATTCATAATACCACTTTTGTACCCTCTATACCATGCTGGCTCAGCAGAACTTAAGCATAATTATCAGTCTCACAGCCAAAGATAATTATCATTGAAGACAAAGAAAAATGTACTAAAAATAGTCTAAAGAAGCTTTCTAAACTGAACTGAACAGAATACATATACAATTTCAGAAAACTCAGCTTTGTGTTTCAGAGATATACTTAAAAAATAGTTTGCCTTGTACAACTTAATATTGCTATGGATTTTAATGGACATTGCAGATGAATCTGTTTTCTTTAATCACTTGTACAGTTTTTGAGATAGTTGATAAGCAAAGGTTATTCATGTTGCTGAAGTTAAACAATACTTTTATACTATATACCACACACATGCGCATGGGAGGCAGCTAAAGGGTCTAAATGAGAGTAATTCCATGCCAGACCAGAGGGTGATGGAGTGCGCTGACCTTTTTTGTCACTTTCCTGCAGACTTCATAGGAAATTCTGCCTGGCTCTGATGACGTCACTTTTGGTTCCAGCCCTTCTGATAACGTCACTTCCAGATCCGGCCCTTTTAATAATATCACTTCCAGGTCCGAGCCTATAGAGGAAGACTCTTCTGTATCCGGCCCCTGTTGATATCATATCCTGTTTTGGCCTTTAAAATCGTCATTTAACAAATAGTTGATCAGTTCTGTTTTGAACTTCATTCTGAGCATGTCAGTGCTAGCAATTTACTCTTTTTGCAGCCAGGGAATATTATACTTGTATATACTCATATATTTATGACTTTTGTGTCTGACTTTTGTGACAACTACTGTATTTTACATATCAACAAGTTAAATTGTTTGAAATTTCATATTTGAACATTTATGTGAACCATCATACTTACAATGTTACAAGCAAAATTTATGAAAAAGCTGTTGATAGTAAGGTGCAAGACAGACAAAAAGACAATAAGACAAAAAGCAAAACTATGCATTTATAGTGATCACAAAGGCTATTGTAGTCCCCCTAAATAATTGTCTGTGTAATTAGCGTGGCTAAGCAACTCAATTAAACAGATGAAGCAAATAAATACAAGGACTAGCAACTTACTTTCATGGGCTTTTTTAAATTTGTGGAAAAGTTCTTGTATGTCGTGTCATGCACGCGCGAATAGGAGACCGCGGACGGACCTTAACATGCTTCGGAAGACGTTCGCCGGCAGGGAGTGGCGGGGTACTAACCTTTCTCCTTTGCTTTCTTCCAGGAAAAAAGACGCTCCGCCACCATAAGCCTCATTCCCGCAGTACGTTACTTCCGCCCTTCCTCCGCCATCTTTCTTGACGTCATCAGTCCCATCCTCCCTCACGGTTCCTTCCCAGCATTCCTCCACTTCCGGCTCCTCCCTTATAAAATGGCCGCCGACGCCTTGTATGGCGTCGCGCATATGAACCTGTTTTGTGTTTATATTTTGACCGATTTTTGAATTGTGGATTGTGCTACAATATACGGGGCCGGAAACCCCAAACCTTTATGCTGTTTACTTTTGCATCTTTTACAGTAGGTAAATCTACAGCTTTCAGGGCACAGTTTACACCATATTAAAAAGCTGTATTTACTTATGTTGTTGAAAATAAAAGAGTAAAAAAGCAACAACAATATTAACACAATCCTCCTAAATTAAAAACTTTTCAGATCTTGAATTCTTCTTTTGACCAAGAACTTTGGTTAGCATCTTGTTTTAGTATCTCCAAAGATATTGTGTAACAGACCCTTCTCTCATTTATACCTATTCTTTTTGTTTATTCCATGTAGAAAAATATTTGCCCATCTCTGCTATTCCAGAAAGTAACATTCTGTTCCAAATGGACATTAATTAAGTCCTACTTGAACATCACAAACTTCTCATAATAACTATTAGACTTTCCTTTATATATAATATAAATATAAATTGTATTCTTTTTGCAAAAAATAAAAGCTTATCATTATCCATCCAGGTCTATGAAAGAATGTCATGTCAGTATTTTCACTTTTGATATATTCAACTTATTTTAAAATTCTGAGTGATTTTTATGCATGTAGTTTAATTATTGGTAGTACATGACATCTGGTTTAGATGTTTCTTCTCAACATTCATGCTGTGCAACATGCTGTTTCTTGTTTTAAGTCACATGTTAAGGCAGCAACTCTGTGTTAAGTTCAGTTCTTTAACAGCTGCGAGACAAAAACAAATAAAGCAGAGTGACAGAAGGCATAAAATGCAAAAAAAAAAAACGAAATACTGTATCCTTAAAATTTAACTCTAAATGGAAAATTCAAGTACCCAGATGGTGAAAGTAAGTTGAGGAAAAGACAAATACAGTTAAAAATCTAGTAGTCTGGTGAAGTGTGTTCAGCTGATTAGAAGCTTGAAATGCACGTAGGCTGAGTTAAATTCTAAAAATCAAAATCTTTAAAAAATTAATTGTAAAATAAATACATTTTCACAAATACATAAAACATGCAAAAAACAAGGACTGATCTGCATTATATTAAATGTGCTAATTAAGTCTGTAGGTGCAATTACTAGCTAGTTTAATGAGCACCACCACCGAAGCTAAAAATAATTGTCAAGTACAATGAGCACAGAAACAGCAGACTTCCAAGAAGCAAAATAACTAGGGTCAACATTGCTTTTGCGTCTAAGGATTATGGACCCTTCACAAGCTTATTTTTTAATAGACAAAAGTTTTTTTGTCCATCGTTGTAAACTATGTATATCTTTTCCGAGCTATATATCCTGTCGGCATGGCTTTGATTAAGTCAATGTATTACTGTTGTGTAATTAACAAAATATATGTTCTTATCTGTGTAATGCTGAATGGGTATACACTTTTATGGTGTTATATTTGTAAATCTGTGTAAATGCTGTTGTCCTTTCTTTGATAAAAAATGCTATGCTAGGATAAAATTTATGTAAATTTTGAAAATTATAGTACATTCAGTAATTGTATCAACCTGCCTAAGATGCATGTTTGGCAAGAATATCTGATCTCCTGTCACTGTCAGAGCATTATATAAAAAGTCTGGAATTATTTGCTATGGTTATCTATTAATATACTCACATTAAGGTAGCTCTTTATGGCTTTTCAGTAGATTTAGTGCACTTAAAAATTACATTGTAATTACATGTCTTTTAATCAAATGGATAATTTAAGCAATTCACAGCAGGCAATACAATAATATACCACGTTTGAACTACAGAAAACAAGTCCAGGAAGTTTTTTAAAGGATAGGACACATGGCAGGTATTAACGATGCCAGTCAATTGAGCATAGATTTATATGATTTCACAATAAAACACATGCCTAAGATTTATGTGTGATAGTGATAATGAAGGTTATTAAACTGAGGCTTCTGGTAACAGAAAAACTGCATAGCTCTTCAGTTCTCCACAGTGAATGCAACAGGAAATGTCATGCTGCTGTGATACATAACAACACCTCACTACTTCTTTGTAATATTACCCTGACTTTTAGCATACTGTTATTCACACCATATCAGCTTACAGAGAGATTCCAAACTGGGTGGGTAAGATTTTTATTCCTGGAAGTATGAAAATATTTTTCTTTGAAAAGAATTCATTTTTTTGTAAGTTCAGCATTTTTGTAGCACACACGTACCATTTACAAGCATACATGGCTTCCCTGTAATTAGGATAAAGCATAAAATAATATTCAAAACCAAAATACATCATAAAATGATATAATAGGCTAAACTGAAAGCTCATAAGAAATCTGCAATTAGTTTATAAGCAAAGTACATGTTTTATTTCCATAACTATCATAAAGTGGCTTATTTAATATAAAAGTCAATTACTAACATACCGAATAATAACTATAACATAGCAGCAGTATAATCAGTACTACAACAAAGCTGGTTTCATAGTAACTGAGGACCATTCTTGAAATTCTGATGAATTAAGATGAAGAGTTGAGAAAATTGAAGAGTTATAGTTAGGTAAAAAAAAACCTGGGTATCACCATTTACAGACATTTAATCACTGTTCAAAGTATGTTCTGCCTTTTATTCACTATATTTATTTTTCTATGACTGCTGATCATACATAGGTTTGAAAATGACCTTATAGTCACAACATTGTTGCAACATTATATTCTTTGTAGATGCTGTATTTCATATTTCATATTATATATGTAATTTTTGTGTAATGTGTTGGGGTGATGAGTGTGTGTGTTAAGAATAGAGTAATTTGAATTGAATCTTATCATGAATACTAATGTGCATGTGTAATATTGACAAACGTGTGTAGGTATGTAAAGCCCACAATAACGATTTTTTTAAAAATGGAATACAGAAGCAATGTCCATTTATCAAATTTCTGGTCAGTTTTAAAAGCCAGACATTGTCTGATGTTTGTTTCTTTTTACTTTTTCTTACATTGAAATCTTTTGTGATTTTCACCATTCTCTTCTTTCAGCATTGTGATGTTTCTTCATGCTCTTTAGGAACTAGTTTGTGGATGCTGTCATTCGTCTCTGACCATTTAACACTAGAATTCCTGAAGTCTATGAAAAAAGTTACCCTAAATTCCTCCGCACCTCTCTATCATGTTGAACACATAACTAAAACAGATTTTTTTTCATGTTATAGTAAAAATTAATGTGTGAAGACTTAAGTCCAAATATCAAATAAACACTTTCACAAAAGGTATAACAGCAAACAAGTGCACCTTTATTCAAGAATATAACTGAAGAAAAAAGAAATTATTTAATTTACATGTTGCCGACAGTATGTAAAAAGTGAAATCCATTTACTAGTTACATTCGGTGGGTTAGAGGTAAGAAGGTCTGCCTCTAAATCAAGAGGTGACGGGTTTGATCCCAGGTCTTCCCTGAATTTTCCGTTTTTAATAAAAACTTTAATTTGATTTTCCCATTGTAAATTTTTGATACTTGTAAAAGTTAGTGGTTTATGTATTCAGTTTTATTCTCTCAGTCACGTTCACATGGTATGACGAACTTGCTTCTCCCTCTCTGAGTTGATGGCATGTATCTCCGTTCTTTTCACAAGAGCAGCAATGACCACAGTTGGTGCTGTGTTACAGAGTCAAATCAAATGTGTGTTTTTATTATATAACTGTAATAATAATAACATCTCACTAATCAAACTGGAAAATACAGGAAAGACCCAGGATCAAACCCACCACATCTTGATTTAGAAGTAGTCATTTTTATCTCTAACCCACCCATGCAATTAATAAATGGGTTTTGGTTTTTACATACTGACAGCAACATGTAAATTGAATAATTTCTTTTTTCTTCGGTTATATTCTTTAAAAAGGCGCACATGTTTTGTTATACCTTTTGTGAAAGTGTTTATTTGAAATTTGGACTTCAGTCTTCACACATCAATTTATACTATAACATGAAAAAAACAAATCTGTTTTAGTTATGTATTCAACATTTCTTGCCTCGCATTTCCTATCATCCTACATTTACCCAGCTCATTGTAGACACGGAACACACATGAAATCTATGTATTCCAAATTATGAGAATTATTTACCCTATACAATTCAAGGCACCTAAAACCCAGATAAGCAGACCTGCTTGTGCAGCACAATGACATTTGCATGCCCCCCACCCCACCAAACCTGAATCTAATAGCATTGGGACAAAAATTATTATCTGATTATGGATTTACGGATTTAGTATCATGGGTGTTTTAGGTTGAGACTCTCTTTGTTGCTTCAATTGTTATTGCGCATGCAAATAATTATCATTATATTTGTAAGCTTTCACATTGCCATCATTTTTTTTTATGATTCTTACTGCTTTGATCTTTTGGATATATTTCACAAAGGCACTTAGCCAGTAAGCCTCACTTAAATCAAGACACCATGCTTATCTTAACATCCAATTGGTTCTTTCTCACTCAGAAGCAGTTCATTGGAGAAACCACACACAATAAAACAAAAAGACAATTATGTAAAGTGTCACTTTTAAACTTTTCTGCTTTATATCTTATTTTATGTGCCCAGATAATTGAAATTTTAGTTTTGCTTTTTAAAAACAAATGCTGAAGTAGTTTTCTGCCCAGTGGCCAAGAATGCATGGAGCTTTTTTTTTTTGTGATTGAAAATGTATGCTAACATTTCAAATGAAAACAATATATAAATAATATATGCTGTATGTCAAGAAATTGTTTTTGCATTCACTCAAGCTGTACTAGTCTATCTGTGGTGTTGGGGGTTTGCATCAGTTTCACTCAATCTACAGATGTTGCACCCTCTTCTTCATTTTTTGAGCTCTGATAGATGTTAGCAACAATTGGTACTTGGGGCTACTTAAATCTCATGAGTGTGTGCATAACTGTGGATTGACACTCATTGATAAAAATAATTGGAAACCTATGTATTATGCATTGTGTCATGGAATTTCAGAAGCAACTAAATGGAAACTACAACAACAAATACTATACCAGAAATGAAGTAGTTACAGTTTATGTGTCAGATCTATAATATATAAGGTATATTTTAAAATAAATACAAGTATAATGTGCTCAGACATCTAAGAATGCAACT
Organism: Polypterus bichir lapradei; assembly: GCA_026402145.1. Classification (NCBI taxonomy): domain Eukaryota; kingdom Metazoa; phylum Chordata; class Cladistia; order Polypteriformes; family Polypteridae; genus Polypterus; species Polypterus bichir. Next base: position 7,528,126 of record JANRMT010062819.1, read on the forward strand.
TTTTAGAATACCGGTGCAAAAGAAATCCCTTTGGGATTATGTAAAACCTGCCAGAATTATATCTAAAATTGTTCAAATTAATGTAAAGGAAATTCAATCCATAAACATTACTATGCTGTTAGTATTTATTGGGAATAAAAATCTGAAAAAAAAAAAAAAAAATATATATATATATATATATATATATATATATATATATATATATATAGTGAATTGGATGCTATATAGCGCCCGACTAGGCACAGACTTAGACTTACACAGAGGCACGTGTAAAACCACAAAGACTTTATTTCTTTCTTCAGCTGGAGGGCACATCTTCCCCGTGAACCCCCCAGCCACAACACAGTCCCAAGTACTACACACAACACAAATCACAACCATTCTTCTGGCATCACCACTCCTCCCAGGCAACCTTGTCCTTTTCCTCCCGATTCTGGCCCTGAGTGGTGGTTGCCGGTCCTTTTTATAGCCCACCCGGAAGTGCTCCAGGTACTTGATCACCTGTTCCTGATTGCACTTCCAGTTGGGGCAATGTAGAGTTGTCCAGACTGACTCCGGGATCCATACAGCACCCCCTGGTGGCCACCCCAGATCCCAACAGGGCTGTGGAGAACTCCATCTCCCATGGAGACCTGCAGGAAACTGAGGCACCATCATCTGCCAGGGAGGCTGCCACCAAGCATCCCGGGGGAGGTACTGAGGAGCCCATGGAAGCTCCTCAGGAACACATGTAGAAGGGGCATCCCGGCTTTGCATAGGACCCAGCTGCCCGCCACTATATATATATATATATATATATATATATATATATATATATATATATATATATATATATATATTAATAGGTTCACTGTTGTCACATGTCTTTTTGCAGTGGTACAGAGTAAAGCCAAATTATCATCAAGTGCTTGCTGGAGATATCTGCACCCACCATCAGAGCACACAACCAGATTCTGTAGATTTGTAGTGATAGCAGACCTATTATTTTCTGTATAGCGTTCTTGTATTACTCATAATGTAAGAAAATGTATATCGAAGGCACACATACAAAAAGTTAAATAATTCATTCCCCAAGTCTGTTCGAAATATGGCAGGAAGAAATTGAATATGCTTTAGTACTGTATGTCAACTGATTTAGAATGTTTTAACATCAGATGACACCATAAATTTTTGTAATTAAAGGAAGAAAGTTTAGGGGCATGTGTCAGAAGGGGACCTTGTTTTTCGATTTCCTGCAGCCGTATAACTGAAGTGCCAATCCTGCCACCAACCCCCATTTCTTCCCTGGCAAGTTATAGGACCTGCTTGCAGGGCTGGATACAGATTAACATTATACCCAGGACGAAACAATTGCAGGTGAAGGGCTTTGCTCAAGAGCCCAACGGAGCAGAGTCACTTCTGGTGTTTATGGGATTCTAACCGGCAACTTTCAGATTGCCCTAGAACCCTAGCCTCAGAGCCACCTCTAGTTCTGAAAACAGAAAACAATTCAATAAGTGTATGTCGATTCTAGGTTGCCCATAATATTAGTTACACAAACTCCCCCATCAAGTCATCATTTCTAGACACTTCTCTCTTTAACTAGATTGTCATTTCATTTTTTTTCTAGTCAGCCTTCTCTGTGTACACAGAGAGGCAATCCAAGCTGATCTGGTTGTGAAAAGCCATTTCTCCATTTGTTCTTGTTTCATGGCACTAATTATAATATTAATAGATTAAAATTTATTAAGCCAGCTTTCCTGTTTGTGCATGTTATACTATTTGTTCTGCTGAGAGTCAGAAAAATGCCTTCTTTTCTTATCTAGGTGATTCAAAATTGCAAGAAATAAGCTACAGTGACAGACATACCTGGGTGAAGTGTGAAGCTAGCAGAATATAGTCTTAGATGCAAGTGCATTGTAACTGTGAAATGTATATACAGGTAAAATTCCATTACAATGAATATCTTTACAATGAAATTTTCATTACAACGAACTATTTTTATGGTCCAGACAGCTTCCCCATATGACATGAGTCTATAGAAATCTCATTACTACGAAGTAGATTCAGCAGATACTTTCATTACAATGAAGTGCACAAAAGAAGTGCACCTTGAAATGCCTGAATGAATCAGCCACAGAGCAGTTATTTCTGTGACCGCAGCTCAGTTGTGCACAATGATCCCCAAACAGAAACACTGTAAATTTTTTTTCTTTCTTCAAACTTCAAACTCCTCATACTGTTTTTTTTTTTGCTGTTTTAGTTTTCGGTGGTTTTCAGTGATACCTTTTGCTTATTGCTTGTCAACATTTGAAAAACATCCATTGGAATTTAACTCATTGTGATGATAACAGTTCATATTAGAAAAAAAAATTTTTTTTTGCAGCTCTCAATTGCGGCAAAAAAAAAAGACGCCAGCTGAATTCGGAATTTCGACATCAACACTGTCAACTTTCTTGAAAGACAGAGCTAAAAAAGTAGAAAAATCTCGGGTTGCAAACATATGTGAACTGCTGTATTTGAAGATGTCGAAAAAGCCGTTTTTATGTGGTTCAGTGATGCTTGTTCAAGAAACATTCCTATTAATGCGGCACTCATTCAAGAAAATGTGAGGTTTGTAAACTCTCTTGGGACCTCCCACAACTAGACAGCAAGCCAAAGAGCGTCCCGAAGTGTGATCTCCGCGTCTGTATGGGGGAATAGCAGGCTCACCGATATGTTGCGTCTCTCCGCCAAAGTAAACAGAAAAGATCTTGATGGGTGATGCAATGTTAGGAGCACGTAAATTGTAAATGCAGATAACAGGATTACTTGATCATTGACCAGGCCATGACCCTGCTTGACTGCTGTGTTTGTGTATAGCAGAGTGGCAGATCACCCTACAATAAATAACTGTGCTGTTCCTGTTTCAAGCTAAATAAAGCTGGTTTTGCTAAAGTATTGAGACTATGCCTCATGTTTTGGGGTGCAAGACAGGAACTTATAGCACGACCCCAGTCTTTTATGATTTGCTTCTGTGGCGCTTCAATGCAGCGCTGTGAGCCTCCTATTACCCTGTCCCAGCACCCAGCAATGGACAAACAATCTTCCACTGATGCTGCAATCACATTTCAGGACGCACTTCAGCATGTCATTCCCGTTAGGGGGTGGGGGGGGGGGTCTCAAAAGAGTTGAGAAACCTCACAATATGAAGAAGAAATAATGATTCGGCTCCTGATTAATAACTGTGTTGCCCACAACATGCTTCCACATTTAGATTATGTTCGCATTGAATTCCTCCCACCCAACTGCACAGCAGCACTTCAGCCATTGGATTTAGGCATCATTGGCATCCTGAAAGTGTATCATCGCAAGGAAATGCTGAGAAAAATTCTTGTCAGCATAACTTGTAGGCAGAAGGAGATTAAAATTAACGTGAAAGAAGCTATTGAAATGATTGCAAACTCCTGGACACAAGTTAAAGAAAGCACTATAGTAACAAATACACAATTATCATTACAACAAAATTTTTGTTACAACGAAATATTTTTTAGGTCCCTGGGAGTTCATTGTAACAGAGTTTTACCTGTACTTAATGGTTTGTAATTGTAACATAGAGAAATGGTAGTAGTGATAAAGGTGAAACATTTAACTGTAATCTACAGAAAAAGAATCTGTGCATCTAATAAAAGGGGATTTATTTAAGGAAAGGTGCCCCCCAAAACATTCCACTGATAAAACAAGTGTATGTTGGGAAAATCAGCAGTTTTACTTTTGCAGGCAACCTTTTCAGTTGAAATCTATTAAAGTTAAAAATCTAACTTTTTATATATTAGAACATGCACAGCATTATCTTCAAAGTATACTTTTGTCATAAAAGAGTGCTATGTTAACTTTTAGCTTAAATGAATATTTATGTCAGAGCTGCAG
>JANRMT010062819.1:7532023-7542193 GCA_026402145.1 Polypterus bichir lapradei
AAATGGAGACTGGAAGAAATTTCTAATTTCTGACAGTGCATAAAATACACGCTCAGATTCTTAAATAAAAAGAAATGCTCTTTCAACAGCAAAAGTTATCTTTAAATAATGACATTTTACAATGAAAACCTACAGTATAGACACAACTGTGTTCCAGGGCATGTGTTACCCCTTTATCCTTTGTACCTCGTACCATATAATTATTTTTCTTGTTGTAAAATAAGCACTAAAACATGATCTTGTTTTTAATGCGTGCTCCCTTTCATGTAGCGGAACATTGATTGGAAAAAAAGTAATTCATAAAAATTTGTCAATGTCATCAGTCACTCTGTTATTCTGCAGCAACAGCAACATGCTCTATTTTTGCTTTGGCATGATACATGAACCTGTCAGGTGGTCATGGGAATTGTAGGGTAGGATAATGTAAGCTGCCAAAAATGCCTCTAACCCTGAGACCTAAATCAGATGAACCAGAAACCAATTAAAAAGGATTAACAGCATGTTGTTTCAGTAGCAAATTATTCTTTCACTGTACAAATGTCTTTTAAAACAACAAGCTGCATAATATTTTAAGAAAATAAAAGTATTGCTAGCTTGTTTATTAAGAGTATAGTTTTCACTTTAATATTGTGTAATTCAAGAATTGCATTAATTTGTAAAGCAAGAAATAGGGAGATCCACTCAGACGTGGAATTGTTGCATGAAGTGCTGAGGATGAGAGCTGAATGACATTAATGACTACATTTTCTTATGAAACATCACCTCTGCATGAACTCTATTACTGGGAAAATTATAATGCAAATCATCCGTGAACTGACTTTTAAATGCTAGTATCAAACTGTATCAGGAAAATCATATCAGTGTAGGATCTCATATAGTGTAGTTAACTGGTTTGAGTTTATATACATATTCATCAAGCTCTCATGATGACTATATATAGCCTTAAGGTATAACATACAACATACACGTATATATTATTAAGACAACAGAATAAATCTAAGTAATAGAATACTAGTGATAACATTCAGGAGCTTCTTCAACTGCATATTTACTTGTAACCAGTGATCAAAGTAAAAAATAAAATCACTAGTTAAACATTAAAGGACTTCAGTTGTAGTTAAAGTATGTTGATCACCACTTCACTGCTTGGCTTTGCACTTTTCAATTTTCCTTTCTTTCACATATATTTTTACACATTGTTTTCTGTTCCATTATCAGCTGTATTTTTTCACTTTTTTCATAGGTTACAATATATACAGTACATAAGAAAACACAATAAGTTTAGGTAACATTTATTGTTTTCATATGACCTGGACCCATGCCCGACCCCAAAAATAGAAAATAAAATCACTAGTTGGAACCAAAGAAACAGTTATACATAAAACCATATACATATAAACATCTGCGGTGGGTTGGCACCCTGCCCGGGATTGGTTCCTGCCTTGTGCCCTGTGTTGGCTGGGATTGGCTCCAGCAGACCCCCGTGACCCTGTGTTTGGATTCAGTGGGTTGGAAAATGGATGGATGGACATATAAACATTTGTACACACTTCTATTTATAATGGGTGAAGTGGTCGCTCTGAGGCTAGGGATCTGTGCCGGCAATCGGAAGGTTGCCAATTTGAATCCCGTTAAAAGCCTTAAGTGACTCTACTCTATTGGGCCCTTGAGTAAGGCCCTTAACCTTTGTTAAACATTCCTTAACAATTGTTTCATCCTGGGTATGACATTAATCTGCATCCAGCCCTGCAAGAAGGTCCTCCAACTTACAAGGAAAACTTGAAGGTTGGTGGCAGGATCGACACTCCAGCCACCATAAAAAAATGTTCCAGTGTGGTGCTGCCCCAATGCACTCAGGCTGCAATCCAGGTGATTTGTCATGTGGTGGGTGCTGCAATGCTCTATCAACGCATGCTCCCAACCTCTCTATCTATATCAGTTATATATTACAATTAACATTATTTTCAATATTAGACAATCTAATTGCATCCAATTATGGATGAAAACCTGAATTTAAAATTTTCTCCCTGTGGCCCTGAATTAGGTTAACAGTAGAATTACCAGAGCCTACAAGAAAACTTGTAAATCCGGCCCACCTTAAATCCATTCATACCTCTCCATCAGCATCTTTTGTCCTGTAAATGTGCCGATTAAGACAAGCAGCAAGCAGCCTGCAATTCCATCCCCCCACCATCACAGAACGTTCACAAAGTTCTCCCAGATCATGCCTTGTTTGATTATCTGGGAGTGAACTGCTGGAGTTTTAGAGTAGAAATAATAGATTGTTATTTCCTGCATGTTTCGTTTCTACAGTAATCTGTGTAAACACATTGTTAAAACAGAAACTTTTTCATATTTTAGTAATAAATGTTACAAAATGTAGGCATAAACTATAGAATGTGTGAAGCCTAAAGTCCAAAGATCAAATGAACACTTTCACAAAAGGTTCAAGGGCAATACAACAGCTTCTTTGGTGTAGCGGTAAGATTTGCTGACTTGTAATCATGTTGCCAAAAGTGAAATATAGTTATGAATAGATGTGGAAGAATAATTTTAGGGTAACATAGCATTCATCTTAAAGAAATAGCATAAAGGCTAGAGGATATTTCTTTCTTTAATAAGATGTTAAATTTCGACCACATAGATGTATGATGTTAAAATGCAAAATATGTAAATATTCATGTGTCACTGTTAAAATCTTTTACACACTGTAAGAAGTTGTGAGGAGAACAAAGTGAAAACATTACTTAGGATCAGGATCTGAATTTGCCAAAGAACTGTTGAAGAGTCTGTTTTCAGCTTATAAAGGGCTACTTTCAGAAATTGTGTTTATGATTATTTGTTTTGTGCCATGAAGATAATGCCACAAAGAAAAGAAAAAAAAAATTACAGGTTAACAAAATGGGTGATGAAAATTTAAAGAGCAAAAAACAACCTAGTCATATTTAACTGTCTTTGTGAAATTAATGACACATGAAGAAATTAACAGACAACTGACCTTATGTTAGAATCTGAATACATTTAAACTCATTTTGATGAAGAATAATTGATATTACCCTTAGACTCACTTCATGGAATATACCTTTCCAAGGGCAAAGAATTACTATGAGAAAACAGAGCTGGGATTTTGAAAGTCATTTTGATACAAATATTTGATCAATATCGATGTGTTTAGTAAATAAGAAGTCAAGCAAAATGACACCTTTTATTGGCTAATTAAAAAGATTACAATATGCAAGTTTTCGAGGCAATTCAGGCCCCTTCTTCAGGCAAGATGTAAATATTATTATATGTAAATACAAATAAAAGCGTAAAACAAACTAACTTAGTTCTTATCATACAAGAAGAAAAATAGTCTTAAGGACTAAAAGGTGCTCTTGTATATTCTTTCATAATGGACTAAATAAAGGTCATTCAGACATCAATTTGACTTTGACTAGGTGTTGTTAGATATAATGTATAGCATTAAAATATTAATAATATTCTAAAAACATGTTGCTGATTTTAACTTAAGTTTATTAAGCTATATTAATTTATTCACATAATATAAACAGAATTTGTAAAAGTGAAACAAAGTAATGCTTTAATTTACAATTAAATTAATGTAAAATTATTTGCAATGAAAAAGTAAAATGTACGTATTACTTTAATTTGACAAAGTTTTAAGAGTATAATGTTCCTTATAATTTAAATTCTAATTTGAACTATCCTTGCTTAAATAATGATCAGCAATAGATGATCATCAATTTGTTATTTTTAGGTAAAAAACAAATGATGGGTGTTCCTTATGTAACAAACATTTTAAAAACTAAAAATATCTGCAGCTCAACCTAACAGGCCAAGAGTAACTGATTCACGCCATTAGTTTCTAGTTTTACGATTGCATGGAAAGGTTTATACACTGGAGTATAATAATATAGATTAGTGTTTGGAATTAGCTTAGAGGAAAAAATATGGAGATTGAGATTATCTTATGGTTCTTATTCACTTGGAGTGGAGTAATATGCTTGCTGATGAAGTGTTAAATAATGTATCTAAATAATTTAATAAAAAATTTAAAATTTAATTAAAAAAGTATTTAAGGCTATTTATGTCATCTTGCAGCAAATAGTGGAAGTGAACCCAAGTTTTTTTGAGACAAAGATATTGATAAATAATGAAGGCTAATTGTTTACATTATTTGGTGCCATTAATCACTCAAATAATGGGGCTAAGATCAATAAGGACAGGGAACCTTTCACTTATATACAGATACCATGTATAGTTTTTTTCTGTCAGTTATAAAGACTATGCCACTCAAACCGGTATTATAAAAATATTTTTCATTGTAAAGTGGACTTAAGGATTTTTCACAACCTTGATATGAATGAAGAAACAGTATACAGTAGATAATGAGCTATTTTCTATGCCCCACCAGCCCAAAAAAATTTTAAAACTACATTTTTTTTATTAAAATGCAATTATTTGAAAACATTTTAAAGTTATTATTAAATATACTATTGATCAGAGACATCCCCTAACACATGTTAATAAAACTTTTATCAGCAATGCAATCATAATTATTTTAAATCTTTTCCAGTTACTAGGATTTTTTTTTTAACTGCCTGTTCCATCATGGAGGGCAGCACGGTGTCGCAGTGGATAGCGCTGCTGCCTCGCAGTTAGGAGACCCGGGTTTGCTTCCCGGGTCCTTCCCTGCGTGGAGTTTGCATGTTCTCACCATGTCTGCGTGGGTTTCCTCCGGGCACTCCGGTTTCCTCCCACAGTCCAAAGACATGCAGGTTAGGTGCATTGGCGATCCTAAATTGTCCCTTGTGTGTGTGTGTGTGTGTGTGTGTGTGCCCTGCGGGGGGCTGGCGCCATGCCCAGGGTTTGTTTCCTGCCTTGCGCCCTGTGTTGGCTGGGATTGGCTCCAGCAGACCCCCGTGACCCTGTAGTTAGGATATAGCAGGTTGGATAATGGATGGATGGATGTTTCATTATGGTTGTAAAACAAATTAAAAGACATTAGAAAAACTTTTGACAGTCAGGATGTCAATGATGCTAAACACAGAAACTAGCAATTAAAAATAAAGCAGTCTTTTAAGTCCACACTGTAAAAAAAATCCAGTTAAATTTACAGTAAAAAACTGGCAGATATGGTTGCCGGATTTTTTACTGTAAAAATATGGTAAGGATGTTTTTTGCTTTCCGATTTTCTGTAAAAATAGGCTATTTAATTTAAAGTAAAAAAGTATACATTTTTACATGAAATTGCACTAAAAATACAGTAAGGATGTAATCTGCTTTAAGGTACAGTGTACATATTTTACTGTTAGACAGTCATAAAAATGTACTTTAAAACTGCATGTTTTGCTGTAACATGTATGTTATTTAACTGTTGGAACTATGTCATTATTTTTGCATAAAGCATATAAAAACATTGTGCATTTGACAACTTAAAACTTTAATTACCATTATTCTTAACTGTCAAATCTACACTATTATAATTATGAAATCATGTGACACCTATTAACTTGAAAAAGCAATTTAGCAGCGCAACTTTAGAGTGAAATAACAAAATAAGAGGAATCATTTGTTTTCATTATTTTATTTTCAGTTTAAACATTAATAAACCAAAAAAATGAGGTTTATCAGATTTAAGGTACTTCAAAAAAAAAACAAAACAAAACAAAAGATGCTCTAATGGGAAAAATGTTGACAATCTCTGATATGGAGGACCCCTGCCGTTGAAGAGGCAAAGTGAATCTTTACAGAAAACAATACAAAACTAAATCATAAACCAAATTATTTTTTAATTGCCAGCACTAAATGGGGATCATATTTTTTTACAGCTTGTGTCTTCCTTTGTATTACGTTTATACATAAAATACAATTTAAAAATGGCAAAATTTAAAATACAACTTTATACAGTACTTTAGTGCAACTGAAAAAAATGAAAAAAGTGAAAAAAAAGTCTGCCATGTTTCTTAGTTTTAAAATGGTATACAATGGGAAAATATGAGAGTCCCTGTCCTCAAAAAACAAAAAAAAAATCTTGCGAGCAAACCAGTAAACCACAATAATGAAAAAGCATCTGAAAAACAAATTAATTTGCTTTTACTGGCTGTTTTTCTTGATATATGCTGCATAATGTAAATTATCAACAGTGTTATGTTAAATAAATTCTGTCACGCTCACCTTTGCAAGAACTCAATAGTGGATAACTAGTTCCACTGGATAGTGAATACTGAAAGAGTAAGAATATTGTGCACAGTGCTGAGATAAAGGTTGGAATGTGTTTAGTTGTAATCTTTTGGTCGATAGCATGAATATTTTTGAACTGTAGATTGCAGGGCCTATAGATAAATAATGTATACAATATCACATAAACACGCTTTTCGACACTTACAGCATAACTGTTTCAGCACTTAGTTTACACCAACATAATGCAGGGTGTAACTGGTATCTTATAAATGACATCTTCAACAAGGAAGGGCTCTTCCATATGGTGAAACATTACCTCTTGCCTTTCATCAATGTAAGCAAGAAGAAGTATCACCATGTCCTTGACATCTTCAGAACAGCCCTCCAACTGACCTCTGGATACTTCCAGTTTAGCAGCAGCTTGCATTACTTGGTTTTTCCTCTCTGTGCTAGTGGTTTGTAGGAACTTCAGGAGTCATGCTCCCATTTTTGGAGCTGTTTAACCAGTAAATGATATCCTGGTCCAACTACATCTCTGTTATAATAAGTTTGTTATAATATTAAGAATTGTGTCACTGTATCTGTTTAAGCTCTCTTTAAATGTATTTTTCATTCTTTATCTGTGTACCATGCCATGAAGAGCTGAGCCAGCTCTAGCACAGAGTGTCAGCTTTCAGAATTGCTGGGCTAGGCAAAGCATAAGACAGACAAGGACAGCTGTTGTCAGCCCTAAAAGGCCTAGGTGTTATATGATCTGACTGTCTGATGCTTAGCCCAGTTTGTCTACCTTGTTTGGCATTGTACTGGGGGATTTGGTCGTTTGGACACAATATAAAAGAACGCTGGAAACTTGCCAACCTTTGAAGACCTGCGGGAGTGAAAGAGATAGACTCCAACGCCACCTCCGTTGTGACAGCAAAGAAGCCATTTCTACACGACCGAATATCCACGAGGTTAATAATGAAATGTGACTGGTCTTCCCTGTCGTTTTATAGCAACGTAAGCCGCATTAAACAAGCTAAGTATATTCTGTCTTTTCTGTGACTTTGTCGCCGCCTATCGCCGAAAAGAGGGATATCGCCGTTATAATTTATAATTATTTAAATAAAGGGTTATTAAAACGCCGCAATATAAAAGAACATATTTCCACGGAGCTAACACTCCTATCGGAAACAATCTCCTTCATTCATGTCCTGCAAGGATGCTGGGCACTTGGTCACACTCCTTTTGGCAATGAGTGGTACTTTGCTTACTAGGAGAATCACATTTCAAAAACAATAATTCTGACCATTTCATACCGTAAACTTGGACTTGGCCTTTTCTTCCTTTGAAAACAATGAATCAGTTCTTCAGGGAACATGTTACAAGGAATCTCAAAACTGTCTGCCCAGTCTGAAACAAATCTGGAACTGCTGCTTAATGGTGAGGATGAAGAACATGATGTTGAAGGACTGTAACTGTGAAGCATAATGATGCATCTGTATTTTGATCTGTAAAGGCAAAATAAACACCATTGTCAAACACAAATTACATGATCAACATTTTACACATTATAACATTATGTGATGAGATGTACTAACTGATGTGGGTCAATGTAACCACAAGTTTTCTGGCCTGAATTGGTCTTAGCACGGGCAGGAGGTTTGCTTCCTGAACATACTGAAAATCTTGAGTAGTCTCTAACCCAAGTGACTTTAGTGTAACTACCACTGAATTTAATATCGAAGATGAAATGTCTGGGTGCACATCAGCAATAGCACTCCTTAAATTTTGTTGTCCAGTCTCAACCTTATCTAAATATAAAAATAAATCCATCACTAAACAATTATAATGTATCTCAAAACAACTGACCACAACTGAAAGTATGTTTTTATTTGAAAAATAAAAATAAACTGTCATATAATGTATTGCATCATATCCTTAACAGCAAAAAATAATTTTGTTAATGTCACATTGTTAGAAAATATAAACCATGCATATTCTTGAAAGTAATACGTTATTCATTAGCATGAATCAATAAGTCATTGCTGCTGTAGTTAATTACAAATCCAATCAAAAATTACCATGAGATCAAAAATGATAAATGTTACCAAAAGTTACAGCAATGTATCATGTTGCAGCAGACCAATCAAATATTGAGCATTATAAAACCCATAGGTTGTATTGCCTCTTTAATAATATTACACAGTGTGAGCCCAAGTTATCACCAGCAATGCAATAAACTGTGCCTTTAATGACAGACTGTTCTGTCATAGCAAGTCCATTGTCCTCAATGTCTTTCAAAACTGCTATTAATTGAGAGAAAACACTTTCATGGCCAAGACCTTTGAAATCTTTCTCTCTGCAAATCAATACCAACTGTATGTGTTCAGTTTTTGACCTAAGATAAGCAGGTAAATTTACAAGAGATAGATAAATAGCCAAAATGCTGTTTCTTTTTTGCAGAACCTAAAGGGTTAACAACCTCAAAGTATTAGTTTGAGGCATTCTAGGTTTTTATTAAAAAAGCACTGTTTAAATATTTGACCATCAGTGAAGTCACAAAATACATCATTAGAACTCTTTTCTTATCTCAAAAAGCAGTCCTGTCAGACATCTGACCCCAAAAAACATTTCAATATCTCTTTCACGGGCACATAATAAGCAAATTGCTCAGCACAGTATTCATCTCTACCCAAAAGTATTCTTTCCGGCTGTACATATTTGAAGTGTTTAATTAAAGGCTTGAGCCCTTGAGTACACTCATCACATAGGTCCTTTACCACACATAGAAAACAAGTCTGATACCTGGACTATATCACATATTTTGACAATGTCCTCATCTGCTACTGACAAATCATTCTTCAAAAACACATTCAATTTACAAAGTGTATGCCTGTCTCAAATTCTGAATATTTTGCATCACTTCTACAATATTTTGTATTGTGGTGGCTGGAGGAAGCAACTGACTAGTGTGACAGATAGGGGGCGCTATCGCTCCCTTGAACCCTTGGCCAAGATGTTAGGCACCAGGTAAAAGTCCAATAATCATAATAAAAGTCCACCCTCTCCTCCACTATACTCATATAACACTCACAAATACTACAATAATACTCTCCACCACTCCCAGACGCGTTGTCACCCTTCCACCCAGCTCAGCTCTCCGTCTGGAAACTCCCACAGTCCTTTTATACACCCTGACCCGGAAGTGTTCCCAATCCCCAGTCCATGTGTATATATATATATATATTGTGAACGATAGGGGGCACTCTCGCTCCCTTGAACCCCTGTCCACGGCTCCAGACACCAGGTAAAAGTCCTCAAGTTGACTTTATTTTGTCGCCACAGTGCACAAAGCACACTCTCCACCACAATACTCATTAAATTACAATAATTATCAATAAACCACAATAATACAATCCTCCAGCTCCCAGACGCGTTGCCACCCTTCCACCCAGCTCAGCTCGCCGTCTGGGAGCTCCCACAGTCCTTTTATAATCCCTGACCCGGAAGTGTTCTCAATCCCCAGTCCATGTGATCCTCAACCACCTCCGGGTCAGTTAAAAGTTCTTTTCTTCAACCCGGAAGTCCGTCGCTCTTCCTATGATGAACCTCCGGGTCACAGGGCACGAAGAAGCCCTCGGTCCTCCCTGCAGCTCCCTCCTGTGGCCCCCACGGCATCCAGCAGGGTTTTGCATAAAAACTCCATTGTCCATGATGCCCTGCTGGTCTTCTGGGGACCTCCATGCTGCAAGGAGGGCTCCACCTGGCGGCTTGGGGGTATTGGCCGAGATAAATGGCCGGCCATCCTTCACAATATATATATAGTGACAGATATGGGGCGCTATCGCTCCCTTGAACCCCTGTCCACGACTCTAAACACCAGGTAAAAGTCCAAGATTTGACTTTATTTAATCGCCACAGTGCACAAAGCACCCTCTCCTCCACAATACTCATATAAATCACAATAATAACTACATTAAATCAATCCTCCACTCCCAGACG
>JANRMT010062819.1:7542203-7570651 GCA_026402145.1 Polypterus bichir lapradei
CCACCCAGCTCAGCTCGCCGTCTGGGAGCTCCCACAGTCCTTTTATATATCCTGACCCGGAAGTGTTCCCAATCCCCAGTCCATGTGACTCTCAACCAGTTCCGGGTCAGGTACAAGTCCTTTTCTTCACCCCGGAAGCACGTCACTTCTGTTGTCGATCTTCCTATGACGCACTTCCGGGTTATAGGGCACAAATGATTCTTTGGTCCTCCCTGCAGCTCCCTCTTGCGGCCCCTGTGGTATCCAACAGGGTCGTGTATAAAAACTGCATAGTCCATGATTCCCTGCTGGTCTTCGGGGCACCTCCATACTGCAGGGAGGGCTCCATCTGGTGGCCTGGGGGTATTGGCCGGGATGACAAGCCGGCCATATAACACACTAGATATATATTAAAAAAGCAAACATTTCTTATATACAGATCACCAATATTTTTCACATCCACCCCAAATTCTTCTGATTGGCCTGGATCTGCATCCAACTCACCAGGGTACTGCTCATATAGTGTACAAGTTAACTGTGATGATTTTTCCCTATGTGAATCAGTAATGTAGTTGGATGTAAAGTTTCTGTGTCTCCTAGGTATATAGGAGGTAAACGAAGATTTAATGCAGAAAACACTCTCACATACTCTCACAGGACAATTTATCTCACAACTTTCCAGTAAATGCACCTTTAAATGAGCAATAAGTCCCTGCACATCCTGACATGTGCGTCCACACAGTGAAACATGACAGCATGACAAAGTGGTATTGGCTCTATTCAATAAGGGCGCGCACAAAAAGGCGAGCTTCAAAAGGGCGACCTCAATTGGGCGCGGAGAATAAAGGCCCGTGTAAATAAAGGCAAGCTTCAAAAGGGCAACCTCAATTGAGCACGGCAAATAAAGGCGTTCGTAGATAATTTAGTTCAAATGGCTCTGGAATATGTGAAGAGCAACAAAGGTGCAGATCTACTCGTAGTCGAAGGCTACACATTCAGAAAGGAGAAACCTATCAACGGGAAACACATCTGGAAATGCACTGAATATAGAATTGGAAAATGTTCGTCTCGCTGTCATACCAAAAATGGATTATTCATCAAGAGACCATCTACGCACAACCATGTTCCAGATGTGGCGAAGAGCGAAACAAGGAAAGCAATAGTGGACATCAAACAACGAGCAACTTCTTCTACTGATGGACCGCAGGAACTTGTGGCTACAGCAACCCAAGGTCTGTCATCAGCGGCCATTGAACAACTTTCTGTTTTTCGTCACCTTAAACTGTCCGTCGCGTTCGGCGTGTCAATGAGGCACCAATATCAAACCCAACTAGTCTGGACAACTTGACTATACCTGTTGAATATTCTACGACTACCGGAGGTGAGCAATTTCTTTGATATGACAGTGGACCAGTAAACCAGCGATTCTTAGTCTTTTCAACGCAGGGGAATCTGCAGGTCCTTGCCGAATGTGAAGCCTGGTTATGCAACGGAACTTTCAAATCTGCACCTCATTTGTTCTAGCAAATCTACATGATTCATGAGATAAAGTACAAAACAACGTTTCCTCTTGTTTATGTGCTCATGAGTGACAAGAGTTCAAGTAGTTAGATTCAAGTACTTACTGAACTGAAAAACATCTGTCAACGGTTGGATCCTAAGACAATTGCTACAGATTTCGAGCAGGCCAGTATTCAGGCGTTCAACACGATGTTCCCACGTGCAACTCATCAAGGATGCTTCTTCCACTTCAGTCAGTGTCTGATGCAGCAGACACTGGATATCGTTCAGCGCTATACGACTGATGCTGAGTTCACTCTAGGGCTTCGTCATTTGGCTGCACTGGTTTTCGTTGCCCCAGATGATGTTGTCGACGTCTTTGAAGAGCGCCTTTCTTTGTCAACATTTACAGAGACATCAGCGACCTGCTTGGTTACTTCGAAGACACATGGATCGGACGCCCATCACGACGCAATCTGCGTCACAAACCGATCTTCCCCATCAGCCTTTGGAATGTCTATGACTGGGCGATCAACGATCTCCCAAAGACCAACAATTCCATTGAAGGATGGCACCGGGCGTTTTCATCCTTGCTGGGAGCGTGTTATCCAACTATCTAGAGATTTATCGAAGGCCTTAAGAAAGAGCAGAGCCTTACTGAGCTGCGTCTTGAACAACTTGTTGCAGGTCGGCCTATTCCAAGGCCAAGGAAGACCTACAGAGACACTTAGGAGCGAATTAAATCAATTGTCCTTGATTATGCTAATAGACCGCATCTCGAATATCCACGCGGCATTGCACTTAATCTACAGCTTCAAGTGTAACACAACAATGAGTAAGGGCAGAAAACAACAAAATATAGAGAGCTGTAGAAATAGTTTGTTAGAAGTTCATGCATTAATTAATTGGATGTTTTAATATTCTTGCTTTTGCCTTTTTATACGTTCAATCGTTGCCTTTATCTAATACATTTTCTTCACAAATTTGTTCCAGAAATAGTTCGTTAGAAGTTCATACATTAATTAATTGGATGTTTTAATATTCTTGCTTTCGCCCTTTTATACGTTCAATCATTGCCTTTATCTAATAGATTTTCTGTAATAATTTTGTTGCGTTTGCCTTTATTCGCTGCGCCCAATTGAGGTCCCCCTTTTGAAGCTCGCCTTTATTTACGCGCGCCTTTATTCGCTGCGCCAAATTGAGGTCGCCCTTTTGAAGCTCGCCTTTATTTACATGCCCTTATTGAAGGATACCAGTGGGGCATCAACTTCTTCAAGGGGAACCACAGAACATATTACATTAATGTTGCCAATTAAAATGTGATTTAAATGCTTCGTATTTGAAAAACAGCATTTGTAAAAATTGGATAAGGTTCATTATGATGCAGTCTGCAATGTAGTATAAGTGCTTTTAGAGTTTGCGATGCGGCTGTATGAAAACTACAAGCTGTACATTTCAAAATCTAACCGTCATGTATGCTTTGCTATTTACATGGCTAACACTATACAAGCGAACACTATTTTGAAAAAGAACACCAACATGCTTACAATGCTGTGCATAAAAAAAGTTTCAAAAGCATACCTAAAAGGTAACATTTTTAAAATTGTATCCGTAATAAATCAGAATAAGCAGTACAATTCTGATTGCATCAGGAAAAAAATGGCCGTCACCAATAGCAGAGAGCATGCCATCCGGTCAGACCCTAAGTTCAAAGCTCAATGATATATTGTTCAAAATATTATAACATTACATTAAAAAGGTAATGAAAATATGCATATGCTATTTTTAAGAACTTAACTGCTTAACATTACCGTGGTATAGCAGGTCTGCGGCTTAAAAAAAAATGGTCCAGTTTTAAATCCATAGAGCCGTGTCGCTCTCTGTGGGCGGATTGCATGGCCACGGGGAGTTAATGAGGTAGTTGGAGTGAGTCGCGCCTGCACGTGTGGGTGCAATCATTCTCAGTTGCTTCATTGGCTTCCTGTAGCGTGTGATTAAGGTGCTGCGCCCATGGAGATATGGGAGTATATATACTGGCCACCATAAAAAGAGGGGAATGGATCGAGGAAAAGAAGAAAAAAGAGGTTAAAGGACATGAAAGGCAGTCTTGGAAGGTATGATCTGGCCACCTGAAAGGAGGAGAAAGCATGAGCTGGGGCCCCGCAAAGGAGCATTTGGCTGTGGCGCTCTAGGGGCTAGTCCACTCCACTGAATGTTCGGGTGGAGTGTGGCAAGCAAGGCAGGAGCACTCCCTAGGCTTCCGAGGTGCGACTACGTGAGTGCGAAGGAAGAAGGGAGGAGAGCCGAACTCGGATGGTCTTGCTGTGATGCCTGGTGGCAGCCAAGACAGAGGTCGGCCGAAAGGAGCTCATTGCTGTTGGGTCTCCGCCAGCTATGGGAGTAATGGGTGAGCCGGGGAGAATGAGAGATGGAGGTGGGCTGAAATCATGATGAGAGAGACTGCATTTTAAACTTCTGATTTTAACCTCAGATTTTAACTGATTTATTGCTTTTTATCTCAACTTTTCACTGTTTTTATGGATGTATTTATTGGAACTATGGAGCACTGCACTTTCTGTTTGTTTTAATAAAAGCTCTTGCCACTTTTTCCACCCTCCTCTGGCTTCATCAGTGACTTGTCCAAATTTGTCAGCTCATCTCGGTCATAACTATCGATGGGGTTGGTTCAGCAGACTCCTATGTGGGAAGTGGGAGATTGTAGGGTACCGGCATCATCACAGTTAGCTATATGATTTTATCTGAAGCAGATTTGAATAAACAATTCCAATTACTAGCCATGCTATCTGTTGTTATTCAGCATGGGGTAAATTCAGAGTTTAACAGGATTTGTTTTGGACAGTAAAGAAGGATTAATAGATTAAATGAATTGCAGAAAAAAAATAATCCTAGAGTAATGGTACATATTTAAAATATCAGTTTATTTTTGTAAAATAGCAGTAGATTCTTGTTTATTTTAATATTATGATCTCTTGTAAAAATACAAGAAAAATGTTTACAACAGGTGAGTTCTGTGAAAAAGAATGTGTTTTACTGTGTTTTACAGTAATTTACCATTAATTCAACAGGGTCTGTTTATTAAACAAAAACGTACTGTATTTTTTACAAAATAAAAGCATAAAATTGAACAGATGTTTCCGTACTTTTGATTAGTAAATGTCACTGTTAGACAGTAAATTAAGATTTTATGATTCTTTACCTTCCCAATTTTACATGCATTCACCATTAAAATCACAGACATTTGTAACAGTGCAGAATTGTTGTCTAAATTGAAAAAGTTAGTCCAGTAGCAAAACGTAAAGGTATTTGAAATTTTTGTGCAAAGGGTATTGGTCTATAATCCTGCTCTATGTGTTCTCCCATATTTCAGATATTATTAAAACATTTTTATTTGCTATTCTAAAAGAGGTTTTATCAGGAAACAAAGATAATCCAATACTTTTAAAGTAAATGCTTATAAAGAATACTTAGAAAATTGAGTTTGTTTTTGTATAGCACTCTACTCTTACTCACAGCACAGACATATATTTACATAATACACTTAATAGGAAAGTATCAAAGCTTTTAGCATTTGTATGCATTAATGTGCATTAATTCAAAGCAAAAACAGGCTATCATGAACTTCCATTTATTTCAGAAATAAGATATAACATTTTATAGCCAGTTGATACTACAAACATTTCAAAGCAAATTTATTTAAAAGTGAAGATTACATTTTGTCACTCCAGAAGTGGAAAATCATAACAGAAACCCACCAGTATTTAAATTATACATTTTCTTTTTAAATATTAGAGATGATTAAAGGCAGAAAATATAAAATGTACAGTACATTAAGGTACAGTAAATCAAAACACTGTAATATCCTTGACCTAGCTATAAAGACTGTTGCCGCCGAAGAGATGGAACTGCAATTCCACTTTTTCACCTCACGGATGGAGTATATATTTAGAACATTTTTAAAAGAGAGATATGTGAGATATAATATTCTTGCTTGTAGGTACATGAGCGGTTGTATCGGTCAATATTCTTTTTATGTTTGGCTGAAATTTCCTAGGCTCTTTAGGTCTATTTTCATACAGCTTTAACTGAATTATAGCTTATTCTACAAATCCTATGCAAGCAAAACCGATGTGTTCAATGTAGTGTCCTCTATGGTTCACATTGTGTCATTAAACTTTAGTTAAAGGGATATCTGCATTGTGTCCATTGAAACATTGCTAATATGAAAACATGTACAAAATAAATTATAACACTACTGATAAATGAAATACACAACATAATTTTATTCATGGTACAGTATGTTTCTAGCCCAATATTTCCTACATCCCTACACCGTCATTTAGTCTTTGTTTTGTGTAGCATAAATAACAGCATGAATCATCATGATATACAGTGAATTACAAACCAAGCAAAATTGCTATTAATTTTGATGTTAAAATTTCTAATGCAATACTCTGCTGGGGTGGTGTGGGTTGGTGGCCTCAGACTCCGTGGGGCTCTGTGATGCTGCTGCTTTGGGCCGTGGCTAGATGGGCTGGGGCCTCCACGCCCCGGGTGGATTTTGGGAACGGAGGTGCCTATTGGGGCCAGTAGGGGAGCTGGCTCCCTGGAGGGCTCAGGCCCCTCAGCCGTTCCTCCCCATCCTCAGACATTTCCCTCCTCCTGCTCCTTCACATCATCACACAAATATGCACATAGGGCCTTGGGGTGTGGGTAAGTCAAGGGGTGCGGGTATGGATCCCATTTCCGCAGTCCTGTGGCAGCCTACCCCCCAATTTTATTTGCACATTAAACACTTCCACAAACAACATTTCACACAAATGCACACTCAGGGTCTTGGGAGTGAGCACACTCAACGGCATCCGGTGGGGGCAAATTCCAGCCTCACTCCGAGTGCCAGTGCCCACTTCCAATTTTAAACTGCACCTAGTCACGGAGGGTTTTGGGGGGGAAGTGGGGCTGTGTGTTGGCATCAGCTGGTGTAGGCCACATGATGCCAGCACTGCCTGCGCCCCCCCCCCAACCACAAAATGCACCTTAACACACATTAACATTACATTGGAGCCGGCGGAGGGAGACTAGAGGTCTTATTACACCTCTGTTCTCAGTTAGCTGCCCGGGGCTGGAGGCTAGGAGTGGGAGCTGGCCGTCTGCCTGTGGTCTGGAGTGGTGGGTTGCTTTGCTCTACGTTGGACGCGGGCACCTGCTCATTATTACCCCAGCGGAACGGGGCTAACTCTGGCGTCCGGGAATGGTTGTGCCCTCGGTACGGCAGCACCGGGACCAGAGTTAGTAGGGTGTGTATGGGGAGTGTGAATGGGTGTCTGGCGTACATCCTTGTAAGTCTTGGGTTGTATGTGTATGTGAGAGCATGAGGGAGGGAGTGTATGACTGTGTTTGTGTGTGACTGTATATGTCAGGTGGGGTTTTGGACTCCTCCCCTCTCCTGGGACATCTGGCAATGCTACAACATCTTCGCCTACCCTCCCCCTGCCACTTTTTTTTTTTTTAAACATCTGTCTGGTCGCTCCTGGTGGCTGCCTGGTGGGATCTGGGTCCCTGGGCTCTGTTGGGTCCTCGGCGGGGTGGGTCGCCCTTGTGTCCCGGGCTGCTGGGTTCCGGGCCCGGCCGGCTCCGGGGTGAGCGGCTACGGGCGGGCCTGGGGGCTAGCCGTTGATATCTCCCAGGACTCTGCAGGCTGCTGGTTGTGGCCCCCCAGGGTGATCCTCTGCGCCTCTCGAGGGGGGGTTGGGCCTTCTCTGGTGATGATCTCCCTGGGGTCTCCGCGCTCTGGGGTGACCACTGGATTTCTGGGCTTGGAACTCCCTCCATCTTCCGCACGTTTTTGGGGGCAGGTCTGTGGCCCTTCACACTCACTATTGGACGCTCCTATAGAGAAACCTTACACATACAAGCGTGCGTAACCACACAGGTGCTCACATGGTGCTTTCATAGGTATGACTTGGACATCTTCAGCACATGACCTAAGGCTGTGGTTGGCCCTAAATGCCTTAGTAATAATTACTGTGTGATTGTTAGCAAACATTTTTACTTTTATATATCTTCATGTAGCTGATGCATCAATGTTTTTGTCTTGTGGTTTTTTTGGGGTTTTTTTTTTTTTTTTCCCCTCTTTTTCTGCAGGACTAGAAGCAGATTCTGGTTCATTTATTGTTTATTCTATACGAAAATCCCCCCTTTCCCTTTAACCTCCATCTCCTCCTTTTCTCTCTTCTTTTTCTTTCATTTTTGTCTCCGTGTCTGGTTCGAATCTTAAAAACATCTGAAAATATTTCTAATAAAGTTTTGGTATCAGCCGTGGTGTCAGCAGAAGCTGTAACGCTCCACCTGAGAGAAAAACTGTAAGGCTAGTCGCCAGCATTCAGACATCAATTCTGATTGCTTCACAGCCGAACAGGACACGGTTAAAAAAAAAAAAAATTTCTAATCACTGTAACCCAAGTCTTAATAATATCCTTCTGTCCTGTTTTTATCTTTCTATTTATATTTAGTTGATCATTAAATGTACCAAAACCAGACTTCTTCCAGGATGTTGTGTGTTTTGTCTGTAAAAGAACCTTTGCTTAATCAAATCATGAAGATGATAAAACACTTTGTGCCAGCTATGAGCGTCGTCATAGTCAAGTTGTTTATTCCTAGAGAACATTTAAACTCGAATATTGGCCAAATTGTTGTACAATAAAATTAAATCTGCAATTTCAATAAAGTTAATTTAAAATAAAGACACTAAAAGATTTACTGATAGACTTAAATGTACACTAATATCGGTAAAGAAGCAAAACTATAAAAACTAATTTTCAGCCTTAAATAGACTGTTAAGTCAGTAAAAATTGTCTCTAAACATCTCTACTCAAGATTTAAAAGTGTCCATAGACCTGATTGAGATTGCTAAATTATTTCACAGTTTAGAAGTAGCAGCAGAAAAAGCACAATCTCCCTTAAATATTAATTGGGGCAGAGGAATCAGCAACAATATCAGATAAGAAGAACCGGAGTGAACGCATTGCATGTCACAGATACACTGTAGCACCCGGCCAGCCCATGTAATGTTTTATAAACAAATAGAAGGGTGTCAAACTTGATTCTTTACTTAACTTAAAGAGGGGTCAGTATAAGGTAAATCCTGTCCCTTTTCTTGGTGTCAGGCAAAAGTCTGGATGGTGCATTTTTAACAATTTGAAATTAAGGACTGACTAACTCTCAGGAACAAAGATTTATAATAGTCAAGTTGGGGTGTTATTAAAGGATTCAAAACAATCTCTAGGTCCTCAAATTCAAGAATTAAAAAAACGATACTGATATTTTTAGAATAAGTGTGGAAACATAGAACCTAAACACCTAATTTATATGGTTATATTTTTAGTGACAACTGGTCAGCTTTACAAAATAACCTCTGCTTAACATTCATTGTGCTGTGAAAAGTTTGAGATCCAAAAAATCAAAAGGATCCACAAAGATCCACCAAACCAAAGTGATACAGTATGTCTATCAGAATCACCAATAAGACCCAGGCACCTGTGTCACCGTAATGAGAGTTGATTTAATATAATTTTGTTACCTGAACGTAACAAAAAATGATCAAAATTTTATTAAACAGTCAAATATAAGTACAAAAATGGTGCTTTGCACAGGCAAACAGCAAAACGACACAACTGCATATAAGGCTGGTCTAGTGGGAAAGAGGCAACATCAAGGTAATATCCCCATACATTATTATAACTGTACATGTTTTGTACACTTTATGATGAAAATTATGGAATAAAGTACAAAATAGTATATGAAGACAATTTTTGTTCTGTGGCACCTGTTTCAAACATTACCCTGGGATTGACTGGTATACCATCCATGGTTGCTTAAAGTCCTGTGCCCAACTGGCCAGTAAGCTGTGCCTACTCTTGACAATATATTAACATTAAATAAATAAATAAATACACTATTTTAAAAACACCTTTTTACAAGGGAAGGGAAATAACTGTATACAAAAGTGGTATGCTTATTTTAAATTGGTAAGCCAAGGAATCAAAGCAATAAAAATATTCTGTTGTTATATTGGAGTGTCCAGCAAAAATGTATACTGTGGAGTGCCCTGGAATGGTAGATGGCCAGTTGGCCTAGATATCAAGGACTGTGGCTATGCCTGACTTTGTCTTTTGGCTTTGCATTATAAATGATTGTGGTACAGCCAGAGGTTTACTTTCTTCAGGGCTGCTAACAGGAGTTTTTGTTATCCCTTCCTCTATTGTCAACTTGCTATAGCTCAACAATACTATTTTAAAATGAATGCAAAGCTTTTTGAATGCACAGATCCTAGTGCTCAGTTAAATATTAATCAAATTTCATAGCTACTTACATGATGTTGCTTTCCCTAGATATAAAATAAACTGAAAAATTCCCAGATACATGCATTATATATCTTTATCATAGGACCACAATTTGCAGTCTAAAGTATACAGGTCTGAGCTAACAAAATGAATGAATGCACACTGCCATATAAAAGTCTTCAATGTGCTGTTCCCTAATCTTGAAAAAGTAAAATAGTAAAGTAGTTCACAATTGCATTTAACACATTCTTTATCATGGCACTTTAGAGTGGTATTGTGTGGCATACTCACATTTGCAAGTAAGAATTTTACCTTTCTCTGTACATGTGAAAATACCACATCAACAAGTGGTAGTTATAATGCAACACTCGAACATATATTGCTATACAAAAATGAAAAATTAGTCCAATCAAAAACATCATCAATCCATTAGATCACAGTAAAAGTTAAGATTCATTTATCGTAATAAAATGCTCCACCTTTACCCAATTTAAAGAGCTCATTAGTAACAAAACGTGTGTTATATTACACTTTAATTAAAACAACAAGAGTTAAACAAAAGCATTGGCAGGACCCCTTTAGACATATTTTAGAATAACATCAGTGACTTCTTGACAGATTATAAAGAAGCTCAATACAGTTCCATACAATGAAAATATATTATGCAGAATGCACTAGAATTCTACCAGAATTAATTAACACACTAATAATTTAATGTAGGAACTCATGGTGAGTCTGACCCAAGATTGTCTAATCTCATTTAGTATTACTCTAAACACTGCTGTAAAAGGATCAGGGATTATTGTAAATTAGATTCTATCAGATAGGTCAGGAGATATCTTCATCATAAAATGGTTTTAATTAGAATGTTCCCTAAGCATAATGAGGGAAGAATTTACATGACATCGTTCAGTATTTGGACCCAACCCCTGATGTATTTAAGGATTATTTTAAGATGAGTTCCTGTATCTGGTGTACAATTTCAAACTGATTTAGAGCATGTTTCGCACATATTGACAAACAACAGATGTTATGAATAATCATGTGCCACTCCTTAACTGAGATATTGATAAAGAGGTCTCTTTCCCAGGGTTGCCTAAGATTGTAAAGTGGTGAGCACCCTGACATTAATTATTAAAGTTTGGAAATAATACCAATATTCTCCTCACAACTAGCTAAAATGCATGTTGATGGTTGTTTAGGGATGATTAGGAAGATTAGGCAGATTCTTGCTATCAAACTTCCTGAGTTATAAATAGAAAAAGAAATGTTTGAAGGGGATTTCATATTTACTAAAAATAGTTATTAATATAAAGATCTCTGAAGGTTGATCTCATTTATGAATGAATTTTCATGAATGCCATTAATTAAACACTGGTCAATTAAGGGAAGCCAGGAAATAAAATTACCCTGTAATGGAACAGTAGATTCTGCTTTGAAAGTGATTTCTAGAGCGGATATTGGACACTTTTTCCCATATCTTCTCTAAATTGGCATCCATAATGGCAGCAAAACTTTCACACATGATGCATTTCAACTTCAAATGATGCATAATAAGAGACAGTAAGTGAAATATTGTTCCAGCCGTTAAATTTTCTTTGCCTCTTTCCAGGCTTTACACTATTCTGGACTCACATTTTTTTTAATGTTATACGGCCCTGTGTTTTTTTTTTTTTTTATCTTAAATGCATTGAATTTTTTAAGTAACACAAACATTTCAGGGTGCTTTATGAAAAAGATAATGTGTGCTGTCGAAAGATGACTACATCATAGAAATACTGTTCACAGCACTTACAGATATTTGAAAAGCCATTTTCAGGAACTCAAGTGAGTTGTTTCTTTTCTTAGAAATAATTTCACCTATTTAAAATGTGCTACTGTAAATTTGAGAAGTATAATCTTGTCTAAGTGACCCTTTCAGACTACAAAATGTCACTCACTAATTTGCTAGTATTTTATTATCTTTTGGACTGAATCTAAAAGTGCAAATGTATATTTTTGATCTTTATCATCACATTTTTTTAAATTACAGGGAAAGCAAACATGTTGAGTGTTTAAGTGGATGTGACACCAGTCCATTTCAGGTCACACAGTCATGCATTCGAGAATGATTTATAAGTGGCAATTAACCTTACAAGAATATCTTTGAACTATTTTTTTAATTCACCCTTACATACTAATATAGAGGGCAGTCGAGCAAGAAAAACACCACAGGCTTATAAACTATTTAATGCAAAATTGGTCTGTTATGCATTACTTTTTAATACTTTAAATTACCCTTTAATTACACATTTATGGATTTCAGCTTGCCTGTAATTTCAATATGTGAAATCACAGACCAGCTTTCAAATAAAAGGAAAGTGAAATATGTACTAATACTTTAATTGAAAAATTTCACTTAAAATAAACGGACCATAAAGATTTTAACTCAAAGCTTTTTCTTTCGCAGACTTCACATTAGAATATTTTACATGGGTATTTTTTTCACCTAAAATGATTCTTTTGAAAAGATTATTAATTTTGATGAAACTTTTAATCAGAGATTTCCTTTAAAATTGCATCATTTTTATAATAAAAATGTGATCATTTAGAAGTATTGAGCCAGGCAATAAGATGTTTTATAAAACTGGTATTTAAATTTGACGTTGTGAACTTACATTTACAACTTCAAATTCTGAAAGAGGATTTAACACCTTATTTAAACATCTAATTAGTAGATAACTTTCTCCTTAAACAGAAAATGGAAAAAAAGGATTAAAAGTTGTGAAAGTACAATGCAGAAAATAATATTTAGACCTCTATAGGACTCAAAATCAGTTTCTAGTCACACTTTGTCTTTGTGTTTTTCTAATTAGCCAAAAAATCCCCTTAGCACTTAGTGACATCACAGCAACAATAATGTTCTGGTTGTATAACATAAGACCTGAAAGGAAAATTGACAAAATAGTGTTCTCCTCTGAGCTCTTTGACATCCTGAGCCTGACTAACACATACTGTATAAAGAATAGATGAATAAATGAGAGTCCAGCAGCTTCTGAAAGCTCCTACCAAATAGAGACAAAATTAAATAAAGGGAAATGTGCAGATTGGAGGATTTATGATGCTGGTAACCAGGAGAAAATACAGAAAATGATAAACAATAAATTCTCACCTAACCAATACTCTTAATACTCGTTCATAGTTTATAGCAAAGAACAAGCACAGCATGCAACCCAAAAAAGTTCTATGCAAGCTCACAAGTGTATAATACAGTTACAGTTGTGAAACTGAAAAAGTGGTAGTTATATTTTACTGCTTTTTTAGCACCTATAAGAACAGCAGAAATGACCTACAACACATTTGAAAAATCTTAATGTTAGTGAAAATCCACTAAATGATACCATGACACTGACTAACTAAAATGTAAGCCATTATACCTCACACATTTTACAAAAAAACAGTCCTTCTAATTTTAAAATAGACGCAACTTCAATTTACTGAGCTCCATGTTTGACTAAGTATGTCTGCCTATAGCTTCCTGAAATTTCACCATTTATAGCAGAACAGAATGACACTACTGCTGAATGATGGTCAAAAATAGAGCTGCATCAAGCCATACCCACTTGTTCAATTCATATAAGTTTTGATTTAATCTCAAGGGCTACTTAACCTCCACTCTCATACACACCTGGCCATGAAAGATCAGAGCCGTAAAGAGTTCAAAAAGTAATGAAATCATACTTGTATATTGATCTGTTAAATGTTAATTAATAAAGTGGATATTACAACTATACTATAGTATTTAGCCATTTTGATCAATGACAGGGTTATAAATGCCAGTCTATATGCTTTTTTTGTAAACCATAATAATACTGACTTAACCAGCACCTGCATAGTTCAAACATTCATTCCTGTAAACCTAGAGGGTTGCTTCAGGCATTAAACTGCTAACAAAATCATATTCTCCCCTCATCACTCATTTGTTCCATTTCAACAGACAACTTGATTCTCTTCACCCTTTGTTGATCATAAGCACATGGCACATACCTTCCAGGGCAATCATCGTAGCCATGTACACACTGCAGCACACATCTTAGCTCAACCCAGCCAAATGACATTGTCAGAACAGATACTGCATTAATAAACATTAGTAATAATGCAAAAAAATAGAAAAGTTACTAATTGAGAAACATCTTGGTAAGAAACCACAATGCTTTTATTCTTTGCACTTTTTTGACTTCCACAATTATCAAGTTACCTTACCTTAAGAGAATCCTCTTCTCTTGATCAGTGAGATTGGATTGCAAAGCGTTAATTTGTTAGACTGCTTCATTCTAAATAATGCTTGACGTGGAATGTATGGAAGAAAATTATTTTTGCCTGCTCTTTTTTTAAACCAAATTATTTTAAGAACAATATTATTTTTTTAAAATGACTTGCAGTCACATTTCCAAATGCTTTGTGTCTAAGGCCGGAGTTATACCTCACGCGACACATGCTGCAGAGGACGCTCCTGCTACGCAAGCGTTGTAGTGTTTATACTTGTGCGCGTACTTTACGTAAATCTGGAGGAATCCACCAGGTGGCAGTGCGAGATATTATCACTGTGAGAACAGGTTCGGCTTCTCTGTGTTGTGAACTGCCTAGAACACTCATTAAATTACGATGACACCTTACCGCAATATCTATGACAAAGGATGTTTATTGATTAAATCCATCAATCCAGGGATGTGTCCATTCCAGCAAGCACTGGGCACGAGTGAGAAGTAATCCCTGGACGAGGCCTCAGCTCATCGCAAAGTGAATACAAGCACACACATACACTAGCGTCATTTTAGCGGCACAAAATCCCCAAATCTGCATATCTTTGGAAGGAAACCGGAGCATAGTGTGGAATACAAGCAGGAAATACCAGCAATATAACTCCCTGCGAGACAGCAGTGCTATCACTCCACCACCGTGACACCCCCATGTGTGTAATTATTCCCCCCATGTGTGTAATTATTAACCGTATTCATTATTTAAACTAAATTATATGTAAAATGTAACATACACACTTTAATGCATTTCATCATGAAAGTGGTATAAAGTACAAATCTAAAGATTCTAAATGTGCAGAGAGTTGGAATATCAGACATTTAATTTGTTCTGTGTGGTGATCTATTGCTGCTTGCCGCAGCTGTCAGGTCCAAGAAGCTCGGAGCGATTAAAAATTGGGATGACGTTTACGATGGTCTGCTTTAATGATAAACTACGAGGTTAAAGTGGACAATTCGAGATTAAAGCCGAAATTTCCACTTTAATCACAAAATACACGTTTTCACCGTGTCCTTTATTTTTTTCTCAGTGGGCTCAAATACAGTGCTATACATTATGTTGCTGTTGTGAAGTTGCAAAAAAAAAAAGACGGCACAAAAGATGGTATGTGAGACTTTTAAAATGTATCATGTCATTACAATCGCGAATATGCGACGCTTGAATATAAAAGCACCACGAATGCATCTGTATGTCGGCATTTTGCTTCACCAGTTTGAACCATTCATCAAACAGCAAAGTGCGCACATCGATCCCCGAAGGATCTCCATAGAGGCTTTCTGTCACATGTAGATAGTAAACAGAGACCCTGACGTCACGTTCCGACTTTTAGCACATTGCGCCCCCGACTTTTTGCTGGTACTACAACTCGCGCACGCAACGCGTTAATTTCTGAGGACCTGCTCAGAGGATGCGTGAAATGAATGCTGGGAACGCGTGGCAGCCATGTTGCGGGTGCGTACGGTTCTGAGCGTGAAGAATAAATCGACCTTTAGAAGGATGTTCCTCAAAGAGACCCAATATGAATCATTGGTATCACCAGCATCTGAGGCAGAACATTCTGCCCTGTTTGGTGAATTGAATGGGTAAATTGTTCTACATAATAAGATACTTAGCTGTAGCCTATAGTCTAGGTAGCTGCTATGGGGGTGGCGTTTGTGGATGGAGAGGGTGCCAAAAGGTATATAGAACTCACTGGATGAGAAAATATAGACATTGTATGTTTGGAAGCAGTCCTTGTTCTTTAGCATCCTTTTAAATTGGTTAATGAGACCACAAAGGCCCAGATAATTTGATGGGTGCATAAAGATTAGTCATCCTGCAGCAAGATACAAAATATTTAGAAGACAAAAAGTGCAAATAAACTCTTTATATATATTAACAGGGATGTTAACACATTCACACTGTGATTAGTCTGCTTCAAAAAGTTGATTTTTGTGTATTTAATATTAGATTTTTTTAAATACGATTATTGGAATATCTTCCCAAGCTTAATTTATGTTAAAGAAATAAATTCCAAGCCATTATAGCAGGCAAACAGAAACCTTTGCATATTTTATGCATCTGCGTTGCGCAGAGTGTGGTATTTATCAACATGAACATTTGCTTGAAGATGTAAGAAAATTTAATGCGAACTGTACTTAAGTTTAGCCATAACAAAGATCATTACTAAAGAAGGTTTCATGTAAAAGCCATTGTTATATGCTTTAATGTTTTATTAGAATATAATATAAAAGGTAGAGCAAAATGAGAACTAGCAATTTTCACTGATTTATTCAAACGAAAATGACTTTTTCTTTATAGAGATGAATTTCCTGGCAGTTCAATGATACCTTTAAATGATAAGACAGGAGAACGAAAAGCTAACAATACATTGCACACTTGATGGCATCTTCCCATGAGGTAGCAAATTAGGATTTTAAGCAGTGAAGCAGTTTATGGAGAGATGAAGTATATTGCACATTGATTGCTTCAGCTGAATGTTGTCTGAGTCCAGTGCCATCTGACACTTGCTTCTCATCTTTCACAGTTGTATCATACTAAAGGGATAGACTAAGCAAAAATGTCCTGCTGTGGCCATTTTGATAACAGAGGAACTATGTCAATTAAATTGTATACAAGAAGTAAACAACATCCTTTCTTCCTTACCGCAAGTTTACTGGGGTATGCAAACTAACCATAGGCCATTATATTTGCATAATATTTTCCTGTTATCACATAGTGCTTCTCCTTGTAACAACCCAAAAGGTATGATGTGAATGTACCAGCACTTGGAATATTTCCAGGAATTGAGAAAGATATATGTCAAATTTCAGTTAAATTCAGCTGAGGAGTTGGTTTCTTTAAAAGATGACAAGAAAATGTAAATCTAAATTCCAAACTCATAATTATCCTCTGAATTGAGGAATATAAATAAAATAAAGTAACAAATATTAAATGATTTCTATTATTCTAAAAACAAAGGATGTGTGGTTTATATTATATAGGCTAGCAATGATAGAAGATGTCTGAGAGTAGTTTCATTTTCCAAAAGGCACCCATTAGAAACCAGCACTGAATATTTGTGTTTGTTCCTTTGCAGCGTACGATGAACAACAAAGCTAACTGCTTATTTGGATCCATATTGAATCCCTGCTGCAGTACTATAACACATAAATCAATAAAATGGTCCAGGAAAAATGCTGATTTCCACAGAAAACAAATACAGGTTTCCAGGGTTAGTATTTTAACATGTACAGAATACAGTGGAATCATTACTTGCATGTGCTAACCAACATGTAACATGTTGCCACTTTCTGGTGCCATGATTAGCAATTATAACAACGTTACATTGAACCTTTTTGTGAGTTTTGTCTTGCTTACCTGAAAAATCTCAAAACATAAGTGTTTTACCATTCCAAACAGGCCATTACAGCTGCAGGAGTTACTAGGTTCCAATCATCGGCTCAAAATAAGATGTCATTATTGCAGCAAAATTACAATTATAGCTAGGGAAATCTAAATATTTAATAAGTGAAAAACATCAATGACATAAAACAAAAACTTTCCATTATATGTCTGCACTTTCCATTACAGGGTCACAAGGAGACAGTGCCTGTCCTGGAAGTATGAGTCTCCAGTAATGGTGGATGGAAGGCCAGTCATCTTACTTTACATTAACAAGTCTAACTACATTCTCTCATTTATTTGTTTATAAGGTCTTTATTGTCATGTGTAAAGAACACAGTGAAATTCTTACTTCCACATATAAAGCAGCACGCAACCTGTCACAACTTTTCGTTACCATATGTAGTGAGTAAAATTACTGTATTGTACAGAATCACAAACTAATCTAACATAAATATTTTTGGCTTGAAGGAGGAACTCTGCCTTCCTAAAATAAACTATGTAAGCAAGGCAAAATTTGATAAGTTGGATATAGGTTGGATAGGCAAGTACTGCCTAACTGTGCTGTGTAAAAAAGGAGAGAATCCCATATTTTAATCCTGTAAGAGTTCAAGAAAATTGTCAGAAGGGGACCTTTTTTTCAATTTCCTGGGTTATCCTGTAACTGATTATTCTGATAGCTGTCTACAGGATATCGGTATTTACTGAGGATGTCTGTATTTACCTGACTTGGCAATTAACATGTTTGAAAATATTGGTTTCTAAACAGCAGATCTGTACTCATTAATGGTTGGTAACAATACATTTTGTTAACTTGTGTTTTCATTATTTGTTAAACCCAGGAAATTTAGATGTGCCATTGTTTAATCTGATTGTCCAGAACTGATAATTGCAGGGACTGAAGGAGATTTAAGCTCTGGCCAGGAGAAGGCAAAGGTAGGGGGGACAGTCCACTGAGAACACAGCCAAGACACTCAGACAGAGCACAAGGGCTTGCAGGGTGACAAGGGTATGTGGCTGGCACGACGTGAGGCACAAGGACGGCAATACTTCCAGGGAGGAAGAGACAGCTCTACAAGGAGATGCCGTTTGTGGGTCCAGTGAGAGAGGGAAGCGGCATGAAAGGACCAAGCAAAGCTGGCAGACGAGAAATAAGACGTGCCTAGGTCACAGCAACACAAGGAGCTCAGAGTGGAAAAAAAGGGAACGACGAAGAGACGCTGACAGGGATTCAACAATTTAACACAACTTCTGTTGGGAAACGAGTGTCTGGTGAACAGAGTGCATCCGTGGACAGTTGAATGATTAAGTGTTGGGATAACACAGTGCGCAAAATGGACTCTGCGCCACTAAAGGTTGTATCCTCCAGTTCTGTTTTTGATGGACTTTAGAGTGTGGACTGTGTGTTTTCCTTTTTTTCTTGATAGTGTTATATTTTGTTTATGTTCATTTATCTTTTCCATGTACTTATTATTGTCTTGTGTAATAGAAGTTACTGTTGTTTTTCCTGAAATTACTGTTGTGTCTTTCATTGTGTGTTTACTCACTGCCCAATTTAAAGAAACCTGTTTGCTATTATTGGTAAATTTCAGGAGTTCCCAGTCTCTTGATAAAACTGGGTGGCATAGTCGGATATTTTAACTGTGTCTAGGTTAGATTACCTGTAAGTGTGACCAGACACCTGTCACAAAATCACAAACTAAGAGGATGACATCTTCTTCATTCAAGCATTTATTGACTCCATCTAATCCTATTATAAGATTCAGTTGAGGTGGAGTTGATCCCAAAAGCACTTAGTGCAAGGCCATCGCAGGGCAAATGACCAAATTCACTCTGTTATGCCATTGTAGAGTTTCCAAATAACTTGTGTAAGAAAAAATAGAGTACTTGGAGAAAAAGAATACAGAGATATTCACTCAACATGCAAGGTCCACACAGATGGTGGCAGGATTGAAAACTGTTGGGTAGAACTAACTACTTTACCTCTATGTCACCCAACAATTGCTTGAGATTCATAAATTCAATATTTTCTTTTTAACCTTAGTTGCACTTATAAACACACCTTTGCTATATGCTATTAACAATGCAATTAAAAACAGTAAAACACAAAAATCACACTATTTCCTAAAATCTGAAAACACCATTTCATATTCATATAAAAATGCTCCTATATTTATCTGTATATAGTGTTTAATACTAATTTTATACTAATTAATATCTTATAAATGACAAAGAAAAGAAAAAGTAACAGGTGACAACTCACAAATGTCACAAAAATATGAAAACTTGTCAAGTTACCAATGACCACAGAATGCAACCAAAACAGTGCTGGCTCACTGCTACGATTTATTGGTAGACATTTTGTAATTCACGGGCTGAGGGGACAGTACACATGCCACATGACATTACTAAGCACTCAGCCATATTAGGATATGTGAGCCTATGTTTGTAGGTTTTACAGAAGCTGCACTTCCATCTCTAGTCTTCACATTCCATGGTTATGATATAGATGCATCTATTCAGGGATCCAAAAGAACATTTTGATTTTGGGTAATGATGTATCAACTTAAAAATATGTTCAGGGTTGGTCTGGTGTAGCAGACAGTCTTGCAAAATAAAAAGGGTCACCCTTCCAAAATCCTCACATTAAACTGTATGAAATGGACATTTGCATTTTGTGAAAATACAATACAGTACAATACAAAACAGTTTATTTTTCTATAGCCCAAAATCACACAGGAAGTGCCGCAATGGGCTTTAACAGGCCCTGCCTCTTGACAGCCCCCCAGCCTTGACTCTCTGAGAAGACAAGGAAAAACTCCCAAAAAAACCTTGTAGGGAAAAATGGAAGAAACCTTGGGAAAGGCAGTTCAAAGAGAGACCCCTTTCCAGGTAGGTTGGGCGTGCAGTGGGTGTCAAAAGAAGGGGGTCAATACAATACAATACACAGAACAGAACAAATCCGTTATACAGTATAATAATACAAATTTTAGAAGCACGGAGCAGAATTTAACTGTAGATGATATCCCATAATAAGATTTGGATATTTTTAGAGTCCTGGAGACCTCATCCATCAAGCTGCCTCCCCATTTGGCCATTCCACGGCTGAAACGTTGCTCAGCCAGCCAATCCGATGAAAGGACCCCTTTTTCCCATGATTCCTGTGATCCTCCATCAGGGATGACTTTACCATAGGCAGGCAACAACTTGGCAGGAGGGTCGTGGCACCAATTGCCACATTTGAGTACCGAGAACAGAAACAGAAAAGGTGAGGGTTAGTAACAAATTATAACAATCATGTTACTTATGTTTTAGTACTAATGACTAACAACAGAGATGCAGTATGTTCAGTTAATCAGCAGCTCTAGTCAGAATATGCTAAACTGAAGTAGTGAGTCTTCAGCCGAGATTTAAAGGCTGAGACCGAGGGGGCATCTCTTATAGAAGCAGGAAGACCATTCCACAATTTAGGGGCCCTGTAACTAAAGGCTCAACCTCCCACTGTTATTTTATTAATCCTTGGAATCTTAGCAGACCGGCATCTTGATCTTAATGTGCGCTCAGGTTTGTAAGTCATGATAAGTTCAGACAAGTAAGCCGGACCTTGGCCATTTAATGCTTTATATGTTAAAAGGAGGATTTTGAAATCTGCCCTAAACTTAACCGGGAGCCAGTGTAAGGATTTAAGAACTGGAGTTATGTGTTCATATTTTCTTGTTCTTGTAATAATTCTTGCAGCCGCATTTTGGATTAACTGGAGGCTGTATAAAGAACCGTTTGAACAGCCAGTGAACACCGCATTGCAGTAGTCATCCTACTAGAGATAAATGCATGAATTAATTTCTCACAATCCTGTTTATTTAGAAAGCGCCTTAATTTCCTAACATTTTTAAGATGGAAGAAACATGTTTTGGACAACTTTGTAATATGTGCTTTAAATGACATGCTAGAATCAAAGATAACTCCTAGATTGCGGGCTGATTCAGTAAAATGAATTGGGATTCCAACTGAGTTAAATGATGACAAAATATTGCTGTGATCAGCGTCATTCCCTCCAACAATTAACATCTCTGTTTTATCTGTATTTAAAGACAAGTAGTTCTCATTCATCCACTCCTTTAATTCACTAACACAATTAATTAAAGACAACATCGGAGATACTTCATTTGATTTAAATGAAAGGTATAACTGGGTGTCATCTGCATACGAGTGAAAATGAAAATGTAACTGAATTCAAATTTAATCACCTGTGAACTGAACACTTGGAACCAATCTTATGGTTATGCGTTATAAAGCTGTTTGACTTTAAAGTTCATATTTTGCACATTGTAAATATGAAAGCTAAAATGAAGTGGCTAAAAATATTCATGTTTTAATATCTGACTCCAGTCAAACCTACTTGCAACTTTCTAGGCCAGTCTTTAAGCCTCATTGACACATGTGGTGCATTTATTTTTTTTCTTGGTCTGTGGCATTGTTTGCCAAGTACATAAATAACCAAGAAATTTCAATTATTCCTACACAATATATGTAGTAATGCATTTCTGTTTTACTCTGGCTGATCGATGATGGACAACTATTGCCTCCATTTAAGAGTTTAATTAAAAACTTATGACAAATAACACTTTGGCTTCAGTCTAGTTTAAAACAGTTTGCATCTGTTGTAAGATGTATAATAGGATATTTACTACATACTGTAATGTGACACCTTAACTGTTAAAATGGTAGCATTATCCAAGAGTCATGGATAATGGACTATCTGTAGGGCAGAACGCAGTTCATGAGACTCAAGGATGTAAGCAACACTGGGGTACCACAAGAAACAGTCCTGTTTCCTTTTCTCGTCACTGTGTACACCTACAATTATAAATATAACACCAGGTCATGTCATTTGCAGAAATTTTCAAATGATTCCGCACTTATGGGGTGTAATGATAAACGGGATGAGAAAGAGTACAGGAGTCAGGTGGAGAACCTTGTTTCTTGGTGCAGAAAGAATCGTCCACAACTGAACATCAGCAAAAGCAATGAACTGGTTATCGTTTTTCGCAGAACCAAAGAGCTCTTATGTAAAGAGTGGATGTATAGGTGGTGCACTCCTACAAGTACTTGGGGGGTCCACATTAATGAAAGGTTGGACTGGTCTAGTAAAACAAAGGAATTATGTAATAAAGGGCAAATGAAACTGCTTTCCTTTAATGTGGGTAGTAACATTCTTCGCATCTTCTATAATTCTATGATGACCAGAGCGATTTTGTGTGTTGTGGTGTGCTGGGCTGGTAACATCACTTCAAGAGAGGACCACCAAATCAACAAGCTAATTACAAGGATAAATTATGGGTGACACTCTGATCCCCCTGAAAGCTGTAGCAAATACCAAATTAAAACAAAACTGACTCACATTATGAACAATGCTGCACATCCTGTCTCTGGCATTCTAATAATGAGTACTTTTAGTCAACGCTTTATTCAGCATTAGTATGTCAAGAAATGCCACTGGGGTTCTTGTGTACCAACAGCAATTTGTCTGTATAATTGCTCACTGTGACTGAGACTGCCAAGTCAGACGTTTTCTTTCTTTGTTGTTTTCTTCTTTTTTTAATCATTCTGATGTATGTTCAGACTATAGTGTGTGTGTATATACTTATTTATCTGCCTATGTATTTATTTATTTAAAGAGCTTCTGTAAAAAGCCACATTTCAATGTTGGGACAAATTAAGTTTTACTTATCTGTCTATCTATTAAATCCACTTATATTCTGATGTCTGGGATGCTAATAGGTGAAAAAATTTCATAATAAACTCTGTATTTTTAACAAGCTTTTTCTGTAAAAACATGCTTCATGCAGTGTTGCAACAGAACATTTAGAAAGAAAGAAACTTTAATTTGACTATTGCTGATGTTTTGATTGCCCGGGGTTTGTTTCCTGCCTTGCGCCCTGTGTTGGCTGGGATTGGCTCCAGCAGACCCCTGTGACCCTGTAGTTAGGATATAGTGGGCTGGATAATGGATGGATGGTTGATGTTTTGATTAGGGTTATTCGGCCAAGAAGTGTTTTTTTTTAAATTAATATCAGAAGAGTAGTCAAAAATATGCAGACATCTGAGCGTATAAAAAAAAATCAGTAAACAAACTACAAAAAACCAAGATGCAAATCAAGTTGCAAGTCATTATTCTAATAAAGTTATTTTATTAAACACAGCCCTAGATGGTATTTTATATACTTTAGACCTTAAGTAACTCTATGTTTTTTTATTGTCTTCCATTCGACATTCAGACAAAA
This sequence comes from Polypterus bichir lapradei, assembly GCA_026402145.1. Classification (NCBI taxonomy): domain Eukaryota; kingdom Metazoa; phylum Chordata; class Cladistia; order Polypteriformes; family Polypteridae; genus Polypterus; species Polypterus bichir. Next base: position 7,566,007 of record JANRMT010062819.1, read on the forward strand.
AAATCAGGTGTTGTGTAATAGTGGTGTCATGTATTAGGTTCTTATTAGGCATCAGTATAGTAATGCTCATGAAAACAATGCAGAAAATGGTAATGATTATTGAAAAAAAACACACACAGCATAATGACACTGTAGTGGAATCACAAACATAACAGCAAAAATATACAATTAATGAAAGATATTAAAAACATATCTAAACTCCATCAGAACAATCCCAAATAAGTTCCTATAAATGAGTTAAAAAATATACTCTAATCATAACATAGCTTTATTTTGTGAAGTACACAGACATGAGAAATTTGTTTCATTGTGACAGACAGTGATATTTAAATTTTATAGTAACTTGCGTTCCACATAAATATCATACAAATCTTGTTCAGACATAGATAACATACAGTAGAGACTTAAGATGCTTTAGATAAAGGCAGTGTCAAGGAACTACCCTAAAAAGTACTAAAGTTCTATTGTACTGTTTATTAATCTTATTTTTCTTATTATTATTATTTATTATAAATCACATTAGGCAGCAGTAACTTTGTGGGCTCAATGAGTAATAGAATAGCTCCAGAAAAGAACATTTTAGGTGCTGGATGGTTTTAGATCAAAGGGACTGGTTTCTGACATGAGAGTTTGTAAAACTTAAGGTGACCAGGATGAGTGGAATTCATCCACCCATCCATCCATTTTCTATACCTGCTTGGCAACAATTTTTTACACACTTTTTTCTTCTGGAATTGTCAATATTTTCAATGAACCTAGGCTATGAGCACTCACATGTTTGCTTAAAGTAAACTCAGTCGTGCAGCTCAAGGTTTTTCAAAATTATAACATTACTGAAAACCTCTCCCTTAACCTGTTTCAGGGTCATGGGGAACCAGAGCTTATTCCATTAGAATATTGCAAAAGGTAAGAACTAACCATAGACTGGATACTAGTTCATAACACAATCCACTGATGCACATTCACGTATTGCTAATTTAGAGCTGTCGGCTAACCAAACGTGCACATCTTTGGGATGTAGGAGAAAGATTCGACTGCCCATAAGAAAACCTTCGCAGACCCGGGAAAATGTACAACGTGCATGGTTCTGCTTGAGTGGTGTCACTATCGTTAGGCACATTTACTGATTCATTTGTCTTGAGTCTTGAACTTTGCATCTCCTGTGGTTCTTCCTGTGGGGTGTGACATATTTGCTTATTTCAAGTGCATATTTTGCAATTCATATTTTCATGAAAGTAGCTGTTAATTCTTTCAACCTTACATCAACTCAAACACTGTCATTGTAACTGTGAATACTAGAGAGTACAAAGCACCTGCAACAATTAATTCACTTTTACCACTAGTCCATTGATGTTATCTTCAAATGACAATCTATAATCTGATTTTACGTAAAGTTTTTTCCTTTTGTGACACTAGAGGGTGCTGTCTCTCTAACCCGACAGACAAACATCTAGGACACCAGGTAAAAGAACAAAAAGGTGTTTTAATTCTTCCTTTTTCTGTAATAGTGCCTCTAAGCACCCCATCCACCATACACAGGCAAATAATAATAGTAATAGATACAATAATTTTTCACAATTCTCTTCTCCGAACCTCCCAACAGGCTCTGTCATCTACCTCCCAACTCCGGCTCGCTTGCTGGGTTCCCAACAGTCCTTTATCTAGTCCTTGACCAAGAAGTGCTTCCGTTCTTCTCTCACATGACTTGCCAGAACTTCTTGGTCAGATGGAGTGCTTAAGTTTTGTTCAGCCCAGGAGTACTTTATGGCTTCCGTCCCCTGATCTTCCTGCAGCATCTTCTGGCGGCACCCGCGGTACCCAGCAGGGCTGTGAAGCCGAACTCCAGATCCCATTGTGCCCTGTGGGAATCTGGGGCATTGCTATGCTTCAGGGAAATCACCATCTAGCGTCCTGGAGGATGCAGTGTCGCAAAGTCACTGCCTTCCCCCATCCTTCCATTCTTTGGGTTTCCTGGCCGGGTTGAGCTGCCGGCCGTCCATCACACCTTGCATCAGGTTATTTTTATTTTTAGCACACACTATGTGCTAGCTGTACATGCGACACACATTTATGTATTTAATTGGGTTTTAGGAGACTTTTTAGCTTTAGACAGTTTATCGTAATCAAAAGTTTGTTCTCTGTCGTACCATTGCTCTTTACAGTTCAGAATCACCACCTCTACTTTGAGTGCTGCCTTCATGAAGCATTAGATTGGTTCAGAAATGTGTCACTCACAGAGCTGCCTAATTGTTCCCACTCATTTCTAAGCAACATTCTCTCATTGTTGTCTCCAGACATATGTATTATGCGTCTGGCATTGTGAGACTACTTTCCATCACTGTAACCACTGGTAAGACACACTCAAGATTAAAGTTCAGGATTTTAAAAAAGGATTTTATATTATCTATTTTTTAACCAGGATAGTAAGTAGCACAGTGGTAGTGCTGCTGCCTCATAGTAGGGAGACCTGGGTTCTCCTCCCTGTGTGGATTTTGCAAGTTCTTCCAGTGTTTGTGTGAGTATTCTCCAGATGCTCTGGAGCATTTCCTCCTACACTCCAAAGACATGCTGGTTAGGCAGATTGGCAATACTAAATTGGCCCTAGTGTTTGGTTAGGATGAGTGTGTGTTTGTGTATGCCCTGTGACAGACTGGCACCCTGTCCAGGGTTTGTTCCTGTCTTGTGGGATAGGCTCCAGCAACCCCCTGTTTAGGAAGAAGCGGGTTACAAAATTAATTTTTTAACCAAACCTAGCAGATGCAGGCACGAGTAGCAAACTACTCCTAATGGTAGTGTGATTGAGTCATTGCAGTGTGTTCTGTTAAACAAACCAGAATAAAGAGATAAGCCTCTTTTTTGCCTAATTGAATTGAATTGGGTGGCGGTGCTGTACCATGCTAAAACTGTTATTGGTTATATCCTAGTCTTTAACTGCTTATGTGAAGTTTGCATGATGTCCTCCATTTCCATGTAGGTTTTGCCATATCCCAAACACATACAGGTTGGGTTGTTTGTTGACTGTAAATTAGTCCTGAATGAGTGAGCGATTAGTAAACAGGAAAGAAAAAGTTTTCTTTTAGTATAAGAATCCTTATTTGAAATAGAAAACTCTTCACTGTAAACCCATTTAATCTGTAATGCAAGTCAAAAAGTCCTACAGTAACTAACCTAATAATATGAACTTTTGAATTCATCATTAAAACAAATACTTTTAAATATCACCTCATCTCAGAAATAATTAAATATAAAGCAATAATACATTTTTAAAGCCAGTTTTTACATTAGTCATTTAAGTTACCTTCATTAAAAGATATAAACTAATTCATAAAAGAGCTAAAACTGAGCACATGGTTTAGGGTAAATCCATGTAGCAGTTTAAATTCTTTAATTATATTGAATAAATTGGTGTCTCAGTTTTAACTTTATCTTTTGAAAACTGACCTGCCTGAATTAAACCCCTCATATTCTCTATTTTTTAAAATAATCTAATACAAATAATTATGAACGAACATTAGCATTTTCTCTTTTTAGATGTTTTAATTCATCATCGAGTTTTAAAGTTTTCAATGAGTTATTTGTTCAAATTACAACAAATTAATACAATAATAGATCTTCACAATTCAAAGGTGCATCTCACTTTAAAATATCCTGACTGATATTTTGGAAGAATTTAAATAATAATGGCGATGGTACCTATTTCGCATGTATGATCATTTGTTTTATGCTCAGTGACCAGAAAGCACTCTGAAATTAAACAAAGCAAATACTTTATAAACCATAAGGGGATGCAACTAAATTAACCATGTCTTAGTTTACATAGATACTGAGCTGAGCTAGTAATTTAATTTAGAGGTGACTTTGATCTTACGCTCACTGAATTCTGCAGTAATGTATTGGTATAATTTTACACTCTTAGAAGCACTAATGTTTGACATAAGACACGTTTTACTTATTAAACATTAATTTGATCAATATGCAATAGCACATTATTAATGCAGCCTATGAATAAAAAATGAAAACCTTCCATTACAATAAGTTTCATTTATGGTTTTAAGAAGTAATTTGTCTATTAAAAAACATTGGTCCCTAGCATTTTTTAAATTGGTTGCCACATAAAGTCTGGTCAGGTCACCAGTCCTGTGTTTATGAAAAGCTCAATAGTTAGGGAAATAAAGGTATTACCAACCCAACTTGCAGGGCTAAAGTGTATCCTAATCTAGGTTATGCATACCTGTTTACCTTTTGGAAACTTCCAATCCTCTTAAATGTTTGTTTCAATGCTTTCTGAATTGTAAGATTTACAGATTAAAGACTGCAAAATAATAAAGAAAGTGCAAACTATTACAAAAATACAAAACCCAGAACTACATACAAAACATAATAATAAAATTACAAAATAGTTATTCTGACTATCCTAATGTGTTTAGAAAAGATGGAAGAAAGCAACATAATGTATAGTCTGTTGACTGAGGGCAAATACAAAACCCCGGTAGCACTACTTAGCACACTATAATGGAATGAGCTGGTAAGTAAAAATGCTCCACAACAAAATATCATGAAGAGAATGGGCAACTTGAGCTATGACTATGTCAAATATTATTATTATTATTATTATTATTATTATTATTATTATTATTATTATTAT
>JANRMT010062819.1:7580281-7631589 GCA_026402145.1 Polypterus bichir lapradei
TATGTAGTGACTTTTAACAAACATTTACCAATCATGCACTTATACTTTGAAAATTTCATTATTATATTGTAATAATGTTTACAGATATCCCTGTTAAGTGACATCTTGGATAACCTCTCATAATTGGATTAATTACAGAAATGAGTCACAGAATACAACATTCTTTGAACTGTATCAGGAACCTCTAATACAATATTCAATTTAATTTAAAGGTACACATTACTATAGCATTTTGCTTTAGTATCAGTGTGCTGATATTCCTCCATTCTAGAGAGGGAAACTAATACTGTGATAAAAGGCATTGCAACTTTTAAGTTCACTCTTGTGTTCCCATCAAACTAGTCCTGGTAAAATATGTATGGGACACATACTATGAGAAATGGGCAAATGGTCCAAGTTTTGGCAAGTAATCACATATTTCAGATACTAGATGAATAACATCAAGTGAAAAGTAAGAGATACACAGTAGCAGTAGTACTACCTGTTGTGATAGGAGGAGGCCCCTGTGGAAGTCCAAAGAGGCAAAATGTACAGTAATATGGTACCTGTATTTATGCAGCACAATACAAGCCACCTTTTTAGGTGCTGATCTATTTTAAAATTTATATGGCATAATCCCTTAGTAATAAACAGTCTGTTGCCTTGTGACTTCTAAATAACTGAACACTACCAGTATTGAGTACAGTGCATAAGTAATAGCCAATACTTACATTGTAAGCTCTCTTTTATACCTTAATTTTGCATTTTTAATATGTATAGTATCTTCTAGATTTCTTTCCTAATTTTCATATTAGACTTCTTAATTAAAATATAGTTTTCATTACTTGATGTTTTTGACTGTACTGGTTCAGCCACACTTCAGACAATTGCATTTGTCTCCAATTTGATAAATGAAATCCACAACATCAGGGAAAAGCAGTTCACCCACAAGTATCAGCTACAAACAGAAAACTCTGTTTACATGATCAAACTAGATGGATAAAAGAGTAAAAAAAAAGTCATTGGCCTGCTGAACCACTGATTTTACCTTTGATTGTTAGAAGTTATGTACTTAGTTGTTTGACAAAATCATGTTAGGAGTGATAGCTATTTTTAAGGAAAGAAACATACAGTGTGTGATTAAGTTGAAGGGGTGTGATCCAGTCATCACAATCAGTAATTTGCACTAAAACTCAAGTAGGTTTTCAACTAAGGTTTAAACTAGTGAGGCAGTGATGTCCTCAGAATCAAAAATCTCTTTACCAGACAAGTAAAGCTACCTTGCAGGATACCAAAAAGAAAAAGAAAAAAAAAAACTAGCCAAAAAACAGAGATGGTAGAAGTTAACTAGCCACTAATTCACAAAGCACTAAACAATTCTGGCAAAGTGGTTCAAGGAAAGGTTCATTTTTTTGATGTTTCATGTAAACGGAACATCATCTTTTGACTACAAGTGGAACAGGCAACAATACTATAAGCCATCTCAGTAATTTGGCATTTATTACCAGACATTTAAATTAAACTTTGTTGAAATTACAAAGAAATGAAAATCTTTGTGTGTGTTCTTTACTGAGCAGTGTATCTTTAATATATTACTGTAAACACAATCACTTTATGAATAATACACCAAATGCATATGAATTTTGTTTCTTTGTTCAGTGTTTTGTTTTTTTTTACTGAAGGGTCAGTATGTCTAGGCTCACAATGAAATGTGGAAATGTATTAACTGGGCATATCTCATGGGTAATGAACATCCTGTGAAACAAATAGTGTTGAGAGAAGACTTTATTCATATTTGTTTATTGTGATATGTGAGTCCCTGTCTTGCACCCCAAAACACGAGGCTGAGTCACAGTACTTTAGCAAAAACAGCTTTATTCAGCATGAAACAGGAACAGCACGGTTATTTATTGTAGCGGGATCTACCACTCTTCTATACACAGACATAGCAATCAGGCAGGGTTGTGACCAGGTTAGTAGCCAAGTAATCCTGTTTCCTGTATTTATAATGTTCCATGAAACACCCATTGACAGCAAGCACTTATAGCTCGGCCGCGATCGACTCAGGTCTGCTTTAGTTGTAAGCTGCTTCGGCATTAGGAGCCCGTGGTTGCCCCAGCAACCGATAAACTATCTTCCATAGACTTAGCGATCACACTTCGGAATGCTCTTCGGCGTGTCTTCCCGTTGGGGGAGAGTCCTAAACAAGTTTAGAAACCTTACATTATAAACATTTATCAATTTTATTAGGGCTGAGATGATTTTTTTTTTTAAATATCTCCAGCCTTTGAGAATATCCACTCACAGGTCACATGATGGCAGATTAACAATGACAGATTAAAGAACAATAATGGTGAGAAAGATAAGATGTGTCCACAGCAGCCACCAAGAAAGAGAGTTAAGTGATCAATCAGCATTTATGTTTCAGAATGAGCTTTCATTTCTCTTCTTTTCTTTCCCCTTTCCAGTTTTCGTGGAGGTTGACCCCTCATCAAAGTCCAGCAGGCCTATCGACTCATTTTGATTTTTTTTTATACTAAACCTGAAAATATGTGCTATGCCCGGTGAAGCAGCCTGACAAAACAGCAAATCATCAGAACAGGTATAGGTAATACACAGATTAAAATGAAGCCAAGAAAATATCATTATGTTTATTTGTCTTTTCTGTTACCTTAACCAAAATTATGATGGTCATGTCTTGGACGTGCTTAAAAAACATGCACTGCTGTCCTAAGAAAAGCAATAAGTCTGGACCTACCTGGATTGTCACCTTCTAGATGACTAAAGACTAGTAAAATAAAGAAAACAATTTTGTTAGAAAATATTTTACTTTAGCCAGTTAAATTGCTTAAATTATTACAAAAAAAACAGAGGTCTAGCACCTAAGCTTTGGATGAAATCTTAGAAACAAAAGCCAGGCTTATTACCGAGAAGAGCCAACCAGAACTCTGTATCATTTGCAAGCACATGTGAATAGAAAATCCAGAAAAAAAATGAGTGTGTCTTACTTAGGAAACAGCCACATTTCTAATCAAGTGCAAAAGTGTCAAATCCAGTTTTCAATAGTTGTTTTTTGTGCAACTGACTGAATAAAATCCAGAGGCAGGAGCAATTACATAGAAAAAAGAAAACCCTCAAGGCAGTCCTTGAAGTGCCAGACCTTCTGCACAGACAAATAGTTCCAGGTACAGTAGTTGTTGATAGGCTAATTGGATGCAAACACAATCTCTTTCAGTTATTACCATTCCATAAATGCTACTGGTCACCAAAAGCAAGGAGCATTCACCATGTAGTTTCTTTACGACTGCAATCATGCTGGTTAAACACAGTCTTTGATTCAACTATGTCCCTTCCTGATTTTCAAATGACTTCATCCAACCTAAATGATGTCTACTTTATAAAGGACTTGCTCCCTATATTGCTGAGCATATGTGCAATTGTCAAGCTGATTTTAGCATGTATTCTTGTGCAATATATTATCATTCACTGCTACTGTATATAATGTTATTATTCTTTCATGTATTGTGTACTGTGCTGTTACTTGTACTTATTTATTGTTATATCTGTGAATTATTGTAATGCCATAAGAAAAATGTCTAGCAACTACATTTTCTTTTAATAAAGTTCAAAATACAAAGGTGGTAGGCTTTGTTCACTGGTGTTTCCGACAGGTGAAAAAATACAGGCAGAAACAAAAGAGTTGCAAGAAAGCCACTCAGCCTGCTCAATTGGGCTGGAATGCCACCACTTAGAGACACACGGTATTTTATTAAAATAAAACATTTAAAGTAAAGAAGATTATTTGATTAATTAGCACCTGCTGATATCAAGTTTTCTACATGCTATTTGTGTACAAAAATAATAAAATAATATTATAATGATAATAAAGAAGTAAAAACATAGGAAAAAATAGAAGTAACTCTGTACAATAATGAATTTGTTTAATTTGTATTTGTATTATTTAATAAGAATGATTGACAAAACAGGTAGCTGAAAACTAATCACTATGCAGAAAGTCTCTTTATACCTGCTTGACCTATAATACATTACATATGCATTTATTAATGCTGAAATCCAATTTCTTATTATCTTTCATTCCTTTTCTTTTTGCATGGAACATTGATTTCTACATTCAAAGCATGATTAAATCAAAGGTGTCTGACAAAAAAGCAATTAAATTTTAGCAAGGACTGTTTGCATCTGTGTCTTGATAACTGCTATTCATGGAGCACTAACTTCTATTACAACTCTACCTGAACTTTCCTACAAGTGCAACTGGACATCTGACCTAATCTGAATATAATATATTGGAGAAAGGATTTACAGTAGCATTTCTCATAAAAGTGTCTATATTTTATAGCGCCATTCACAGCTGGTACCAATGCAAGGTGCTTAACAGATCAAATAACATTATAACATAGTCGGTCATTTTCCAACCTGCTTTATTCTAACACAGGGCCACGGGGGTCTGCTGGAGCCAATTCCAGCCAGCACAGGGTGCAAGGCAGGAACAAATCCCAGACAGGGCACCAGCCCACCGCAGCATTATAACATAGTATCCAACTTAAACATTAATGAATAATCCTAAAAATTAATACAAGTCAAAACATCAATGTATTGACAGATATTAGAAGGATTTTCAGTGTATCCACATGTTCCAATAATATCTAAACAGATTAATACAGTTTTAGCATAATGTAAGGGAGGAAATTGACAAATACCATATTTGTAAGCAATAAACCTATTTGTTCAATAAAACACTCGGACATGCTGAATAAAGAAACAATACTTCAATTGAAAAGGGCAACAAAACACTGGAAACTTTTTCTTCCAGTTTCCACCGTCTACAGTGATGAAAGTGCTCCACGTTTGCTGTAGTACTGTGCCCTCTGACATACGCACAGACATTTTTGTGGGCAAAGTTTCATTATGAAAGAAGGGGCACTTTATGGGATATGATGTTACATTTTAATCCTGGACACAAACTAGTATGTATTTTTAGTTTTACTGGAAATTTGAATGTAAGTTCAGGAGTGTTATAATGTTCACACCTTGGCAAAAAAATTTTGATTATAAAAAAAGAGTCTTCTCCCCTCTACTGTACATATTTATTTTTCTAAGATAACACATCTAAAATGATTTATGATAGAGAATCCTGATATTCAATGTCAGATTATTTTATATATTGTGTATACTATACTGTATATGTTGAGATCAATAAGTAACACAAATAAAACAAAAATAATATAAATACCATTTTGCTTTCAAGATTATGTCAGCCATTTGATTTTATAGCAAAATGTTCCCTTTGGATTGCTTGTTCAGCTAGATTGTGGTAACATCACCTATGTTAATAAGGATATCTTTATCTATCAACAGAAAATCACAGTGCTGTTCTTTTCCACATACTGTTGGTTTCTAAATTGAGTTTGGAAAAACTTTATTCAACTGTTGCTGTTGATACTGACAATTTGAAATAGATTTTTGGCAATTGAGCCAGTGCTGGAAACATTAAATTAGATTCAAGCTCTGAATATATTCTGCATTGATTGGGTACTGTTCTTCATGCTGAATGAAATACTTTCGGATCTTTCAGTAGCAGGAGCAGAGATAATTAATATATTTTACTTCAATAAGAGCCACAAACTTTACTTTTACACTAACTATTGTTTTCAAATTGCTAAAAATAAAACCGCAAATAAACAATTAAAAATTTCTTATTTCAAACATTGGCCGTTTCTTGAAGCAAGGCACAGTTTATTCAGAGGTCTGTCCAGTGTGCTGGTTTTTGGTTTGCACACAAACTCTTCTGACTGCACCTTTGGCATCTGGCATTGTCTTGATGACTCAACCCATTACACAGGGATTGAGGGATGCAGCATCATCTATAATTAAAACAATGTCTCCTGGTTCAAAGTTTCTTCTTGGTGCTAGCCATTTTTGACGTTCTTGAAGTATTGGCAAATACTCTTTAGACCGTCTGTTCCAAAACAAATAAGCCATGTATTCAACTTGCTTCCAGCGGCTTCGAGTGTACTGGTCGTTTTTAGAAAAGAGTAGAGGAGGCATGTTGGGTTGTGTCTTCAGTAACAGCAGGTGATTTGGTGTGAGTGCCACAAATCATTTGGATCATTTGATGTCTTTGTGAGGGGTCTGTTATTGATGATTGATTCAACTTCACATATCACTGTTTGGAGACATTCATCGTTAAGTGTTTGATGGGTAAGTATATGCTTCTAAATTGTCTCTCTGTGGTATAGTGTGTCCACAGCTCAGGTTAAAAAGGGCCACTTTTAAATAAATAATCACCGCACTCGCGGCTTAGTGAGGGGGCGTGGTGGTGTGTGACAGAAACGATTCCTGGGGAGTTCGTGATGTGGGCGTTTCTCACCCAAGTGCATAGGTGAGAAACGGTCCGCATCCGTAATTGTTCCCAGGAGCTGCTGATTGCCACAACTACCACATCCTCTTCATAAATAAGAAGCGCGAGTCGGCTAAAGGGGAAAAAAAAGAAAGAGAACAGGAAAGAACGGAAGTTGGTAGAAGGAGGCAAGAAGCAGTGAGGAGAGAAAGCCGGTGTGAGGGAGAAGGAGAGCGAGCAAGTGCAGGCTTGATGTAGCAGAGACAGCTGGAAGGAGAACCCCGTGAAAGAGTGTTAGGCCAACACTAGGCGGGGCTGAAGGAAGCGGTCGCTCCATCTGAGCGATCAAGGACCTGGAGTGACTGGCGAGGCCGATGACTGGCCGTGGAAGATAGTGGAAGTCGAGGAGGCTTTGGGCTGGTTTAGCCCCAGCGTGAGCGCCTTGGCCGCTTGGGAAATAACCCAAGTCTCAGTCCGGTTTGGAGCCTGACGTAGCCAGGGATCGGAGGACTACTGGACCAGAGTGAAAGGCAGCTGTTCCTGCAGGTAGGTGACTCTCTTATTGCAAAGCCCTATGGGAGAAGCAGGGGAGCCGCCAAGTAGAAAAGGTAGCACGAAGACACCGTGCTTTGGATATTTTAAAAGAGACTGCTTCATGCCATTGTTTTAACCTTGTAGTTTTAAAGGATTTGTTATTTTTAACCTCCACTTCTATTTTAATGGATTTTTTATTTAATGACTTTGAAGCACTGCACTTTATTTAATTTGAACATTGTTTTGATTATTGTTTTAAATAAAAGCACTTTGCATTTTTGCACCATCCCCTTGCTATGTTGTGCCTCACTGCCTAGCTCATCTGTGACATTACTGACGGTGTCTGGTTCAAGGGCTCCCAGAGGTTGAAAGGGAGCAAGCAGCGAACCTGCATCGTCACACTCTCCCATACTCCACCTTAATAAGAGGCTGATTGTGGATTGAAAATCCATTTGATTTCTTTTTTCATCATAGTGTTGCTGATTTTTTCGTGGTCAAGATTTTTAATTGCTTCACGTAGCTCTCTTTCAGCTCCAACAAAGTTTGTTCAATTATCTGAGTGCTTGACTTTAACGTGTCTTCTTCTGCAAATGAATTGGTGTATGCCATTGATACAAGAGTCAGTGTATAAGCTGTGTGCAATCTCTATGTGTACAGCTCTGAATGGTAGGCAATTGAAAATTACCTTGTACCTCTTGATGAAACTTTGTCCTCTTCTGACTTGAAGGGAACCAAAATAATCAACTCCAACACTGGAGATTGGTGGTTGGTCACATACTAAATGATCTTCCAGCAAATCTGCCATTTTTTGTTCTCCTGCTTTTGCATTGTATCTTCTGCATGTTGTGCACTTTAACATGATTTTTCTGATAGTTGAATTTGCTTGAGGTATCGAATATTTGTTCCATAACTGTGCAAGCAAATACTTGCACACACAATGTCCAATTTCCTTATGAATGTGCTGCAATATAAGAGAAGCTTATATTGAATGCGTGTGAAGAATTGCAGGATGCTTAGCTTCATCTGGCATTACAGCTTTGTTGAGTCTTCCTCCAACTCTCAGTATTCCATCTTGTATGACTGGGTCAAGTTTGAAGATTTGACTATTCCTTTTTACGCAAACATTTTTTCTTTAAAGCTTTTAATTCTTCTGGAAATTCTTGTACTTGACTGAGTTGGATAAGCTCTTTTTCAGCTTTAGCCAAGTCTTCTGGAGAAATCAGGCTTGGTTTTAAAGTCACTTTGTTCATCTTTGTGTGCTCTGTGAATGTGTTTTTGTTCTTCTGGATTACTTCCAGATTGACTGACTTTTTTTTTAAATGTTTTTCTGATAATTTATAAAGGGTAAATTGAGTAGAAATGTGCATACACCAGGTTTTTATAAAATTTATTTTTTTTTTGCATACAAATTATCCTGTTTTATTTGCTTGTGCATATTTTTTATCTGCTTATTGGACAGGATTAGGAATAAGTACATTAGAGGGTCAGCTCAGGATAGGCAGTTTGGTGGCAATCCAGAGAGGCAAGATTGCATTGGTTTGGAATGTGCAGAGGAGAGATGCTGGGTATATTGGGAGAAGGATGCTAGGGATGGAGCTGCCAGGCAAGAGGAAAAGAAGTCCTAAGAGGAGGTTTATGGATGTGGTGAGAGAGGACATGTAGGTGGTTGGTGTAACAGAAAAAGATGCAGAGGACAGAAAGATATGGATACAGATAATCTGCTGTGGCATACACTAACGGGAGCGACTAAAAGGAGAAGATGGGCACGTGCATTTCATGCTCCAATCATTCAAAGTTTTATAAATGAAGCCACTGAAGACAAATGTACTTTATTTCATTTACAGTGAGATGCAAAAGTTTGGGGAACCTTGTTAATAGTCATTATTTTCCTGTATAAATCGTTGGTTGTTACGATAAAAAATGTCAGTTAAATATATCATATAGGAGACACACACAGTGATATTTGAGAAGTGAAATGAAGTTTATTGGATTTACAGAAAGTGTGCAATAATTGTTCAAACAAAATCAGGCAGGTGCATAAATTTGGGCACCACAAAAAAGAAATGAAATCAATATTTAGTAGATCCGCCTTTTGCAGAAATTACAGCCTCTAAACGCTTCCTGTAGGTTCCAATGAGAGTCTGGATTGTGGTTGAAGGTATTTTGGACCATTCCTCTTTACAAAACATCTCTAGTTCATTCAGGTTTGATGGCTTCCGAGCATGGACAGCTCTTTTTAACTCACACCACAGATTTTCAATTATATTCAGGTCTGGGGACTGAGATGGCCATTCCAGAACGTTGTACTTGTTCCTCTGCATGAACGCCTTAGTGGATTTTGAGCAGTGTTTCGGGTCGTTGTCTTGTTGAAAGATCCAGCCCCGGCACAGCTTCAGCTTTGTCACTGATTCCTGGACATTGGTCTCCAGAATCTGCTGATACTGAGTGGAATCCATGCGTCCCTCAACTTTGACAAGATTCCCAGTCCCTGCACTGGCCACACAGCCCCACAGCATGATGGAACCACCACCATATTTTACTGTAGGTAGCAGGTGTTTTTCTTGGAATGCTGTGTTCTTTTTCCTCCATGCATAACGCCCCTTGTTATGCCCAAATAACTCAATTTTAGTTTCATCAGTCCACAGCACCTTATACCAAAATGAAGCTGGCTTGTCCAAATGTGCTTGAGCATACCTCATGCGGCTCTGTTTGTGCTGTGGGTGGAGAAAAGGCTTCCTCTGCATCGCTCTCGCATACAGCATCTCCTTGTGTAAAGTGCGCCGAATGGTTGAACGATGCACAGTGACTCCATCTTTGGAGTAACTTTGATAAAAAATAACATTCAGTGTGCGTATTAACATGTAGTAACTTCATGCAAAGGGAAATTACCTGGCTCAGTTGTGTCAATATTATAATAAAAACCACATGAATCTAGACCCTCTCTCAATTTCAGTTACCGTAGATCCCGGAATACAAGCCGACCCGGTATATTAGCCGATCCCCTTCTCTACCGACTAAATTACATGTATTTGCCGATGACCAGTATTTAAGCCGACCCCCTTCTCCAAGCAAAATTTTCTAAATTTCCTTAAAAGTGGCTCTTCGGGTATATTTATAATGTTTATCGGCGAGAATTGGAGACTGCCGGCATTTTTGATGGAAACTAGGAAGTGATTGCGGAGACGTTTGGTAAATTGGAATCATTGTGTTGAAACTATATACGCAAATATGGTACATCGGCGGGTGGATTTCCGGAGACTTGTTATAAATTTGATTAACTTATATACGCAATACAGTGGACCCTTGACTTACGAACTTAATTCGTTCGCAAAGGCTAACCCATAATGCGTTCCAAACCTCCCACTACAACACTTACTTAACCTTTTCATAATAAAAAACACCAATATTTTTTCTAATGTACTAACCAAAAAGTTATAAAAAGTGCCTAGCCTACTTCGATTAGGCTAGGAGCATGGCGGCGCGCAGCGGCTCAGAGCTCTCCTTTTCAGTGCACTTTTTTGTTGTTTTTGTACTTTTTTTTTTGTCCTTGTTTGTGCACGATCGGTTCGGTGAACATCCGCTACACCATTCAGAACCTTATAGACATCGGTGTCCAGAGCCAGACATCTATTTTGAGTGTTTTTCATCACACGCACAACATCCCAGACAACATAGCGAGACCAGCGGACTCTCCGTGGTTTGTTGTCGGGTCTAGGAGACGACACAGACGGAGGAGGGAAAGAAAGCAGAAGCGGGGCCGCAGATGCGGCGTTATGCTAAGGCTAAAAAACAACCATACAAGCCCTATACAGAACTTTTTTCTGCACTGAAGGAGCTGCTTTTAATCTCATTGTAGATGCGTATAGTGACAGTAAAAGGCATTCTATTCTAGAAACAATTTCATACTGTACTCACCATTTAATTTGACATCTTTGGGCTGCAGGAAGGGAGGAGGAGGAGATATTTCCACACAATGTCCATCTTCGTTTCGAAATTACATCCACAAACACATGTATCTGGGCTCCGACTGACGCTACTAACGCTCTCGGTTGTTTGTTTACAATCGCGCAAGCGGATACACGTGACCGCATCCGTTTCGTGATGCAAGATGTGGATTGTAAATCAAAATAAAAAAAATTATTTTAAACTTCCCGATAATTTATTATAAATTTTATTAATAAAATCAACAACTAAAACACTTTTTTGAATAAATTCTTTATTTAATTTAAAGTACCGGCATGCAAAGTTACTTTTTCATCTGAAAGATGGCTCTGTGGTTTCGTCATTATTTACTTCCGTATTCATCGGCAAAACCGGCATTGCGCTGGAAATCTTGAATCTGAAATGATACTCGTTGTATAAACCGAACCCCAAACTCCAAGCCAAAAATCTAGGATGAAATTCTCGGCTTGTATTCCGGGATCTACGGTATTTATTGTATTTCTTCAGTTTAAATGAAGGCAAAAAGCAGACTTGTATCTAGTAGTAGCTTCTCAATATTCAGTACCATGAAGCGCATAATCACATAAAAGTGGCTAACTGTTCAAGCATGACTCCAGCCTTACATACAGTAGCCCCAACTCAGTCTTTGCTCCATTTCAAAAATTTTCAAGTGTTTGCCCAGTTCTGAAGCTAATCAAAGTCTTCTTGAATTGTTTTTACTACCTGCTCAATGTTTGCCATTTCTTGAATTTTTTTTATATTCTGTGAGTTTGACAAGCTTAATTATTATATTTAAGTATTTTTTTTGATGTTTATAATTATGCACCATTCCTTTAAATGTCCTGATCCTGTGTCCATAAAAAATACTTATGAACACTTTAAAATCACTTTGTAAAGTGTCTTGATGTCTGTTTATGTAAGACGTCAAGCTTTCTACCTGTTGAAATAAATCTTTACATTTCCTATGAATACTCCAAATTAGGGTGACTTGCACTAATTCTAACTTTTCCCTTGTGCTTTGTGGGTGGGGCCTACGCAGGTGGACCACTGAACCCTCCCTTTCGTTATTTACCCAGAGCAGAGCAGGCTCAGCAGTAGGAGGACGTTGCTTGTAAGGGAGTTTTGAGGTATTGTCATTTTCTTTGGATTTTCTAATTTTCTTGAGTTATGTTGCTTCTACTTCTGGTTTTGTCTTCTAGGTTAGGGATTTAGACTTGTTTCACTGTAGGGCTGTGTCTTTTTTTGCATGTTCTTACTCTTTTAACTATTTTTCTATTTCATCAATTATCTTCTTCATTTATAAAGATACTATTGTGCATACACTGAGGAATTATAGTTATCCTTTCACTTGTGTGGCTTTTCCTACATTTTGGGACATTTCTTATTATTTTTTGACTTTGTTTGAAGTCAGCTAGGCTGGAAGAGGCTAAGCTAGATTTTGGGTGAGTAAGGCCTTTGTGATCATTTTAGGAGGCCTTAGACTCATTTGTCAATGTTTGGGACACCTAACACACTCCCAACAACTAATGCAGCTTGAATCTTGTCTTTCTCTTAAAAGGTTATCCTGCAAATTCCTTCTACTGTAACTCTCTTTCATTTCTCATTCACACCCACGACTCATTTAACACAGTCCTACCCACTTAGGTAAAGATTTACTAAAGGACAAGAACCAGCTGACACAAATGTGAAATAATAAAGATACAAGCAAGTTAAGTTGTCCCATTCAGGAGTCTAACAAGCTATACTTCAATGGTGACAGGTTATGATAATGCATGTGAACTAACCTCTTTTCCTTTTCCAGCCTGCAAATGGAGGAAGGCTCAGACAAACCTTGCCTGTCCATTTCAGTTTCATTTTTTCATATATCTTTCATGTATATTAAAGACCAGAACAGGACATTCATTCTGCATCTGCAACTGCTGGAGTAACATTAGTCTGCAGAAGCACAATGCTTATATTTAATATCTCAGAACAAGCGTGATGTCCCACTAGATTTTCAGCTTACTTTTTATTTTATTTTAGTAGCCCTGCTGCTAATAAACAGGAAATTTCCAGGGAGACCCCAACACTTTCCTGTGTCCTATCCCTTTGTTCCCCCTAATATATACTGTATATATACACAATTATAGGGCATATACAAGCACAATGTAAATCTAAATATTTAATTCCTGATTTGACTAGTTAAGACATTCATTATTTAATGGCAAGTAAAAAATGAGAAGAATCCTACTTCCTGAAAACACTGTGTAATTGTTAAAACCATGAATCCTTTTCTCAGCCAATGTAAATATTGACAGTATGTGATAATCTGTTTCACAGCCCCTCTAGCAGATTGTTTGAGCAGAAATAACTCTTGTGATTTTTTCTTCATGCTTTTTTTTCAGAATTACATGATGATAACAACTGTATGTCTCAAAAGATATGCTGCTCTGTTTTTGACAAGTCACTGTCTGTTTTTAACAAGTGATTTACATGGGTAGAATAAATTTTCGGTGTTGCGAGTAATAAATTAAACAATAAAATACTCATATAGAGTAGTATAAATAAATAGATGCTTCGGATTCAAAGAAATTATATGGAAGTTCTATCATAAAATATTCATTCCTAACATGAAAGGCTATATGAAGATTAGATCTACAAGATTCTCATAAAGTTAATTAAGTATATGGATGTGGTACCTGGGGCTTTGTGTGGATTTGATCATAAAAACAGGCCCATGCCAAAAAATGGGAAAATGTATATGCCAAAAAACATTTAATAAACCTGCCATGTGCATATTACTATGTAATTGTACCTTTATGAATCACAATCACCTTGTAAATGTGGGCTTGTGAAAGTGCTCCGATGCCATTCAACCACATACACATGCTGCAGATTCATTGGCTAGTAGAGCAGCCTCCCTCCTGGTGTGTCAAGATCCTACCACCTGCATTCAAGAACCTCTGGCTGTGCACCACAACCTTGCAACATTATGCATTATAGGGCCCCTTCTCTATGTTCTGTGGGGATGGGAAAAGCGTCAGGTTGCCACTATCACTTGGAACATGTAATGACATGATTGCTGTTATAATGAATAGTGTAAAACATATAAAATACTGTAGGTTCAGCCTGTTATTTTACCAACAATCCAGCCACAACATACAGTGCTGTCACAAGTGCCAAAGATACTGTAGTTTGGCTCAAAATAAATGAATCACGGGTATGCCTAGACCACAGATAAATGATATTTGTCAGTCTCATGGTGTGCATTAATGTAATGTAACAGCTTATGGTTAAGAAAATCAGCTTCATTCTGCGGGTCCCCTCCAGACTCCCTCTTCACATATGAGAGCCTCTAGAACCCTGCTGACAAATTAGGACAAATCTCACATGGAGCAAGGGGATGGTGGAAAGTGCTCAGATGCTTTTATTAAAAACAGTCAAAAACAAAAACAAGTGTCCCCTGTGCAGTGTTCTAAAAACAGTACATAAATAAATCCAATAAAACCAGAGGTTAAAATGCAGTCATTAGCTCCTTCCAATCTCAGCACACCTCCTTCTTTGTCTCCCCAGCTCAACCATTACTTGTGTAGCACGCTGAGACTCAGTAGCCATGAACATCATTCATCCGACCCCCATTTTGGCTGCCTCCAAACCGTGCTGCCAGACCATCCGAGGTCGACTCTCCTCTCATCTTCCTTCCTGCTCACGCAGTTGTACCTTGGATTCATAGGGAAGTCATCCGTCCGGCTCGTCCCACTCCATACAAATATTCAGTGGGGTGAACCAGCCTCTAGAGTGCCACAGTCTATGCTCTTTCGCGAGGCCCCAGCTCGTGCTGCCTTCGCCTTCCCAGGTGGCCAGATCATCCTCCCAAGACTGCTCTTCACTTCTTTTAACCTCTCTTTTCTCTCAATTCTTTTTTTCTCTCTCCTTCTTTTCCCCCTTTGCCGGCCAGTACTTATACGGCTCCAAGGGGGGCAGCACCTTAAACACACAGCGCAGGAAGCCAATGAAGCAATTGAGAACACTAGCACCTGACTCGCCCCAATTACCTCATTATCTCCCCGTGGTCATGCAGTCATGCAAACGGAGACTGACACGGCTTTCTGGATTTATTTAAAACTTGGCTTTTTTTTTTGAAGCCGCAGATCTGCTATACCACACATTCTCACCAGATACCCTTATTGCAATATGAGTCCAGTAAAGTGATTTGAATTAATTAGGAGAACAGGACACTGCTTCAAATTGCCTTTTTTGTTAGCAAAAATATGTTATGTTTTATTTATGTACATCCACACCATACAAAAACTGGATATACACCTCTCTGTCAGTTAATGGCTTCTAGCACAGCAGGAATGATGGAGTGAAGATTGGCTACGATATTCCCGACCTGTTGGTGACAGCAGGTAGGCTATATAACCTGATGAAAACCCAAAAAAGTACTTCAGTGCAAATATGTTGTATTGGCCCTCTAAATTTGGAACTAAAATTGAATCTGTACATCATATTCAAAAGATTTGAAGTATGATATGTTGTCACATCAACGCACTCTATAATAATAACTTGCTGATATTATTTATATGCGTGAGTTGTCATTTAGCTGGTCTGGCTACATTTCCCTGTTTGATCAAGGGTGTCGTCATTTCCAAGTTACTCCAAAATTTTGCAAATACATGGGTCAGAGTTGCCATAAATATATGCAAGCTTTTGTGTAAAGTTTTCTATTTTTTAAATCCTGATATTTGCTTGAGAAGTTCCATACACAAATTTTGAGCCTCTTTTTGTGCATATGCATGCTTCATAGATGAGGCTCCTGATGCCCATGGTGTATCAACATTACGTGTGCCATTTATTGTTCAATTTAACATTTTTAATCTAACATGGACTGCACCAAGCTTAAAACAAAACAAATTAATAGAACTCAACAAACATCAAATTCAATGGTAAAGAAACAATTTCCAAGCCACAACACTTTTTCTTTTACTGAAGATCAGTGTTTCTTGCGCATGTCATCAATGAAACTTTTAACCGTACCTGCGTGTAATATTGTTCTGTGATTTTCAGAGATTTCTTTTTTAAACCATTTCCTTAGTATGTGCTGTCATTCCATAATTTTGCTCAAATTGGCCACATTTTTTCCATTTGTTTTCTATGTTGTTCTTTTTTGTATAAGCAGAAGTTGTTTACGTTATTGTCTTTATTTTGCTTGTATTTTATTCATAACCAAAGAATGCCTTGCTAAGCATTTATATGCAAATGGACCATGTTATTGGTGCTTTGCTGTTTTTGTTCATTGAAAAAATAAAATAAAAAGAAAAAAGACATTTCTTTAGTTTTGGTTTTAGTGTAGGGACTGTGACCTTGGATTGAGTAGAAGTTCTTCAGAAGAAAAGTTTAGCATATATACTTGGATTTATGGGCTCAACTAATCTTAATCTGATGTTAGTAAGCAGTTGAGGTTCACCTTGCAACATCACTAAAACTGAAAGATTGTCATTACCATATATACAAGTTAAGACAACATCATCCCGGGATAATCCCATGGTGGACACACACTTCAAATGACCAGTTGTGTCTGTTTTGTCTGGATAAGCATCCAAAGCCCATTCAAGTTCTCAGTGCTGTTCATCTTCAGATCTTGCTAACTCTTTACCAGTAAGCAGCAGTACATTGTTGGTCCTGTCTGTCGTTTCAATTCCATGGCTGTTTGTTTTTATAGTTCATCAGCCTGGCCTAGTGATGGCCATCTTTTTTGTTTTGTGTAATTACTGGTTCTTGAAGATGATAGTTACTTTTTTGTAAAGCCCTAAATTCAGGCCACAGAAACATCTCTTGAAATCTGATTTGATCCTTGTTGGCTCTGATTGTAACTCTGCTCTGTGTGGTGTTTTGACATCTGTTAAGCTTTAACATGTACTCAAATTTTCACTTGCTTCCCAAAGAAAATGTATTTGTATGTGATTGTCTTTCTGGTTGTAATTTAATCCTGTCATTTTAACTTTAATTTTCCTTGCACTTAGGTGATTGATCTCTACCTGTGAAACATTACACTAACAATCTGTGTGGAAGAAATAAAAAATATACAGTGGAACCTCGGTTTACGAGTAACTTGGTTTACGAGTGTTTTGCAAGACGAGCAAAAATTTTTAATAAATTTTGACTTGATAAACGAGCGATGTCTTGCAATACGAGTAGTATGGATACACTTTGTCTGCTGAGCGTCATGTGATCACAACTGAGCTGATGGTTCTTCTCTCTCTCTCCTTATCTCGCTCGCTCGCCCAGTGCGTCTCTCTCTCTCTCTCCCTCTCCCTATCTCGCTCGCTCGCCCAGCGCGTCTCTCTCTCTCTCTCTCCTTATCTCGCTTGCTCGCTAACCCAGTGCATCTCTCTCTCTCTCTCTCTCTCTCTCTGGCAATCGTCTCCTATTGTCCGTCTGTGTGCCTCACTCATATAGTCAACATCTGTTTACTACAGCATTGTGTCTGTGTGTGTGCGCTGTGAAGTGCGAGTCCCCATCTTGCTCCCCAAAACACGAAGCTGAGTCTCAGTACTTTAACACCAGCTTTATTCAGCTTGAAACAGCAACAGCACTGTTATTTATTGTACCGGGATCTTTATAATGTTCCTTGTATGACCCATTGACGACAGACGCTTATAGCATGTCTGCGATCTTTTTGGATGCGCTTATACGGCGAACTGCTACAGCGCTGGGAGACTGCGATTGCTTTGGGACGCTCTTCCGTGTGTTGTCCCGTTGGGTGGAATCCCACATGAGTTTAGAAACTCACACCAGCCATGATTCTTTTTAAAGGTAAAGTGCAGGTTAATTTGTATTATGTATTTTACTTTATATTTTGTATTAATCATTTTTATATGAATAGTTTTGGGTTGTGGAACGAATCATCTGAGTTTCCATTATTTCTTATGGGGAAATTCGCTTTAATATACGAGTGCTTTGGATTGCAAGCATGTTTCCGGAACGAATTATGCTTGCAAACCGAGGTTCCACTGTTTTTATTTGTGCATAAGGATTATAAAAAATTTGTATCATTAATATAAATTAACCATGGTAGCACATGCCACTGGTCTATGTAAAGCATCTCATAATTTCACTTTTTTGTCTCCTTTCAGTTAACTTGGTTAAAATTGAGTGTTGCAAAAATTACTGGAATAAGTAGCTTATACATTTTGTAAATGTTCAAGTAAGTCATATTAGGTATGCTTATTCATAACAAATCTGTTTCAGAAGAATAGAACTCTTCTACTTATGCTACCTATCCTTTTAAATTATGTATGTGTACAAATAATATAGCTTTTAAATGTTAGTAATATTTAATTCTGTATTAAATCCTGATTTAGATAAGCTATCAACAGTTGTAACTCCAATATCTACGAGGAACATATTTTTATTGGAAACGGTGAAAGTGAGTAGTAATTGGGCATTAAAAAGTTGGTATGACGCTGGGAAAATTGCATCGCAAACGAAGGTGACTATGGAGAAAAGTGATGTAATTTGTTTTTGAAATTCTTAATAAATAGAGTTAAAAAAAAGTGTGGAAACTTTTTGAATATCCCTTGTAAAACTACCACAGTAATTTTATATTTTGTGAAGGTTCACGATCTTTTGGACCCATATTGTTCTCTCAGTTGAACCAAAAGTATCTCTTTGTACCGATAACACAGTCCTCAGTATCATTGCTATTCTCATTAAATACATGGGACAAATTTTATGAATGCTTGGATTCACACTTAGGTTAAATAAAAAGCAATTATCTTACATGTAATACTAAACTAGATCACTTTCTGTTAATTGCCCCTGAACAATTCAAATAAATAGGACTTATACTTACCAGAAAGATTGAAGACCTACTTAAATTTAATTATTGCAATATGAGGGGAAACTATCAAAAAAGATGTTGATAGATGGTCATCTCTTTAGCAGGAGTTAGTATTGCTTAAATTAACACCCTCCCAAAGCCCTCTTTTCTTCATATAAAAAAAGTTAAATACAATTCTGATTTCATTCATATGAAATTTTTCCTTGAAACACATTATGCCTCTTAATGCCATTTGAGCATGATCTGTCATAGTCCCTTTATGGCCACAGTGCACCATTTTTCAGATGGATGCTAACAGCAGGATAATGTATCATGCCAAAACACATGCATTATCTCTAGCTGATTCCTCTGACATGACAGCGACTTCACGCTGTGTTCACATGCTGTGTGAGTACTTCTATATGCACTATACCTGTTGTGGTGACTTAACCTTTCATTTCGTCTTGTTCATGTTTGGTTTCAGTGGGGCAATTGTGAAGAAAATGATGGACAACTTGCTTCTGCTTTCCTGGTTGCTTATTACAAAAGACAACTAGAGATATGGTTGCATTTTAGTCAAAGAAATGAAAAGCAAAGGAAGCATGTTCTGTGGGTATCCCTCCAAATATACTGCCATACGAAAATGACAAGATGTAACAAAACTAACACCAATGCTTTAAAAAAACAACTAGGAAAACACAGTTTCAGTTATTCCTATTATACTAGTCATTTATGTTTTTCTTCTGTTTTAGCATACAGTGCTAAGTAATTCTTTCGCAGCCCCTCTCACAGCACTTTACAATACTATTTTGTTATATGCTGCATTAATGTTCCCACAGAAACTAATGTCCAAATTATTATTAAATAATGCATAAATAAATATAGTTTTAGCTTCAATGGAGCTTTTGCTGCATTTTAACTTTTGTACATAGCAATAAAGAGTGTTTTATGTAATTTGTTGGGTAAAATATTGTGTTTATACTTATTATTGTGCACATTTTACTGTTATTATGATGTTCAGCTCTGTACAGGTAGAATGTAAAGAACAATCCTGGACGGCCACAGTGGCTGTGTGTTTTATTTCCAACCTATTTGCTTAATTAGAAAACAATTCTTGCCAAAACAAGGTCTTACTTAATTTCATGGCTTGTTAGTGTTTTAACTCTGCAATGTCAGTTCATTCTTAAATCGCAGATTTTTTATTCCTTTCTAATGATGTTATCCAAATGATTTGAAGCCTAAAACAACGGAGTAAGTTTCAGTTCTTCACGTTCTCTTCTTTTGATTGCTTTATTAAATCAAATAGTGCATGTTGTGGAAAAAAAATCCTCTATCTTCAAACAAGGCAGTTATGGAGTCCAGATGAGAATACACAATCTATCTTAATTTGCACAGAGTTGTGCAGAAATGTCCGAGTCAATTAAGTGAGTCTTGAGTTAAACAATTCACCTGCTTTTATACTTTTTTCTAATTACATCACCTTATCTAATACATCAAATCATCTGACGCTTAATATTCAAAACTTTATAGCTCCTCCAACCATCTAAGGCCACCAGTTATTTCTGTCAATTCTCCCTTATTCTGAACACCACTTAGTTTAAAAGGGGTGTCCTATTGATCCTAGCTTTATATGAGGGGTGTATGAGCTTTCTCAACAGTTTATCTCCACTATCTGGAGGAGTGTTTGTTACTCATTTACCTCATTCTAACCTTGGAAATTTATGCTGTTGACTTTTCAAAGACACGACAGAGACTTCATGTGCTTAAGCTTTAAGTTACACTTAGTTAACTCTTGAGTTACAGTACATTCAATCCTTTTCATTATGTTTAATACTTCATTCTGTTATAGCTTCATATATATATATATATATATATATATATATATATATATATATACTTGTAATAAATTGTAAAAGATTATTATATATTACCTAATATATTCCATACCACCTGATATATCAAGATCCTGCCACCTGCATTCAAGAGTGCACGATGAACACACACAGGTCTAAATAGAAACAAGTCAGATGGAGACTTGCTGCTTCCTTTGTTATTTGCATTTTATTGCTAAAAGGACCAATTAAAAACAGTGAATGCAGCTGTTTAAGCTGTTGCGATCTTAACAAGTGAGAGAAGTAAAATGAAGCAGAAAAATATCATGTGACCAATAAGTGCTTCATCAGCAATAAATAACTTCTTATGAAGTAATTGGGTTGGAATAAACACTTGCAGCCACTGAAACCCTCCAGGGCTGACATTGTTTGCCCCTGATTTGAAGGTTCTGAGTCTTAAATAGTAATGAATTAAATGAAGTTAATGAGCACCAGATTTGGTCACTAATTTAAAAAATGGTTAGAATGAAAACATGCAGCTAGTGTGGCCCTCTAGAATCAGAGTTAGGCACCTCGTCATGGAGATTATGCAGGTAATCTAAAATATCTTTTTTGTATATGATAACATTTGTATATGTTGTGACAGATAGGGGGCACTGTCGTCCCCTTGAACCCTCAGATCAGATGCCAGACACCAGATAAAAGTCCAATTATTACATTTATTATAATAATAATGTGCACAAAGCACCCTCCACTCCACTATATTCAAAAATCAATAAACAATAAACCATACACAATAATCAATCCTCCTCTCCCAGACGTGTTGTTTCCTTCCTCCCAACTGGGATCTCCCACAGTCTTTTATAGTCCTTGACCCAGAAGTGCTTCTGAGCCCTCAGTCCATGTGATTATCCAGCACTTCCGGGTAAGGTAAAAACTCCTCTTCTTCAACCTGGAAGCACGTTATTTCCTCTGTACATGTGACTGGGACATACTTCCGGGCTGTAGGGAAAATACAAGTCTCTGGGCCTCCCTGCAGCATCCCTTGGCAGCCCCGAAATTATCCAGCAGGGCTGTACAGGAAAACTCCAATGTCCATGATGCCCTGTTGGAATTGGCCGGGACAAATGGCCAGCCATATATCACAATATAAAACGAGTATTATCCATCACTTGATTCACCATCAGTCTCTGTCAGGGCCAAAAAAAAAAAAAATTGCACACTGCAGCACCTACCTATTACTATACTATTACTTCCATGCAGTACACTACGAGCTATACAGTGGAGTGTTTTTCTCCAGTACCACGTGTTCCCAGACCACATGTTTCAAATCACATTGTCAGTTACATACCTTCAGTTTTAATAACATTTTGTAGCTTTTCTCTTCAGTTATAATTAATGTATTATACAGTACATTGTTATGGCTATAAAACTTAAATGTGTGGTGTTGGAATTGTCATAAAAAATAGAAATTATTAAACATTTATGAGACTGTGAATGTGCTTCAAGTATTGCTTCAGTTTATGGAGTAGGAAGAACAACAGTGAATGATATAAATTGTGATGCCAACAAAATTGAAAAATTTATGTTGAAGATGGAAACCACTGACAGTAATGCTAAAAACTGCAAAACAATGAAACATGCTAAAAATGAACCATTGGATATTGTCATGTATCAATCGTTTGTGCAAAAACAAAGCTAAGGAATTCCACTATCGGAACCTATAATTGCAAAAGCTATTGAGAAGAATAAAAAACCTGATGGGGATTACTCATTACAAGTAAGCACTGGATGATTGGAAAAATGTAAGTTCCACCATGGTATTCAACAATTAGACATTGCGGGAGAAAAGCTGAGTGCAGATAGTACTATGACCACTGATTACTGCGAGAAACTACTCAAGGAAATAGCTAAACAAGGTCTGGTTTGAAACCAAGTGTATAGCTGTGACGAGACTGGC
Organism: Polypterus bichir lapradei; assembly: GCA_026402145.1. Classification (NCBI taxonomy): domain Eukaryota; kingdom Metazoa; phylum Chordata; class Cladistia; order Polypteriformes; family Polypteridae; genus Polypterus; species Polypterus bichir. The sequence continues at coordinate 7,602,691 of JANRMT010062819.1, forward strand.
CTTAATTGGTAGCCTCTTCCTCAAAAGACTTTGTCCTTGATGTGTGAAAAATCAGCACCTGGATTTAAGCTGCAAAAAGATCACATTACTGTAATAGTGTATGTTAACGCAAGCGGTAGCCATAAATTTCCATTGCTTGTCATAGCAAAATCGGAAAAGCCTGGGTCATTTAAAAACATAAGCCTAAATGCCATGCCTGTTAAATACAGTATATTAATTAATTAATTTTGTTAATAGCCATTAGCAAACCCGCTATATCCTAACTACAGGGTCATGGGGGTTTTCTGGAGCCAATCCCAGCCAACACAGGGCACAAGGCAGGAAACAAACCCCAGGCAGGGCGCCAGCCCACCGCAATTTTGTTAATACTAAATTATATTTTGTTAAAATAGATTTTTTTGTAAATAAATATGACTATTCACTAAACTAATCTACTGTATATCATTTTTAAAGTAGCTGTTCTGTTATCCATCTTTTCTCTTATCCATCACAGCCTTGCCCTTGACTCCTGAAGGATAATTGAGGTTTTGCTGTTTGAAATTTGTTGATTGTCATTTGGTGAGTTTTAATTCTTTTGTTCTTTTTCATTGTATCTGTTGTTTTATCTAATGTATTTTTATAAGTGTTCATTTTTTGTGGCATAGATAATTAAAAATTTCTGCTAATGGATAATTTCCCCAAAACACATTGGCTAGCTTTTGAACTAAACAATGTTTCTAGAGCATACGTTGCACTTTGCTAATGACCATAAGTGCTCATGCATGACCCGCAAGGCTCGTGTCTCCTTTGATAGGTTGAAGAGTGATACAGAGTTCCATGATTGGGTGGCAAAACGGCACTGAGTATAAAATTAATTTCCTCCCAGCAAGGGTCATCTTTCGACCGAGTCGCAGTGTGTGTGTGGTGTCACTTAGTTCATCAAGCATAACAGCTTGTGCCTACTTTTGTATTAATGTTTTTGTGGATTGTACACAATCATTGATCGTTTTGTTGTGGAGTAACTTCTTGGCAGCATTTTCACTGAGAAAGGCTGCCTGTTAATCGTGTTTTATTTATTTTTCTTGTTTGTTTTTCTTTTGGGACGTGCAACATTCACTGTAAATATTGTATAATTTTGCTATTTTTGAGATATTGATTCTTTACATCATACGCAGTGTCATTTGCAGTGTGGACTGTAGAAAAAGCCTGCATGACACTATTTGATGTGGACCTGTAAATAAAAACCCACTTTTGTTTTTGAAACTAAACCTTTTTGTGTCTGTGTCTCCCTATCAAACATCTCTCATTCTGTTTGTGATTGGACCTGAACTATAAGACACCCAGTATGTAGTCTGGTGCCCTTTTTCCCATTACATGTGGTGGCTCGTCCTCTAATAACTGAAATTTGAAACTATTAGCTAAATGTATGTGTGGGTAGGGGCATCGTTGTCGCAGCCTCAGTTGTTGCAATGTATCAAACATTTAACAACTCTGTTAATTACAGAACATTATCATGACATTAACATGTCTTTTATAACATTAAACCAAAAGTAAAACATTATCAACACATATTATCTAACATTTCAACCCAAATGCAAAACATGACAATCATGTATTTTTTTTACATTTCAAGGCAGCTCATAATTTGTTACACTGCGGACTAAATGCAACAAAATATTCTTTTAATATCATGTAAAACAAATATAGCACCTGTCTTACAGTAGTAATTTTACCAGAATCCACCCCTGTGCTTTCCCAATTGTCATTATTGAAATCCCCATGATTAACCTAGTATGCATGCTCAACTAGCCATATTTCAAGACTTCAGTCTTTTTTGGTACATTGTGGTGCATAAATAAGTAATTTCTCATAGATCTCAAACTGCAAGGCTCACTTGGTAAGCCACTGTGGAAGTACAGATCTGGATGCTTTTGTGCTGTGGCGGGCAGTAGGGCACTAGAGACAGAGAGAAGATTTTCATAAAAGCTTGTTCAGTTTAAGTCAGTATGCATTCCCACCCTCTGTAGTCCCATTCTTGCCAATATGGTTACTGGTGCCAATATTGCAAAAACATTTCATTTCTGCATAGACCACCTTGGGCTCCCTACAAAACAGTAATTGTAATAGTTTTCCATTTGTATACAATTTTTTGCTATCATGCTACTACTTATCCAACTGGTGTATCATGGAAGGCTGAATGTCTTGCTGATTTATTGTATAATTACAAAATAATGTATATTATGAAGGTCAATCAAAGTAAACAGAAATCTTAAGTAAAATCAAATTTGCTGTAAGAGTACAATGAGATCAAAATGATTTAAATTACAGTATAGTATTAAAAAATGTATTGCTTATTTACAGAAATGTAGAAGTAAACAACAGATTAGAGAACAGCTATTTGTTTTCTTCTTGTGTCTTCCTCTTTCAGAAGGCTCAGTATAGTCCTGCAAAGTGGGGCTTTCCTTTCACTTCTTGATTTCAATAAATGTTAGGAATGAGAATGCTCTTTAGAAATTTCTTGTTTTACTCAGCAGGGTATCTTGTTCATGACCACCCAATGTGTAACATTAGGCATTTAATTAGATTAAGTAAATGCAGTTTCAGCATAAATTGTGAAATAAAAACCTTAGTGCAACTAGCAAGGGCACACATTGACACTTCGAGGTTAATTGACAGTATTATTTTAGGGAAACAGAACAAGCTGTAAATATAAAGCTTATTTTTTCTTTGTAAAATTGAATATTTTCTTCACAGCATTTCTTTCAAAAATCTTCATCTGTTTGTCTCAGAAGTAATTAAAACCAATTTCTTCTGACTTTATGTTAATTGCTCTTATATTTGGTTGCCTTATGCATTCAGGGAAAACAAAATATAAATTGTTTGTTTTTAAAACATTTTTCCCTTTTAACTCTGGAATAGATGTTAATATCAAAGGCATACAGAAATTTTAGTCAATTTCTCTTTTATTGCTGGCTAATGATATCTTTTGATTATAGTGATATTTATGATTTGTATTATCTGTTTGTTGAATGTCACTTTTAATTAATGTCTATGAAGTTTTTCCTTATTATACAAAACATTGGACAGCAACTTTAAACAGATTAGCATTTTGTCCACGTTATAACTGAATGGTCCTTTCACAGTAGTTCCATTGCTTACACCAGTTATCAATTGCCATTTGTCCTTTTACCTGAAAGTAGGTGGGCTTGAGGGGGACCGGATACAAACAAATTTTAAAATTCTGCTAAGCAGGTGCCTGGAAAACATTACACCTGACAGTTAAAGAATCAGACAACTGCTGGTAAAGAATGAGTTGAACAGATAAACATATTTGAAGCATTTGATACCTAAAGAAAGGAAAGTCTACTTCCAAAGACCCAGATTACTCTTGATTGCAGTGACATTGTATACTCATAATCCATAGGATGCCGGCATGTTCCTTTGGGGAAACTGTTCTCCAGTATGCAACAATCCAACATCCTGTTTGGACAATTAATCTGATTGTGCATTCATTTTGGTCATTTATCATTATATGACAATTTTATTTAGACTTCACTGTATAGATATTCACATTTATCTAGATGTTGTCATTAGTAGCTGTAATGTGTTTATTATACGTTTTTTGATGTACTGTGATATGTTATATACTTCTGCTGCATTTAATCTACTATATAGTAAAACACTAAAGTTTGTGTTTCCATTTCCACAAAATAATCAGATTGGTCAGTTTGGTTTTAGCGACATGAAGACAGAGAAAATGTAAATGTGAGTCACAAGAGGAGGAATAAAGGTACACACTGAGAGAGTCGCCTCCAAAGACAAAAAGTATAAAACTGGACAAGTTGTGACAAAAGCGCCTCGAAAGTAAAGTCAGAGTCTGAGAAGAAGTTTTACAGGAATACACTTGAGAAAGTTGAAGAGAAGTTCAGAAACACGTGAACATAGACAAAAGGCACTGAAAGTACATTGTGGCGAGTCACTGGGGCTGCGACCCGGCCAGGACGCCTGGAGGGACAGTGAGGTGGCGTGTACGTCCTCTGGGCCATGAGGGGGCAAACGCCCTGGATCAGAGGAGGACCACGGGAGAAGAGCAAGGAGGCTCAACCCTGTAGGGGCCCGTGGCCACCGCCACGGGGCGCCCTGAGTTTGAGAGGGCCCAGGAATGATCTACTTCCGCCACACCAGGAAGTGTCGTCAGAGGGAGCACCTGGAGCACATCTGGGTGAGAATAAAAGGGCCCGTCTTCCTATAGTCTGGGAGCTAGAGTCGGTAGTGGGAGCGGTACGAAGCTCCTGTGGAGAGAGGAAAGGCAGTCCGAGGACATTAAAGAGAAAAGCCCAGAGGAAAGGTGATTGGGACGAATAGCCCAGTGTACTGTGCGGGACTGTGTTAAATGGAAGAAAATAAAACGTGCTTTTTTATAGAGATGCGTTGTCTGTCTGATGGTGTTCGGGCATGTCTCACAACATATAGAACAAGAACAAATATTTTAAAATTATTTTATTGACATGGATAGTTTTTTTTTTCTTTATAAAACTGTTACTAACTTAATTGAACTGCATAGCTTGATGTTAGCCAGTTGCCTTATTAGAATGATCTTTTGTCAGGCAGGTTATGTTAATCTAGTTCTATGTCCCAACACCTTAATAATTCATCGTTTGCTACAACTGTAATGTAAAAAAAGTAAAGTAAGCAACATAAATAGTAATGACAAAAATTGACTCACAACATAATGCTATGGTAAGCATGAGGTTTAGTTAAAAAGTTGCCACAACAGGATACAAATTTAGAGTCCAAAGTAATGCTGAATATATTGCACTATTCACTAAAGCCATTCATTCTTTCCTAAAAATATTTTAAAAAGATTATTTCAATAAATAAATAGCAAATCAGAAAGATATACAATAGTATCTGAAATCAGACTGGATAATCCCCACCATTCATTTATGGTTTAAACAAAGAAACAGGATTTAATATGAAGTATTCAAAAAAAGATACTAAGTATATTGCAAATTATTAATAAATTAACAAATGGAGTTTTTCAAATATTTTTCCTAAAGCATTTTTTGTATGTTTAAAGTAAAATACATCATTTTTTTCATTATTTTAGGATTTTTCCAGTTAAGCAAGATAAGAGGGTGCTTGCTGTCTACTAGATAGATAGATAGATAGATAGATAGATAGATAGATAGATAGATAGATAGATATCACATACTCCAGCAGCAGCATACTGATAAAGAACAATATTAAATTAGAGAGTGATAACAATGAAGGTATAACAGACAGACAATAACTTTGTATAATGTTAACGTTTACCAAGTTGGAACTGAAGAGTTGCATAGTGTGGGGGAGGAACAACCTCCTTAATCTGTCAGTGGAGCAGGACAGTGACAGCAGTCTGTCGCTGAAGCTGCACCTCTGTCTGGAGATGATACTGTTCAGTGGATGCAGTGGATTCTCCATTATTGATAGGAGCCTGCTCAGTACCCGTCACTCTGCCACAGATGTCAAACTGTCCAGCTCCGTGCCTACAACAGAGCCAGCCTTCCTCACCAGTTTGTCCAAGTGTAAGGCATCCCTCTTCTTTATGCTGCCTCCCCAGCACACCACCGCGTAGAAGAGGGCGTTCGCCACAACCCTCTGATAGAACATCTCTAGCATCTTATTGCAGATGTTGAAGGATGCCAGCCTTCTAAGGAAGTATAGTCGGCTCTGTCCTTTCTTACACAGAGCATCAGTATTGACAGTCCAGTCCAATTTATCATCCAGCTGCATTCCCAGGTATTTATAGGTCTGCATCCTTTGCACACAGTCACCTCTGATGATCACGGGGTCAATGAGGGGCCTGGGCCTCCTAAAATCCACCACCAGCTGCTTGGTTTTGTTGGTGCTCAGGTGTAGGTGGTTTGAGTCGCATCATTTAACAAAGTCCTTGATTAGGTTCCTATACTCCTCCTCCTGCCCACTCCTGATGCAGCTCACGATAGCAGTGTCATCAGCAAACTTTTGCACGTGGCAGGACTCCGAGTTGTATTGGAAGTCCAATGTATATAGGCTGAACAGGACTGGAGAAAGTACAGTCCCCTGCGGCGCTCCTGTGTTGCTGACCACAATGTCAGACCTGCAGTTCCCGAGACGCACATACTGATGTCTGTCTTTAAGATAGATTTTATTTTTTCTCCAGCCGTCTGTAGTTTTTTTTGTTTTTTCTGTCCTCCTTGGCCATCGGACCTTACTTTTATTCTATGTTAATTAGTGTTCTCTGATTTTAATTCTTACTTTGTCTTTTTCCTGTTTCTTCATCATGTAAAGCACTTTGAGCAACATTATTTGTATGAAAATGTGCTATATAAATAAAGTTGTTATTGTTGTTGTTGTCCTTGACCAGTATCCTAGGAAGAGCTGTTAGAGGAGTAGGGATTCTCAGGAACTTTGGACTGTTTCATAAATAAATCCATTTAACTTCTGAATTTGCTTTATTCATGACATGGCTACAAGGAACCTTATCCCTTTTCAAAAACATTTTGCCCAGGAAAGGCGCTAACAAAATGGAATACAAGCTCATGATATGTCCAGCTCACTCTCATACCAGTCCAACTTTTTATAACCAGTTCAGTTAAAATAAACATTTTTAGGCTGACTAAGTAAATTACAGTACTTATAGACAATGTAGGGATAATGTGCAAACTTTACCCAGACACTATGATCCCAGGGTTTGTAGCCTGGTTGCTGGACCTGGGAGGCAGCAGTACTAACTAGTGGGTTACCATGTCGCCCTACTTTATTATATTTATTTTTTGAACCTGCTTATTTTACCATAAGGTTGCAAGAACTAGGGAAGCATTGGGGGTAAACCAGAAATGGCCAAGTATCCTAATACTAATGTCGTGCAGAGACTTACAGTGGACGAGGTGAAACTGTTACACTGAAAAAGGGAAATGGCAGGTTGTTACATTTACAAAAAAGTATTTATATTACATGCATTGTTTCTGTTCCACTTTTGAACATAACTCGATCATGTTTAATTGATTGAATCTTGTGGGATGTACAATATACAGTGGAACCTTGGTCCATGAACGTCTCGAAACAGGTACAAATCAGTTTACAGCCAAACAGTTCGCCAAACTTTTGCATCTGTTCATGACCACACACTCGGTATATGAACAAGCCAGTTTCCCTTTCGGTTTGTGCGCACCGATGATTTCCGCACGTGTTCAGTCTCTCCCTGTGCATTTCCTGTGCAGAGAGAGAGAGAGAGAGAGACACACACGCGCACGCACGCGAGAGGGAGGGACGGACGGACGGACGGACGCGAGAGAGAGACACACACACACCCGTGCAAGAGAGACACACACACACACACACACGCGAGAGAGACACACATGCACGCGAGCGAGACACACACACACACACATGCGAGAGGAGAGACACAGACGCATACACACACACACAGGCGAGCGAGAGACGGCTGGACACATAAGGCCGAGAAGGCAGTTAAAGAATGCACCAGGCTTGTTTTTAAAGAGACAGATCCAAGCATTGTTTTAACCTCATTGTATTTAATGAAGACTTTTTTCTATTGGATTTTAACCTCCACTTCACTTCTGTTTACAGCGATCGGTTCGTAGCGTGCATTTTTGCAGTGTTACTTTTCTTGGTGGTTTATTAAATTACGGATTTTTCAAATGTTCATTTTTTTCCCTGTGCTTAAAACTCATTAAAAAAATGTGTTTTTAACAAGCAGTTCGTAGCGCTATAGTGCGAACTCTTGCAGTATTAGTTTTCTCTGTTGTTCAAGGTTTTCACAGTGTTATTCAATGTTTTTACATTTAGTTTACTATTACGCTGTGCATTCTATGGTGTAATTAACTATATTTTTGTGCTTAAAAATCTTTAAAAAAATATATTTACATACAGTTCGTACGGTCTGCAACAGATTAATTGTATTTACATACAATCCTATGGGGGAAATTACTTCGGTTCACGACCAAATCGGTTTACGATCAGAGTTTTGGAACAAATTATGGTCGTGAACCGAGGTTCCACTGTACTCATTTCAGTCATTTACGTAGAAGTCAATCAATTAGTTAGTTAATTAGTAATATTGTTCAACCAGATAAATACTATTAATACAGACAAATAAATAATACACCCGAATACAATACAATGCAGTTGCCAAATTTGCTCGTTTGAAAATAAAAAATAAAAACAAAATATTTTGTGAAAGAAGGTGCCAAGCAGAAATTTTTGCACTTTATATTTTACTAATAGGTGCTCCCTGCGTGGAGTTTGCATGTTCTCCCCGTGTCTGCGTGGGTTTCCTCTGGGTGCTCCGGTTTCCTCCCACAGTCCAAAGACATGCAAGTTAGGTGCATTGGCAATCCTAAATTGTCCCTAGTCTTGCTTGGTGTATGTGTGTTTGTGTGAATGTGTGCCCTGCGATGGGCTGACACCCTGCCCAGGGTTTGTTTCCTGCCTTGCACCCTGTGTTAGCTGGCATTGGCTCCAGCAGACCCCTGTGAACCTGTAGTTATGATATAGCGGGTTGGATAATGGATGGATGGATTTTACTAATATTTAACATTTATTCTATAATATATACAGTTACATAAATCCATCCATCCATTTTCCAACCCGCTGAATCCGAACACATGGTCACGAGGGTCTGCTGGAGCCAATCCCAGCCAACACAGGGCGCAAGGCAGGAACCAATCCCGGGCAGGGTGCCAGCCCACCACAGGACACACACACCCACACACCAAGCACACACTAGGGCCAATTTAGAATCGCCAATCCACCTAACCTGCATGTCTTTGGACTGTGGGAGGAGACCGGAGCGCCGGAGGAAACCCACGCAGACACGGGGAGAACATGCAAACTCCATGCAGGGAAGACCCATGAAGCGAACCCGGGTCTCCTAACTGCGAGGCAGCAGCGCTACCACTGTGCCACTGTGCTGCCAGTTACATAAATATAAATAAAATTATTTTATAATATAACACTCTATCCAAGGTGTATTTTGTGTTCATATTAAGTTATACATTGGTCATGGCATTCTGGTACAGCCAAAAAAGCAGTGTTCTTGTACAACTGCTGTAAATGTCAGCTTTTGAATACTAATCTTTTGTATTTTTGTTGGTTTGTATTGTTTTTACCAAATAAAACTAGTTTTGGTATAAGCAAACCTCTTTATTTCTTATTAATAACTTTAAACATGAACTTTAAAATGATACTGGAACAAGTATAATTGACAACCTAAAAAGGTTCTAGCTAAGTAACTCAGTGAGGTGCATTTTTTAAAAAAGTTTATAAAACAATTGTTAAAATATTATGCTTTATTAACATGTTCATTTAACATAACATAATTTAACAGAGAATGAAAAACTTTTGTTCATTTTATATAAAAATATGTTGTTTCAGCATATATTAATTTAGTGTATTAAGCATACTTAAATTATTTTTGATAAAAGTAATTTTATTATGTGCAACCAATGTACATATTTTTAATTTTAATCTGGCATGCCATTATTTCACTGTAGGCACATTCTGTAAATTTAAATAAATTCTATGCCAAAACAATTTCTTGGACTATAACATAATTATACTCATATCTAGTCATTCTGATCGTGGCAGTTAGCAGTCTTTGGAATAGAATATTAATGAGCTAATGCAAAAATCTTGATATTAAATTGTTTATTCTTACCTTTCAAGGCATCAAAAGGAAACTTTTTTTGAAAACCTGAAAGCTTGTCTAACTAAAATGTGAAGGAAATTGTTACATACCCTACATAACAGTATGTAAATGAAATAACATTTCTTTTACTTTTCTGTTCATTCTTTAATCTGTTTCTGGATTTCTAACAAAATTCTCCTCATAGACATTAGTTTGAATATGAGTAGAACTTTAGATTGGTCTATGACAATGTCTTTTTCAGTAGATAGGAGAAGAAGGTCAGAAAGCCTCACCTCACCACAGCTATTGCGCACTTGACTGGTTTCCACTTTAAAAGTGAGTGCTGAGGCTGTTATGACAGGTAATGTGGCATAAATTTTGAGGAGTTCACTCAAATAAGGAAAGACAGTTTTAGCCTCATTTTACATTAAGATTGTCAGCAGGGTTTGTCCATTATTCTTGGTTAAGACAAATGAAGAGTGAAACAATCTCAGCTTTCTGAGCTCAGTCTGCAGTTGACCCTCATTTACCTCTTTTGACCATCTGGATAACTTCCTGATGTGTTTGCTTGGTCCAGTTTGAAAACACAGTGAGTGAGTGACAGTTATTATGCTGCCTAAAGGATTTTTTTATTTTTAAAATGTGTTTATTTACTTTGATTTTGCAGATTTGCGCTTTGTGGTGTTGTGAGGTTTTACTTTCTGTTGATCACTTGGTTAATTGAGCAATTTTTCCTTTTTTGTATTTTTCACACTAATTAATTGGGTGGGGATTTGGACTAAACTGTCCAGTTAATGAAGGAAAGAGACTCTGAAGCAGGGTGGGGGGGATGAAGTTTGCTGATACTAATTTGAGACAAAAGGACAACAAACGCAGTAAAAGTGGTTGGTGTGGCTGCAAGAGCACTAACAATGTGACCCTGACTTCCACACATTTGTTCCTGGTGTGAACTGCAAGCTGCAACTGGCATTGTTTTTTCTTTGAATCAAGAAGCCACCACTATAAAGTTAAGTATCATTGAAGCTGAAGGCCAAGGCAACTTAGCTGTCTCCTTAGTCAGTCCTCTGAGACTACATTAAACAGTTATGACACCTATTTGTAAGATAATGGACTACTTTCTGCATTTGATTTGAAATCTTACCTTTATCACATATTTCATTTCTTGACTTGCTCTGGGTATACTGCAGCCAGTTAGTTAATGAAGAAGTTCTTGGGCTGCCTTTTGGAAGTCTTTTTTTTATTTCCTTCCTAGGTATCCTGTTGTGAGCACCACAGTTGAGAATCACTGAATTCATGCAGACTTTTTGTTTCTTTTTTTTTATTTTAACCTGGATTTTATGACCATCTGTGCAATTGCATTTATGTTTTAAACATGAAGCAGAAGTAAAAATTTGGTGAGAAAGTGGTAATGAGTTATTCTTGTTAGCCACAATTAATTAAGTCTATTCATGCTATCAGCCTAGAAAACAGTAGCAGCAGGCTCATAAACTTCCAGATATTTAACGTACCGTACAAAGAGCTGTTCACTTGGTGTTTGTTCTATTTTTAACTTTTTTCACTACTTTTACAAGATTTACGAGAAGTATAAGACCCTATTAAAGCAATTGATTTTGGGTTATTTACAGTAACTTATTGTGTTTATCTAAATACATGTAAAATTGTTGATAAGAGTAAGGAATGTATTTGCCAAGAATGAGTCAGACAGTCAGTCATTGTCCAACCTGCTATATCCTAACACAGGGTCACGGGGTTCTGCTGGAGCCAATCCCTACCAGCACAGGACGCAAGGCAGGAACAAACCCCGGGCAGGGTGCCAGCCCACCACAGTTTGCCAAGAATAGGTTATTTAAAGTAGATAATTAACTTTTGCTCCAGAAACACATGAATAATTCAAATAAACGATGCAAGTAACTTGTACTCGTTCAAATTTGGACTCTGTTAATTTTTCAATGAGTACCATTTATCCAGTTGGTTACATTCAGTGTTGTCAGATTGCACATATTACCTGCACAATCAAATCAAATTTAATACAATTTGGCAGAAACAGTCCCAGTCTAGCAGCACTCAACGTATTATTGATTTAGCTGCGTGTGTATTGCCAACATCCTTTCTTTTACAAAGTTGATAGATGTAGCGAATTTACTTCTGAGGCAAAATTGAAAATAAAAGCTGTGCAGTTAAGCAGTAAAATATAAATAAATATTTTCACATAAGAACATGTGTTTACATTCAACTAAAAAGACAGGGGCAATTGCCCCTCCTGCCCCATGTTCTGCATGCCTGTGCCTAACACGCCCATCGTTTTGATGCAGGACAAAACCAAAATACACTGAGAAAGCTCAAAGCACCAAAACATTATCCATATGGTGATTGTTTCAGAATTCAAACCCAAAAGTATGAAGAAGAGAAGAAATGTACCATGATCTGATGAATACCACATCATCTGTGAAATATAGTGGAGACAGTTTTATAGCATGGCCATGCATGGCTGAGAATGGAAGTCAGTCATTAGTGTTTATTGATGATATTACTGCTGGCAGAAGTAGCAGGATGAATTCTGAAGTGCATAGGGCTATACTGTCTGCTCAGATTCAGCCAAATGCTGCAAAACAGATAGGACAACACTTCACCGTACAGATGGACAATGAGCCAAAACATACTGCAAAAGCAAATCAAGTGCTTTTCAAAGCAAAAGAGTGGAATATTCTTCAATGACCAAGGCAATCAACTGACCTCAACCCAATTTGACATGCATTTCACTTACTGAAGGTAAAACTGATGTCAGAAAGTCCAATAATCAAGAAGCAACTGAAGACAGCAGCAGTAAAGGACTGGTAAAGCATCACAAGGGTGGAAATCCAGTACTTGGAGATGGGCATGGGTTCCAGACTTCAGGCATTGACTGTAGAGGATTTCCAACCAAATTTTGAAAATGATCATTACATTTATGATTGTTAGTTTGTCCAAATACTTTTGAGGGGCAAAGAATATTGGGGCCATGTATAAAAACGTCTATCTTTTGTAAACAGCTCATACAATATTTTTGTAAAACCCCTTGAATTAACTCTTTCAGGGCTGATGTAGACTTTTGTCGAAATTCAGGGGTAGAGGATGGTGATCGGCTGTAAACTGCGACAAAACTCGCCCTTATGTTTTAGTTTGACTCTCTTTACTTGAAGGAAAGTTACGTAGTTTTGTGATTTGACCTCGATTCCCTGCACATGCATGAGTAGTGAGGAGCAAACAGCCCCTAAAATGGCAGCGACATCTGGCGAGACTAAAGCAAATGTGCAAAGCAAAAGCAAAATACTCCATGGAAATTTCACGTAATATTGCAGAATCAGACTTTTCGGTCTCTGAGTTTGATGCAAGTGATCTGGAGATGGAAAATGAAAGTGAGGTACCAGCATCAGCCTATCGGTCCCCACCTAATCTTGGTGCTGAACGATTTCGTGTAGCGGATACGCCTACAGCAGCGTTCACCTAGGAGGAACACCACTTATGATGACAAGAGGTACAAACCATATTGCATCACACTGCGACTATCACTGTTGCCCAACTGCTGTGTGAAGACAGAGAGGTAGCCAACCTGCTGTTCATTCCTGCTGGCCATCGAGCCGCCCCTGCGCAGCCGCTGCTGCCAGAGGTGCCGAACAGGTGCCAACAGCAGCCACAGCACGTAGTGACAGACATTTTATGTTGATGTATGTGTGAAACCAGTGCGTTGTGTGCTTTTCAGAAAACTGAGCTTTTTGGAAAAAATATTCAGCCCTCAAAGAGTTAAAGCTGAAAGTCTATACTTCAAACACATCTTGATTGCTTTGGTGTAAACCCATTGTGGTGATGTACAAAATCAAAATTATGAAAATTGTGTTACTGTTTAAATATTTATGGACCTGACAGTAGATCTTACTGAATATAGTTTAATTTTTAAATACTGTATGTACTAGCTCCCAAATTAATTGTCATTGAAATCTTCCATTCACCTCTGTTGATGCTGGTGGTTCATTAAACAGTGATTATTATTACTAGGATTATTTTTTTGGTTTGTGTCAGGAGTGGGGCAGCATGTATTTTGTGTGCTAGTCACTAACCTCATTTGTTTGCCTGTAATCGATGTATTTTCTGTGTCACTGTCAACAATCCCTGCCTGTTGGTAGTGGGTGGCAGCTTTGTACAGAAAAAAGTTATGGGTCACTGAACCCTTTAGTAGATGGTATATGAGTATAGCTCAGGTGTAGGTGCTATACACTATATTTATACAGTGTTGTGGTGTGAAGTGTCCCGGAGCAAATAGGAAGTGCCATTCCCAAATGATTTAAAATAATTATGGAAGTTGGAAGTTACTTCTAGCTAAGGTTTTTCTTTAAACCCTCAATTACTGTTTAATTAGGTGGAACATAGAGAAAAAAAAATTCTCCTTATCATAAAGGTGGAGAAGACAAAATGAAAAAATGTTTGAGATTTTTTTTTTTTTGTTTGTAGATACAATGGAGGCTCTGATCGGGGCGAGAGACTGAACAAGGAGTCTGAGTCTCTGGGCTTGCGAGTTCCCCATATAAAAACCAAGATCCAGGCCTTTAATGACCTCTTAGGCACAGCCATCAGCAGTGTGTCTGTCAGTGGAGAGAGTGTCAACTTTGTTGAGAGATTTATTTACCTTGGCAGTGACATTCATGTCTCTGGTGACCCTTCCTCTGAAGTCAGTAGGTGGATTGGAAGAGCATGGTGGGTCATGAGGTCTCTGGAAAGGTGTGTGTGGCACTTCTGATATCTTTACAAAAGGACGAAGGTCCAAGTCTTTTAGAGTCCTGGTGCTTCCTGTCTTGCAATAAGGTTGTGAGACATAGATGCTATCCAGTGACCTGAGACCAAGACTGGACTCCTTTAATAATGGGTCCCTTCAGGGAATCGTTGGGTATCACTGGTTTGACTTTGTGTCGAATGAGCAGTTGATCCCGGAGTCCTGAATGAGGCACATTACCTGCATTGTGAGGGAGCGTCAGTTACGGCACTACAGCCATATAGTGCGATTATCCGAGGGTGATCTGGCTCGCAGGATACTCATTGTTGAGGACCTGAGTAGCTGGACTAGGCCAAGGGGACACCGACATAACACCTAACTGCTGCAGATGAAGGGTAATTTCTGGAGGGTGGGACTGGACTGCGTGTCTGCCTCGGGAATTGCCAACCAGATTCCCGAGCTGTTTCGTTATACGGTGGGTGTGGCAATGAGCTGTAGCAGAGCATGCTCCCCAACCTTACCTGACCTGCTGAAGTTATGAGCACATTGTGGATGGATGGAAGGAAATTCGGGGACTTCATTAAAATGTTGGGGTGCCAGCAGGGTCACCCCATTTAATCCTAACTCAAAAAATGAAGTAAAGAAATCAGGCACTCCATGACACAATATGGTAGACAAACAATAATAAGCTTTAGTCTTCACGACTAGTATTAGTACAGTAGTAGTAGCTTGGTTGAGTAGGTCTTTTTTGGGAGCTCCATTCTGATTGCAGTTCAGGTTTTAAGATGCTTCTCTCTGGTGCATCTGGTCTTTTATAGGACTGGAAGTGGCAGAGTCATTTGCCCTCACAGGAAGTCTTCTCGCCACTATGGGTAAAAAAAGAGATGACAATGTTAGCAAAGGCACCCCCTCTTACTCTGAGGTGGTATCCCTTATCCCAAATAAACCCAGAAAGTGATCCAGTGACAACATATAGACACCTACTTCTCCCAACAGTAAAGGTATTGTTAAACAATGCATTCTTCAAACTGGTGTGTATGTGCCACCAAATCCTAATCCCCGATAAGAAGGATGAAGCAGACCAGAATTAATGTAGAATGACTCAATTAACTGCTGAATGTTGTAAAGGAAGCATTCGTTGCAATGGCTTTGTAGAGATAAATATTTATTTGCAGTGTGGAGTACGACTGGGGTCCATGCCCAGCCGGGATGCCCCTTCGTTATATGTTCAGGGGGAGAAGCCATAGACGGTGCAATACCTCCCCCTGGACAATAGATGGCCACCCCCCTGGGTTGGAGCAGGGCCTCAGTTTCCCGCAGGGCTCCATGGGAATTGGAGTTGGGGGCAGCTAGGTTGGGTCTTGCATGCGCTGCCAGGGGGGGCTGCAGCTGGAACTTCTGAGCCCTTGTGGGCAGTGTTTTCACCACACCCGGAAGTGCAGCTGGAACCTGGCAATCAAGAATCTATGGGTGAACTATAAAAGGGGCCAGCAGCCACCACAAAGGGGCCAGAATTGGGAGGAGGAGGACGAGGTTGCCTGGGAGGAGTGGTGGAGGAACAAAGAAGAGTGTGGTGTGTTTTGGTAGTGCTTATTGTACACTTGGGACAGTGTTGTGCCTGTGGGGATTACGGGGAAGACGTGCCCCACAGGTGAAGAAAAATAAAAATGGGTTTATTTTATATGTGCCTCTGTGACCATCTGTGTCAGGTCAGGTGCCCATATAGCACCTTTTGTTACAGCAGATAAATGTGTGTGTAGTTTCAGAAACAGAACAAATACAATAACATACAATAACTGTCACAAAAGTAAAAGCCCACAGAATGATAAAAACAGGTAATACTCAAAAAAGTCAGTAGATGGTGGCAGAAATTAACAGTGCACTATGATGTGCCGTCTTTGGCAAAGGCACCGAATAAAAGTTACCAAATGCGTTAGCACTGTACAAACTAAAACAAATCGCTACTTAAACAGCAATTACCAAGTCTGTTTTCTAGAAGCTCTTATATATTAATAAAGAAACATTTCTGAACGTATTTAATACAGTTTTAAACGTTAAACTGAACACACTTTGACATAAAGGGTTGCCTGAGCAAGTTAGTAGAACATCGTTAAGAACTTTATCATACTTACAGAAAAATTGTTGTATTTCTAATAAAGTTAACAACAAAGCGTACTGTATAACTTATATCAAACAGAAACACACAAAGTCAACAAATAATTGAACAAATGCGGCAATGTGCAGACTCCTGGGAATACAGTGTTTCTGTGTATCAGATACAGAAATAACACGTGTGCATGCTCACGCATAACCTGTGAGCATGATGATGCAACAGGCAGGGTGCTCAGACATTTGTGCAGGTCTATTACGGTACTGAATTTTGATTTTAGTTATGAAACTGAAAATACAACTAGCAAATAAAAGAGGATCATGAAAACTGGTTTTGATATTTTTCATAGTATGTTTTAGAGGCTAAATGAATAATGCATATTTTATAGGATCAAGTCATTAGCTGTGTAAAACTGATAACATTTTACAAGGGTAATTGATGTACACAACTGAGTATCTTTTACTGCACTGACACATTAAATTTTATACAGTATTTTTATTTAAAGTGTCATAAACAGAAAGCCTTAATACCTTCTACATAAAACAAAGACTAAAAGTTTTTTCACAAGATGTTCTTTTTGTCTTTGTAATATTTTATAGAAGAACTTTGAAATAAGTGACATTATTTGTCATTTCTGTAGTTTTCATTTTATGAAAACTGCTGCAGGTCCTGTCACCTTTTATATTTTTGCATCACTGGTTTTTTTGTCAATACCAACATAAGTGACTCTTGACTATAGAAGACTACATTACTTTATTTTAAAGCTTTTGTTAGTAAAAGGATTTTGAAAAAGGTTCTCCTTCATGCTGGGCTAGTTTTGTAGCAAAACCTGTCAGTTTTTGTATCAGCCCCTATCTAATATTATACATATCTGTCTATATCCTTCTGATTGCTCTTTTCTTCACTGTCTTTTTAGTCATTTATTGTTGACTTTTTTCTGTACTCTGCTATGTATTCATTTTCAGTCTAACAAGTCACACACATCTCACGTTGTATAATTTTTATCAGGTGCATAATGAACATAAACTTCTTTAATAATTACATAAAGCATTAAAAATCATCATCTGACTTTCTAGGTAGAACAGATACTGATTATACTTTAGTTTTTTGTTTTATTGTAGTGTGTTTTCATTAGGGTTGACTGACCCATGACAGTTATACTATGCTAGTTGAATATATCTATATATATATAATTCACTAAGGCAAGACACCCATGGAAAGCACGCCAGAAGGGGCGTGGATTCACTAAGCCGCCGACAAGTAAGACGCCCATGGCGCACGCAGGAAGGAGCCATGCCCACCAACTCTAAGACCATTGGATACGACGACAACTCGCAGAACCACGCCCACCAACTCGGATGTGATGACACAGGAAAAACGGCGTCATTTATGTTCGTCTGTCGTAGAGTCCATATGCACCTCTGAGCCACGTTGACTGTTCATAGAGGCATGTTTCTGGCGGAAGTGAAACGCTATATGCAGCATGTAAAACAGTTTCCGAGGGGTTTCACATGGTCTTACAGTTGGTGGGAGGGTCTCTGTCAGTTGCTCTTGCAACCGGGCACATGACCAGGCAGTGTCTATGCTTCGAGTGCGAGGTTGGACGCGACAGGACCATCTAGGAAAAATCATGTCGCGGATGTGAATCGCTGTATGCAGTATGTAAAACGGTTTGTTTGTTGCAGATGTGAATCGCTGTATGCGGCGTGTAGAACAGTTTGCGAGGGGTGTCTCATGGTCTTACAGTTGGTGGGCGGGTCTTTGTTGGTTGCTCTTGCGAGTGGGCACATGACCAGACAGTGTGTATGCTTCGAGAGCGTGGGTGGACGCGACAGCACCATCTAAGAATAATCATATTTGTCGCAGATGTGAATTGCTGTATGCGGCGTGTAAAACAGTCTGTCACGAATGTGAATCGTTGTATGCAGCTTGTAAAACGCTGTATTGTATGTTGCCCTCTCCAGAGTTACATCTTTTCATTCTCCTACAGTCATATCCTCAAAACCAACCCCATTTGGACAACTGTGTCTTTCAGGAAGCGTTCACCCATCAATGCATAATTATGCGGCGTATGCTACGCCGCGGGTTGGCTAGTACAGTATATTAGCATTAATTCTGCGTGTAATTTACTGTAACACTCTTGGTGTTCAACTGGTACAGTAAATACTGGAAGAGGTGACTTAATGACACTTTCTGAAGATGCTGTCATTCCACATGACTGAGTTATGGATTTATTGATAAATACTTGATGAGGTAATTTACAGTAATTCAGTTCAAAAAGTAAAATTTAAGGAAGCACTAGGGGTCTCCGCCCCCTGCTCGCTTCGCTCGCCCACCCCCGTGTTTGGCTTACTGGATATACAATTTAAAGAGATTGGTATTTTCATGGGAATTGTTACATATGCATTATTTTCACTTTTACTTTAAAAACTTTTGTAAAAACAATACTTGTCCTTCATTTTCAGCCCTGGGCATGGTTACATGTCTTTCTCGCAGGACGTATAACGCTGCTCGCGTTCTGAAGGGGGGCGGCTGAACACACATTAAGGAGATGCTGTCGGATCATCTGCTGTCTTTCTGCTGCTGGCAAACTGCCTGTTCTGCTTGTCGCATGTCATTGTTTTAAGAGCTGGAAGCACATGATGCGTGTCTGCCAAAAGCAATCCAACAACTGCTAGGTTAGATGTCCGTGGACTTGTTTTAAATGATGGCTCACTGCCTTGTCTTGCGTGACATTGTAAAAACAATACTTGTCCTTTATTTCCAGCGTGGTTAAATCTCTTTCTCGCAGGACGTTGTCACAGATTGCTGGGGCCCTTACCCAGCCGGAACACCTGTAAGGACCGGAAGGTGGCATTAATAGCTTCCGGGCCATGAGGGGGCAACCGCCCTGGACTAGCAGAGGACCACGGGAAAGGAGTAAAGAGGTTCTAACCTGTTGGGACCCGTGGCCACCGCCAGGGGGTGCCTTAAGCCTTGTGGAACCCGGAAATAGTTACCTCCGCCACACTCGGCAAGATGGTGGAGGAACCTGCCAGGGACGCCCGGAATGCTTCTGGTGCAAAGGGCAGAACTTCTGCCACACCAGGAAGTGCTGCTGGAAGGACATCAGGACCCAGTTGTATAATCTATTGAATCGGGATAAAAATGATCTGGATTTTGAAATCCCTTGTTTTGCTATCCAGGATCTGGTAATTCATTTTACTTTCATGCTGTTTTTTCAAAGCAACACTAGATTGGATCACTGTTATCCAGATACAGAATATTCAGGATTACCAAATCCAGTTTACTAGTGCTTTAAATGGAACCCACAGTGTAGCCTACTGGCTATGTAAAGAACAACAGGCGGACCAAAAATACCAGTAGCCAAATAGCCATCATGTGTGTTACTTGGAAGAAACAGAAAACACCACAATAAACAAATATTTTTCCATTTCATTTATAAACAGCCAGATTCCATTTCAATCTCACAAGAATAAATGAATGAATGACTGAAAGAATAAAATGTTTCCCCACATATGAACTGTGGTTATTTTTATATAATTGTAAAACAAAAAAGTCCAATAGTCAACAAAATAAGGAAAATTGACAGTTCCTCATTGGTACAGAGACCAGCTCTTTCAATTTCTGCTTTTAAGAAATTGGATTTCCATTCTGACTTTAGTTTGTTATAGTTGGGTAAGGAGGAGTTGTTCCTTTGCCAGAAGAATCTGCACTTCTGCTCTTTCAGTTTCTCTTGTAAGAAGCACCTCATATGCGTCACCATCCAGGTTTGGAGAATGCTTATGCTTTCTTTTTAAAGGTTTTGTGACAACAGCTGGCACTGTCTGTGAGGATCCAACTTCTTCCTCAACCACTTGACTGAGATTGAGGACAAATATTTCCTCTTCATTAGGAGGACCAGGCCCACCCTCCTCTGTAACTGTGGGCTCACCATCGACTTCAACACCATCAATTCCATGCAGAGCTTCTAATTTGTCACCACCAATAATGTCAAGGACAATGTCAGTATACTAACCCCTCTTGAAAGGCTTGTTACCCGTTTTGGGGTTTTTGGCCTCAGCAAGGTCCTTTGTTGTCTTGGCTTTAAGGTTCTTCCATCTTAATATGACTTGTTTTGTGGTCCTTTTCTGACCAGGCCCTGTAGCATTCATATTCTTGGTGATGTCCTCCCAAATGTTCTGTTTGTATATCTTGGTCACTTCTCTCCCCTTTAATGAACTGAAATGTCCTACTATGGAGGAATAATGGCACCTAACACCTTCCAACAGTGAATGGTTTCCTGCCACTGTGAAATTAGGCCCTTTTGAGTCCATGGTTCCATCTCTTTTGTGTAGCTAACACTGATTTTATAGGCCCTGTGCTTGATTGGGGTAATTCAACACGTGACAAACCAGTCAGCTCGTTGTTGCTTAATTGGTGTGTGACCAAATAAAATAACCAATTTCTTACACACCTTGGTCATAGGTTTACAGAGGCATTGGCATGGCAAGTGTTGTTCATCACTACCACAGGTTGGGAAGGAGAAAATACCGTGAAAGAATGTATGCTGAGCGTGCCAAACCACTTGCGCAATACACTACAGAGGAACTGTATGCCCGTTTTATGACCTTGTCAGGCCATAGTTACAGCACAAAACCAAAAGGAGTCATGCTCTGTCTGTGGAGGAACAGTGCCTAATTGAACTGCACTTTTAGGCCTCTGGGACTTTCTAACAGGTTGTTGGTGACAATATTGGAGTGGACAAATCAACTGTTAGTAAAGTGGTGAAAGCAGTCTCAGTTGAATAGGCCAGTCTGTTTAATGAATTTGTTTCATTTCTCAAGGATGACCAGATGGCGCAAACTAAGCGAAGTTTCTTTCTTTTGGGGAACATGTCTAATACTATTGGTGTTATTGATTGTAGTCATGTGCACATTCAAGCGCCTCATGAAAGGGAATGGCAGTATGTGAACCGAAAAGGGAGGCACAGCATCAATGTCCAATTTGTGGCCAACGCTGACCTCATCATCACAAACTTTGTTGTCAAGTGGCCAGGGTCTGTCCATGATGCATGTATCCTGAGGAAGAGCGCACTATACAGAAGGCTTCAGTCCAACCGACCAAATGGCATAATATTGGGTGACAGTGCTTATCCACTCCTACCATGGCTGATGACCCCTTTTGCAGTTGCAAACACACCTGAGCAGGCAGGCTTCAGCTCTGCACATTGCAAAACAAGTTGCGCAATTGATCGCTTAAATGGAGTCCTGAACAGGCGCTTTGTATGCCTTAACTACTTGCGGGTGGAACCCAAGGTGGCATGCAATATAATACTAGCCTGTATTGTCCTGCATAACATTGCCACCAGGCATAATGTTCCTCTTGATGACATATATGATGGACCTGAGCCTGATGAAGTGCAACCAGAGCAACCTCCAATGTTCGCTCCAAATGAGGGCCAGACTGGACGTGTGATCAGGGATGCAATTGTAAGACATTACTTCTGACTGATGACTTGAATAATAGTAATTGTCATTGTCATTAAAATACAATGGACAGTAGAGCTTTTTGAGCTTTGAGATTTTTGTTTGAGTTCTGATATTTCACAGGGATTTTTTTCCTTTGACTATACCAAAAGGCTTCATGTCTTATTCCTTACTTTACTTACATTGTCACTGTCCTAGTTCAACAATTGTACAAATATAAAAAGATGTATACATCATCTGCAAACATAGCTTTTTTGATCAATTTTCAAGTTTTATTTTATTGTGTGCCAGAAATCCACACTGAATCCACCTCTGTGTTGGGATCAGGATTATCCTGATTTTTGGGATGAAATGTGTCCCAATTCATTCACAAACTTTTGAACCACACAAAAGACTGTTTGATCCTGATTAAAACTGAGATTGGATTAGGTGATCTGATCTGATTCCAGAATCCCTTTTTTCTCTTTGAACAACCCATTTTCAAGATTCAATCCAATCTGTTATCCCAAATCCCATTGGATTACTTTTGAACAACTGGGCCCAGGGGACACTTGGAGCACATCCGGGCAGTAGTAAAAGGGGCCACCTTCCTACAATTGAGGAGCTAGAGTCGGGAGTGGGAGCAGGACAAAGCTCCCAGGAGGTGAGGAAAGGCGGCCAAGGACTGAGAGAAAGAAGCCCATATTGTGGTGATTACTGCTGTGTGCATTGTGTGGTGTTCGGGACTGTAATCCTGTGTTTATTTGATGATTAATAAACATGTGCATTTTTTAAAGATGTGGTTTCCAACTGGTGGTGTCCGGGCAAGTCTTACAACATATACTGCGGCTCGCGTTGTGAAGGGGGGGCAGCTGAACGCACACTAATGCCGTCAGATCATCTGCTGTCTTTCTGTTGCTGCTGCTCCCGCTTTGCCTGTTGATCATTTTAAAGCCTGTACAGCCGCTGTCCTTTTTGCCAGTTCGTGTCTCTGCTGCTTGCGTTGTGAAGAGGGGGATTAAGGTGGCTGAATGCACGCATGGAGAAGTGGTCGGATCATCTGCTGGCTTTCTACTGCTGGTGAGCTGCGTGTTTTGCTTGTCGCTTGTCATTGTTTTAAGAGCTGGGAGGAAGTTAAAGTGTTTCTCACGGGACTTTTTTTGTTTTTGTTTTTTCTGTCCACCCTGGCCATCGGACCTTACTTATCCTATGTTAATTAATGTTGACTTATGTTTATTTTTTATTGTGTCTTTTATTTTTCTATTCATTTTGTAAAGCACTAAATTAGTGCCATTCACTTTTGAATTTAATATTAGTGAGCTTATTGTGTATGTGGCTTGTATATGGTAAAATATAAAGTGTACCACATTTTGTAAAGGGGTTCAGTGGTAATGCTGCTGTCTGGCAGTAAAGAGACCAGGGTTGTGCCCCAGGTCTTCCCTGCTTGAACTTTGCATGTGCTCCTCATGTCTGCATGGGTTTCTTCCAGGTGCTCTGGTTTCCTCCCACAGACCAAAGACTTACAGGATTAGGTGGATTAGTGATACCAAATTAGCCATAGTGTGTAGTTGGGGTAATAAGTGTGTGTGTGTATTTGCCCTGCAATGGATTTGCACCCTGTCCAGAGTTTGTTCCTACTTTATGCTCTATGCTAGCTGGGATAGGTTTCAGCACACCCTGCATCCCTATTCAGGACTAAGAGGGTTAGAAAACGACTGATATTTTGTAAAGATTAGGAAATGCAAATGTTCTTTAGAATATTTTAAATTTATTTATTAAATTGATTTACAAGATATTTAAAGTGAACCATTTAAAACTGACAAAGCTTATGAAAAAAAACAAAACAAGAAGTGCATTCAAAGGCATTAAATAAATAATGTAGAACACATGAAACACATTCAACTATATGTATCGCTGCATGTATATTGCAACTCATTTGGCAAAAAAGAAGGAAAAAATATACCTGACAGCACAAAGTGAGCTGCTGAGTCGACTAGCAATGTAAAGACAAGGAGACATCTCAAAGGAGCACTTGATACAAACATTGTGAAACTAAAAGAAAAGTTAAGAGCCTGCAAAAACTTACTTCATTTACTTTATCCTATATGGTCAACATGAAATGTGTGCTTACTTAACTAGCTGCTAAGGAGATCACAGAAAACAACATAATACATATAAATAGAAGAATATCAAGTACAAAATGAGCCATAGCAAAGAAACAGAAAATTCAGCTACTGAGCAAGAAAGAGGACCAGATAAGAGTGGTTAATTAGATCAATTATGAAATTTTACTGTGGTGAAACATGTGAGACAGGACTATGATTGGTAAAGATATGCAGACACTAAATTGTTGATTAATAGTTTGCATATGTTTAAACTCTTCAAAGGTGAAAAAAGAATAAAAGCTGCCAATTAAACAGTAAGGGAAATGTAAGAGCTGTTGTCTAACTTTGAAGATCAGAAAAGCATGTAGTTTACTCAGTGTTCCTCTTTTTGTTGAAGACAACTGAAGACATAACGACACACACAAACACATGGATATAGCGCTCAACTAGGCATGTGCTTTCAGCACACATATGGTGACCACAAAGCCACTATCACTAACATTTCATCATGACAATCAACTTGTACACCAGAATAGGGCAGAAAAGTAGTCAGCAAAAATAAAGAGGTAAATAAATAAATATCACTATGTATGAAATATGTTAAATTATTGTTTTGGCAGACCAGTGATATTGAAGCCACACTGTTAAAAGGTAAGCAAACTCATTATTCTAATTAGGCATTCAATGTTGAATATTCCATTAATATCCAGTTAATTGCGATTAAGTAAGGTAAAAATGAAAAGCAATCAAACCAATTAACCTGTAGTGCCAAGAAAACAAGCAAATAAAAAAAGAAGGTAGGAAAATAGGGCATAATGTCAACAGGATCAACACAAAAAACCTCTGACTTTCAACAATAAAAATATAAGAAATGAAGAAAATGACACATTATCATTATTGTAGTTAACATTTCTCCTCATTTCTTCTCATTGTTAATAGTATTGTACCCAAAAGTCTTTTATTATTATGGTTATGAATTATTTTGTGCAGTTAATTAACCACTAGTTACTCACTCTAGTGGTTGTGGTTGTTTGTCATAATACATGTATTTGTTTATTGAACTTTTGTAAAAAAAAATGCTATCCATACAATACAATATAATTTATTTTTGTATAGCCTAAAATCACACAAGAAATGCTGCAATGGACTTTAACAGGTCCTGCCTCTTGAGAGCCCCAGAGCCTTGACTCTCTAAGACAGGGGTGCCCAAACCTTTTCAGCTTGCGAGCTACTTTTAAAATGACCAGGTCAAAATGATCTTCCTACATTAAAAATGCTATATATACTGTATATTATGATATATGGCCGGCAGTTTATCCCGGCCAATACCCCCACACCACTAGATGGAGTCCTTCCTCCCTGGAGGGGCCCCGAATTTCAGCAGGGCATCATGGACAATGGAGTTTTATTTCACAGCCCTGCTGGATACCATGGGGGCCGCCAGGGGACGCTGCAGGGAGGCACAGGGATTTGTATTTTCCATATAGACTGGAAGTACTCCCTAGTCACGGGGATGGAATAAATAAATAACTTCCGGGCTGAAGAAAAAGGAGTTTTCATCTGACCCGGAAGTGCTAGGGAATTACATGGAGTGAGGAACAGAAGCACTTCCAGGTCAAGGACTATTTAAAGGACTGTGGGAAACCCAGCAGATGGAGCCGAGTTGCGTGGGAGTGTGACGGAGCTGCTGGGTGGAGTGGAGGATTGTTTATTGTGTGATTATTATTGTGATTATTATAGTAGATTTGTGTGGATTGTGGAGGTGGAGGTGCTTTGTGCACTTTAATGGAAGAATTAAAATTATTTCTGATATTTTTTCTGGTGTCTGAACGTATTGTCTGAGGGTTCAGGGGTCAACAGCAACCCCTATCTGTCACTATATATATATATATATATATATATACATATCCTGAGTATCACAGCTGAGTAGTAACGAGTTACATTTACTCGAGTAACTTTTTTAAAAAATTATACTTCTAAGAGTAGTTTTACTGCACCATACTTTTTACTTTTACTTGAGTATATTTGTGAAGAAGAAACGCTACTCTTACTCCGCTACATTGGGCAACACTCGAATCATTACTTTTTTTCCATTAGATAAAGTCTGATTAACAATTTTCAATCTGCTTTGTAGCATATGCTATCAATTTGCGCACACGCCTTCCATTGCGTCTCCAGCTCTGATGTGAGGTTTTGGATGTTCCCCAAATCAAGGCAGATGTTGCATTTTTCGTTTGAAAGCATTAACTGAGCTAATCATATTGACCATGGTTTTCTCTTTTCCTTGCAGCTGTAAATTAAGCTCATTCAACATGTTGGTCAGATCGGAAAAAAAATGCCAAGTCTAGCGGTGTGACGATGAGGGTTCTGGCTCCACGCTCCCATCACTGTTCAAGAAGCCCTTGAACCCAACACCGTCAGTAATGTTACCGAGTGAGCTAAACAGTGAAGGCAACAATTAAGCAAGGGGAATGGTAAAAATGTGCAAAAGTGCTTTTATTAAAAAAAAACAGTCCATCAAAACAAAACAGTGTTCAAAATAAAGTGCGGTGCCAAAGTTCTTCAATGAATAAATAATCCATAAAACGTGGAAGTTAAAATCAACAAATAGAAAAAAAACAATCCTTTAAAAACCAGAGGTTAAAATGTTTCTGTGGAAGCAGTCTTTAAAACAACAACAACAAGTCCGGTGCTTTTCTGTTAGCGTCTCACCTGCTTATCCCGTTCGGGCTTAGCAGCTGCCCTCTTCTCTCACACACACGAGACTGGAGACCTCCCGATCCCTGGCTCTGGTCTGGCACTCATCCCAGTCCCCGAGACTTAGTTTCCACCCAATGACCAGGGCGCACACATTGGGGACTCCACCACCAATCCTGCTGACTTCCGCTGCCATTCCGGCCCTCCGCGGCTCGTCGGTTTCACCTGGTCACTCCCGCTACCTGGTCGTTCAGCGGGGCATCACCAACTCAAACGCCTGGGTGTCGGCCTAACACCCAGCTTCCTCGCAGCTGCCCTCGAGCGCTCGTACGCGCGCTCACCACACGCACGCTCTCCTGCACCGCTTGCTTCCTTGCTCCCTGTAACCTCCGTCCTCTCTTTTCCTTTCTCGTTCTCTCTCCCCCTTTTTCTTACCCGATCTCCCTTAACCAACTCGCGCTTCTTTTATCTAGCGAAGGGCCATAGCAGCTGTAACAAATTAGCCATGGGAATAATCACGAATGTGGGCAGTTCCTCACCTGTGCACTCGGTGACAAACGCCCACACCGCAGATCACCCGTGGCTTGCTATGGCCCAACACCCCCATGCTAAGTCGCCGCGAGAACGGTGATTATTTATTTAAAATGGCCTCTGCTCAACGAGCTGTGGACCCATAACACCACAAGCGGCCATTGATCGTTATTAAGTTGCTTGTATTCTGCATGTTTAATGACAAGGAGAAACTCCTTTATCTCTGGCCAGGGGTCTCGAAATCTCAGCAGGAATTTCTCCCTAGCCATCTGCCACAACGAAGGCATCTTTTATCATCTCTCCATCTTGGAAGGACTTCTTATGCTTAATGATTGAGTGACTCACCCGGAACGATGCTTCGGTGTGTCTGCCTTTGCTTTTGAATTCATCCGAGTGAAAAATGACGGCTGTCTGATTAACTGCGATTTTAGTTCCTTCTCCTTTCTCTTTCTCAGATCGCTTTTCAGAAGGAAGTCAGTTTCATAGTTTTTATGAACAGTTCGAAAGTGCCTTTCCACATTTTCTTTCTTTGGAATAGCAATGATAGATTGACAGATCAGACAAAAGCACTTTGATTGTGACATTGTGAGAGAAAAAAATCCTCTTCCAATTCCACATCCAGCCCAAAAACAACAATTTTTTTTTAAATCCCTTCTTTAGTCAATATAAATTGGAAGGCTAACTAGATCACTTAGATAACCGGAGTTTTGCAGTTGCTCACGTGTTTGATCATGCATGCGGGATGACCAGTGTGTTAGAAGAAAAGAGATCTTAGACTGGCCGCCCTGTATGTCAATCAAGTGGCAAATGCCATAGGGGGGATATATGATAGACTAACATTAAAAAATTGAATGCAACGCGATGTACCTGCACTCCCGTTCCGATCTACGATCGCAATCCACGCATTGGGCACCCCTGCTCTAAGAAGACAAAGAAAAACTCCCAAAAAAACCCTTGTAGGGAAAAAAATGGAAGAAACGTTGGGGAAGGCAGTTCAAAAAGAGACCTCTTTCCAGGTAGGTTGGGCGTGCAGTGGGTGTCAAAAAGAAGGGGGTCAATACAAAACAGTACAAAGAGCAGAACAAATCCTCAATACTGTATAAAAATAAGAATATTATAAGTACAGAGCAGAATTTACAGTAGATGATATCACATAATATGATTTGGATTTGTTTAGAGTCCTGGAGACCTCAGTCACCAAGCTGCCTCCCCCAATTGGCCATTCCACAGCTGAGACAGCGCTGGACCAGCCAATCTGATGAAAGGACCCATCTACCTGACGATTCCTGCTATCCTTCATCAGGGATGACTTTACCTTAGGCAGGCAAAACAACATGACAGGTGGGCCGTGGCACCAAGTGCCACATTTGAGTGCCGAGAAGAGAAACAGAATAGATGAGGGTTAGTAACAAATTATAATTATCAGGTTACTTATGTTTTAGTGTTTTAATGTTAATGACTAACAACAGAGATGCAGTCTGTACAGTTAATCAGCAGCTCTAGTCAGGATATGCTAAACTGAAGTAGTGAGAATTCATGGGATTTGAAAGCTGAGACTGAAGGGACATCTATCTATCTATCTATCTATCTATCTATCTATCTATCTATCTATC
>JANRMT010062819.1:7631599-7646786 GCA_026402145.1 Polypterus bichir lapradei
TATCTATCTATCTATCTATCTATCTATCTATCTATCTATCTATCTATAAATATATTTTATATTATATATTCTATGTTTTTCTGGTAATTTTTCTAAATAATTTGAATGTGTGCATGTATTTTTAAATATTATATCTCAGAGGATAGAGCCAGGTTTGTGTAGATTTTGGTTACTGTAAGGCTTAAAATGGTATGGGCTTACATGACACAAAAATAAGGATGCTAAAGGATGCTTAAACATGCCACAACATTGTGTGCCTGTTCCAGTGATGAGATTTGTGTGGGAAAATGCACAATACAGGACATGGAGTAAGCCTATACAGAGCCCCATAGGTGATACAGCTGAGAAAACATAATTAAATAAGAGTAAACAAAAATGGGAAAAAAGTTTTCAATGAATATTGTTTAGATGGATGAACAACATATTTGATGGAAAACTAAAAATGTATTAAGAAGGCACCAATTTTTCATGTTAGTGGAGAGTTCTGTTAATATGATATAACTAGTTACAAAGTGTGGCATTTATACCTTACACACGTCCTGACTCTGTTTTAAACTGAGGAACTCAGATCACATATTTTCAAATAACGCTCAAAAAGTTTCCGCACTTTTATATTTTCGTTGAAAATGCTAAATGTGGGAGAACAGTAGTAATTGGGCATTAAAAAGTTGGTACGATGCTGGGGAAATTGCAACAATGTTGTTGACAATGTTTTTGAAATTCTTAATAAATAGAGTTAAAAAGTGTGCAAACTTTTTAAACATCCCTTGTAGATGTCTAATGTAAAAACAATAATTATAGTACAGTTAATTTCTTACTAAAAATAAATTCCTCTTTGCTTTCTGATCAGCCTTCTCAACTTAATGATTTATTTTCTTACAGTGATTATCTGATTTCTGAAAGTTCACAGCTTGATAAGGATCTGTGGGAAAACTCAGATGAGACTTGCCCGTAATATAATATTGCATTGTTCATACACATTTAGGTCACATGGTATAGATAGACAAAAGGTGCATTCATTTTTATACAACTCTCTGGTTCTGTTTAGCTCAGGTAATGCATACATTATTTTGGGCCTACCACTGGGGACATTCTGAGATGATCTCATGTGTATATATTTAAATTTTGTTTTATCCAACTCATTCTATTAAAATATTACCATCATTATAGGTCACATTATCCATTCACACACTTACAGAAGTATGCCTTAACTTAACAGTAGATGTGCTGTTTCCCATGCTATTGCCTGGTTTATTTTTAAACTTTTTTAATCACTGAATTATCCTCCTGTACTTCCTTAATGCTTTTTAGATACCCGTACTTCAAATCATTGAGTTGCAATAACTCAAAAATTCTGCTCAGAAAAAGAGATTGAAGTTATTATTATTATTATTTTAACCAACACTATTGAACAAAGGTATGCAGCTGTGAAGTGTGGTTGATGCACAATTGACTGTACTTTTCTACTTCAGCAATGCTTCTCCTGCTACCATTACTGATGATAATGATGGTTGCTACCCATTGGTAAATTGCTGTCTGTCTACTCCAAACAGCTAGACTATACTCAATGAAAAAGTCTTCTTAAAATCAATCAGATTGTTTAATTATGTGTGAAGAAGACACTCACAGACAAATGTGAAAAACATTTAGTCCTCCAATTATATAAACTAAGTTGAAACAGCATCATAATGTTTTGTACACAACTTTGAGTAAACAAGTGCAAGCAGGCTTTGAAGATGTTGCCAAACATGGACTACACTAACTACAGTATGATGTGGGGAGGAGTTAGACATTGACTTTGAACTACAGACTGACATATTATTGATTCTAAGCCAGAGTCTAAATCTGATCCTTAGTATAAATCAAGTCAGGCATCTGGGTGGGAGCCAGAGCTCCATGCAAAGACTTCCTAAAATTCATGCCAGTATCAATTATCAGCTGGAGAAAGTGAAAGGTGTGAGATGGCACAGAGAGGATATTGGAAGGTGCCATGCTCACAATGTTTTCATGTGTATAACAATAAATAGTCACCAATTTTGTGTGGGGACATGTTCAGAAAGCACTACTACAATCTGACCAAACTGTTTTGTGATCAGGTGAAATGCTGCTTGCCATTTACTAATGTTTGCCTGCCAATGTCTGTACATATTCCATGCAATTTGTGAGAATGGTTATACATTTTAAACTCTCAAAAATATTTTCTCTCCCAGTTTCTATCCTTTAAAAAAAGTTGTTTTTTTTCTGTATAAAATTCTTTCTTGCGTCTGTTTTTTTATCATCCATCTAATATAAGGGGGTCTGTATTAAATCCCCTCATACTGAAGCAAATTAAAAGTAGTTATTGTTATTCTCATTATTATTATTTTATTCAGTTAAAAATAACAGAAATAGTGCTTTGTTTTTGGCATACATTTTCAAACATGCCATCCATGATCTCATGTGTACCATTATAGGGTGGTCCAGACCTAATTATGCAATTTTCATTATGCTGTAACTTATTAAGTTTATTACATAGAAAATCACCCAAAAAACTCTGGACCATCGAGAAGTGTGCGAACTGACAACATGAAGAATGGTCTTCACGCCGAACTGGAATTATCCCCGCATAAATCAAAGTCATCCAGACGATCTGGATCTGCATAATTAGATCTGGACCACCCTGTATCTTCCTATTAATTGTTATAAATATGTTTTTAAATGACATACCCTAAACCATAACTAACTTCTCCAAGGTGTACTGTATTAGCTCAAGAAAATAGGGTTAAGCATCTCCTTAAACATCAGAACATTAGAACAATCTGGATTGGAATAGGCCATTCAGTCCAACAAAGCTTACCAGTCCTATCCACTTATTTCTTCTAAAAAACACCAAGTCTAGTTCTAGGTCCTACTGTCTAACATACTACTTGATAACTTATTCCAAGTGCCTATGGTTCTGTGTGCAAAGAAAATAAATGTCCTAATGTTTGGGAGAAATTTCCAAGCTTCCAACTGTGCCCCCATGTTCTTGATAAACTCATTTTAAAATAACAGTGTCGATCCACTGTACTAATTCCCTTTATAAGTTTAAATACTTCAATCATGTCGCCTCTTAATCTGCTTTTGCTAAAAACTGAAACAGCTCAGTTCTGAAATCAACCAAGTCACTTTTCT
Source organism: Polypterus bichir lapradei (assembly GCA_026402145.1). NCBI lineage: Eukaryota > Metazoa > Chordata > Cladistia > Polypteriformes > Polypteridae > Polypterus > Polypterus bichir. The sequence continues at coordinate 7,634,753 of JANRMT010062819.1, forward strand.
CTGGACTTATTCTAGCACTTCTATATCTTTTATGTAAACTGTAGACCAAAACTGTAAACAGTACTCCAGATGAGGCCTCAATGGGTAACAAATCCATTATTATAACAACTCTATATATATGTGTTTGTATAAGAAGACAGTACTTGTAACACTGGAATCACCTACTGGTTAAAGTATTTTCTCCTTATCTAATCTAATCAAAACTACTATTTCCCATTCAGTCATATAATCAATAATTCTGTGTCAAAGTACAGAATAGGCATTATCAATGCCCATTAGAGAATGCTGACAATAGCAGACTTTTTTATTTCGAAATGACCTACTTTGATCTTATCTGTTTCGCTTTCTGCAGTCCCTTTTCAGATTCACTAATACCATCTGATTTCAAAAGGTGGACTGGATTGGTTTCAGTTTAACTACTGGAGATATTATCTGCTTTATCATTGTAACTACTTGCTTCCATGTTGTGGATTATTTTTGCTGTTCTTTCTAAAGCAGCAGTATTAGTAGAATATTGTATCATTTTGAAGTAGTAAATATATGAAGTTTTTTTCATACAATAAAATGTAGCTCAAACTTTCAGGACATAATTTCAGTTTTTTTTTTAAATAGTTTTGTCATTATCCTCTTAATTAAGTGCAATTTTAACATGAGTAAATCTAAGATTTATAAGTATCATTTTTCATTTAAAATTAAAAATGATGCATATAATGAAAATTCTAAGTAATGTCTGTGCATATTTCATATTCAGTGTAGAATGACACGTCTCAATATAGATGTTGTAATCTAGTGCTAATGTTTGTTCAATTATTGCTATTTCTTTGTAAGGTTCTGCAGCATTTATATACAATTTAATATCACATATACTACACAGGCCTTTTATATAGTTTTTTTCAATTTTTTTACCTTATGCTTTTTCATTATTTTATTTGCCTTAAGCAGTGTAAAAGAATGAGTCTCAGCACACTAGAAAGGTGTGGGGCAGCCACCCGTATATTGTCCCTAACTGCATAAGGTTTAAACAAAACAAGCTGCTGTTGTCAGGTTGACATCCAGGACTGAACTGATGAGGTTTTGGAAGATGATGGTTTTATATGAAGCGTAAGTGATGTCAGTCTGGGCGCCAGAACTGGAAGTGACGTTAAATCAGGCAGGTTTTCCCATATTTGGCCTGCAGAGATAACAGAAGTAGGTTTAGAGCACCCTACTACCCCCTTGCCTTATCTCCACTTGGTCCGCTCAGCTCGCTCCTAGTTGCACGTGTGTGATAGCAGATACATAAATGTACTGATATATGTGTAGTTTAGCTTAATTGTTACATTGAGTGCCCTGCTTATTTTCCATTTTAACTGTAAGCAGGCTTATTTGTTGCTTCCTTGGATGAGTGTGAAACAGTGTACAATGAATGTATTGACCTGCTCAACCTCAGGTGCTGAAAATTAATTGAAATTTTTGAAAATGATTGCTTGTGAACTTTACTGTTTATCTTATAATGCTTGCAACATTCTATGCCTACATATAACCTAAAAGACCTCATGGAAAATGAAATCAGACACACCTTTTATTCGAAAGAACTACAAACATTTAACTCCAAAATCTGGCAGTGTATACTGCATACAGATGTTTTTAGCTGTTCACAAGCGCATCATGTACAGTTACCAGTAAGTGGGACTTAAATGCTCAGAATGGGTCGGAAAAGGACACTGCTGGATGAAGAATTATAAGTGGAAACATCAGAGTAGGACATCTGTCATGTGACCTTGCCGAGCAATTCTTCCCCTGGTCTGTTTGCCAGCAACGCCATATCTTCCCTCACTTATACACATAGTCAAAACAATCACACTAAGCAGGGATTGGGAGGTTGCTTTGATGGAACCTGGGAAATTCTGTTCCATCACATAACTATTACACTGCTGAACCCTTCAGATAAATCTCAGAAATGGATGAACAAACCAAAGAAAGGATGTTTCAAAAAGGTGAAGGCTTTGTCAGGGGAAATAAAAATTATAATCAGTAGCAGCATTCTTACTCCTAAAAACTGTAGCTTTTACGGATAATTCCATCATCAGAATTGTGCAGATGGCCGGATGCAGATGAAATATCATTTGCTCTTGAATGCTGAAGCTGGGCCCACATTTTAAGATTTGATCTGGGCATGTCAGCTAACAAGTACTACACTCAACAGGATTCAATGACATCTTTCTCTGCACCAATATTATTGCCTGTCAGGTGGCCAGTGAAAATTTTTTTAATTTAGCATATTTTTCTCAGATTATAGTTTACCATACTGTATGTCTTTTTGAAATACCTGTTAAGTCCAAGAAAATCATATTTAAAAATCCATCCATCCATTATATCCTAACACAAGGTCACAGAGGTCTGCTGGAGCCAATCCCAGCCAACACAGGGTGCAAGGCAGGAACAAACCCCAGGCAGGGCGCCACCCCACCGCAGGGCACACACACACCCATACACCAAGCACACACTAAGGACAATTTAGGATCACCAATGCATCTAACCTGCATGTCTTTGGACTGTGGGAGGTAACCAGGGTAACCAGAGGAAACCCACGCAGACACGGGGAGAACATGCAAACTCCACGCAGGGAGGACCCGGGAAGCAAACCCACGTCTCCTAACTGCGAGACGGCAGCGCTACCACTGCACCACCCTGCCACCCATATTTAAAAATGTTGCTGGAAAATTAAGTCTTTTCAAATAAAGCTTTTGGTTTAGTTGTTGTTTTTTCCTTTTGCTGGCTACAAAGTATGTCTTACAGGATGTGTTTCACAAGCTCTACAACAACTATTATAGCTTCTCAAAACTTACTGCAGGATACTGATAAACAATGGTGAAATAATACACATGCATAGTGTTCTTAAAACGTTATAGTATTTCACCAAATAAACCAAACACTTTTCAAGTAAAAATGATGGAGTGCAAACTAGTATATAAAGTTAAGAATAGAAACCTTGGTAATCATATCAGATTTGGTACAATACATGTGAGGTAAAGGGTGTGATAACTCTATTCCAGTTTCCATCCTGCAGTGTGGATTATGTATGAGTTAGCTTTGAGATCCAGCAATCCATCCATTCATCGAACCATCCATTTATTTATCCTGCTAATCCAGGACAGGGTGACAGAGAAGCTAGATCCTATCCTAGCAAGCCCTGGATGCAAAGTAGGAACAATCCCGGAACAGGGCCCCAGTCCATTGCAGGCAGCCTTTTTATGTAAAATAAGATACTTAATAAAATGTTCTTAATGTTAATTTACAGCCTCATCATTCTGTTTGAGAAAAATCATGCAAGTGACTCAGACCAGTTCTTGAACCCTATACAACTGGAAACGAGGAGGGGATCCACAAGGACCATAAACTGGAAATTCATGGTGTTATTTTGTTTTCTTTACCTTTTGGGATTTTTCATGGCTCCCCTAGCTGTCATATAATCAATGGATGGGTGCATCTTTTTTAGGTTCCCAAAGTCGAGCTGCTACTGATTTGGCAAGGTAAGATCCAGCATGAATCAAACTCATAACAAAAGGAAATTTCTCATTCCAATAACATCTGTTTTAATAAGGTTTAGTGAAAATTTAAAAAAGGAGCAAATCACAAATACACACACACACAATAAAGGGAGAAAGGAAAAAAGGTTTCTTGTCTGTTTCATTACAATCTTAGCTTCTTCCTGTTAAACTTCTGTTACTTTCTATACTTAAAGGTTGTTTCTTTTCTATGGCAAATTTAAAATGGTTTCACCTTAGTACCTCAGTACATTTAATACATTCATTATGTTCAGTGTGGTTTGAATGCCTTACCATCTGCAAGCAGGAATTTAAACTGAACTCGCCTGTTGTCAGAATGACAAGAGATAATTAGAACATTCCCTGTACAATTTAACTTGTGGAGGTTATCATAGAACCTCCCATTGACTATACACTTTTAATATAACTAGGAAAATACATCCATCAACTTAACATAACCTAACTAACTATAAAATGGCTCTTACAATGGGAATATATTAACCTGAAACTGATGTTCATTCCAGAATCCCTGAAACTAGAATTAAAAACTGGCAAATCAACTGTTAAATACTGGTCTAAAAATATTTGGTACAACTTAACACTTTGAGAGTTTATTGCAATAGATCGAAGAGATATACAAACACAAAACAAATGCCCTAATAATGTGATGTTAGGGGAATATTTGGACTTGAAAAGGCTTAGCAATAAAGAAAAGAACCATCTCTTAATAATTATAATAATCAAGGTGTATAAGAATCATACAGATGCTGACAAAAGTAACAATATAAGTCAGGAAAAGGTACAGTGTGTTGAGCCATGCGCACAAATGTGGACCGCATATCAAGAATACTAGAGTACAACTAGCTCATGTGATGCCCTGTACCCACCATGTGCCCTGCAACAGTTCAACTATGGGGCTTTGAGTAGTCATACTGAGGATAAACCAGAGTGAATGAGAGAAAGAGTCACATGATGGTACAAAAATAGACTGATTTTGTTAAAAACAAGGTGATATCAAAATATCAAAAGTTGAAGTGAACAAATTGGCAAATTTTTCAAATATCACAGTTCATGTTTGTGAATAACTATTATGAAAAAAAGAAACACATCCGAAAACCAGACAAAATCTCAAAGACTCTAGTCGTGTTCTCTTCTCCCTTGACCAGGTTACTCAAATGGACTTTCATAGACATAACACAACCAAAAGTCCATGTCTTTTTCCCTTCACTTTCTTTCAGAATTTTCCAGGAATATGAAGGGATTCTTCCAAAAAAAAAAATTTAAATAAAACAAATGTCCGGCTTATCATTTCCCCCTCACTTCTATGTACTCTAGAGGATAAATAAAAGTAAGTGTGCCCCCGCCTAATCTCATTGAGGCATCTTTCACTGAAGACAAACTTAAATGTTGCAAAATGAAGACGCCCCCTGACGTTCATCCTTCCTTTCTTATACACGCTCGGGACACTTTCCACTAATCCCAATGGATACCTCACTCTGTTTCTTCCAATTACCAACCATGCCTTGCATAATGTGAACCACTAGGGAGAGTTGTAGCAGCCCAAACCTGAGACACAACTTCACAGACGCACATGTGCAAATACAAGATTTATTATAATAAAATGCCTTACAAATAGGCTTCTGTGTAATAATAAACACAAACACTACTTTTTTCTCCCTTTCTATTTCTTCTTCCATTCATCTGCTCCTGTAGGTGAGCTTTGCCTTTCTTGCACCCTACTCCGACTCAACTGGATAAGGTCAAATAGCTTCTTTTATTTTAGACCCGAAAGTACTTCCAATGCTAGGGCATAGCTCATTGGAAGCACTTCTGAGTCAAACAGAAGTCCTACAGACTAGCTCCCTGTGGCAGCCACAAAATGCGACAATTCTGCCCCATGGGCCTACAGTTTCCAGTATGTCTTGCAGGTATCTGTACAGGTAGCGTTGCCCATGGATACTGCCATTTAGCATGTTGTGGGAGCATGTAACCTTGACAGGTTGTCTCCCCCTGTCCTTCCATCGAACTGGCCTTCCAGCAGGGTAATGTTCCTTGGTCTAACACTGATGCCCACATACCCACTTCTACACTGGCATCTCCTGACTGTCTCCTGGCCGAGGCAGAACAATCCTTGCCTTCCTTCTTGCGCCTCTGAAGGGCTGGCATCCTGTCCAGGTAAGAATCCTTGCTCCATCCCATCCAGGACACCCACCTATGTCCACTGTCCATCACCGCAGTTTGCTTTCCATGCTGTAATCCAGAAGGAAGCTAATAAATTCGAGACCCAGACTCAAGTGTGTGTGCATGCACAACCTCAAACGCTCTGACTCCGATTACCTACCAGCAAGTAATCATTTTCTGTCATCTCTCAGACCCTTCCCTTTAAACCAAAATAGCTTTCAATCTCTACAAAACAGAATATACCTGTTCTGCTGTCCAGGGATGTTTTTTTTTTGGTTGTGCAGCAATTTAAAATAAAGAAAAAAGCCCTTTGTGAAAGAAATTGCTGAGCTAATCTTATGAAAAATATACCAGGAATGGAATGAAAATCATTTTACCTAATAAATATTTAAAGGAATTTTGTGTCTAAAAAGACAATTGTGAAAAAAACTGATAAAAGTGGTAAAAATTAACTCAGCAAATAATCTTCAAGTCTTCAAATTTAAGCAAATTAAAAATCACAAAACAATTGTTTTTACTGTTAGGACTGTGCTTTTATTTTGCTAGATATTTCTTTATTTGTAAATTCTGTTTTTTCCCTCATATCTCTGTTTTTGTATGTTTTGTAATTCTACCCTATCCTTTTTCCATGTTATTAATGCTTTCAGCCCTATTTAAAACACATACTTGCCTCATTTCTGGCCTGAGGCATTAGCTTCCTGCTGTTGTTACTTGGTTCACTTTTTGATTAATATCTTGCTGGTTTCCTGACCTTTCCATTTGAATCTTCTGGTTTTTGAAATTTTGATTCCATTTCTAGGTTTTCAATTTTGGCATTGCAAATTTGGTTTCATCCTGCCTTGTGCCCTGTGTTGGCTGGGATTGGCTCCAGCAGACCCCCGTCACCCTGTAGTTAGGATATAGCGGGTTGTATAATGGATGGATGGATGGAAATTTGGTTTCAGCATTATTTAGTATGACTTGCTTAGCTTTCTCAAATGATTCTATGTATTTTTTTTTAGAAGTGTTACGTTATTTTTGCTTTTGACATTTCTTGCAGCAATAGTTTCCTGGACTTTTCATTTATGATAAATAGAATAAATAATTGTTTTTTGTTTCCGGGGTCAGGGGTTTTGTGGTTTCCCCTCCCATTTGTGGGGTTTATAGACTTTGGCCTCTTTTTGATGTACAATCGACATCATTATTAAAATGATGACCATGTCTACTGGAAGTTTGGAAATTTCCAGTCCTTTTGGTCTGTCATCAATGCAAGACAGTATAAGGAAACCTGCACCACATTCAAATTGTATAAAAAGTGCAGAATATTATGTATTAAGTCTCCTTAAACTCAACAATGCTCAGGTAGAGCAAAAACTGTAAAATATAAGGCACAGTGTTCAGGATGTATAAATACTGTACAAAGTAAAGTACAAAACACGATCCATGAGTCCCATTAACTAAGAAAGGCACCAACTGAAAAAACAGACTAAAAACTGTGTGAATGTCTTTTAAATTCTTAAAACAGTCCAGGGAATGCTTAACTTGAGTCACAAAGCACATTATAGTGTGTAGCTGCATTTCTTCAAAATTACCAAAGTTCTGCAGCCTTTAGTTCACTTCATAATTCCACAGACCAAATATCTTTGTTTTAAAGGTTTTAGTAAATTCAAAGCAAAACAGTTGACACAAAAATAGAGAAACAATTGATACTAGTAAATTAAGTTCTTGTTTAAGAAAAGTTCTGTTTAAGGCTTACTTATCTTTTTTCATGTCTGTCTAAGTTTGGTGTAGAACATTCATATTAATAAGGGTCAGAAAAATGTATGCTAATGTCCTATTTGCAAACTGCATACTCCACACAATTGTCTAACATTTCATGCCAGCAGAGAGACTATTTCCTACCTGGCTTAATTATCACTGTGCTATACTGATATAGCTAAGAAAATTCTATTTTGTGTTAACTTACAGGGGGTAAAAGACTATACTATTTTCTAAATAGTTATGAGAAACTGATATTCTACTGAAATTAAGCAAACATTTAAGTGAATTTGACATCAACATTACTTTCTAACATTGGCTCTTACACAGTGAAAAAACAATCTTAAAATCAATGGTAAAGACATATACTTTTGACTACATTCATCTAGCTTATCCAAATAGCAACTATATATTCTAGACTGGGGTCTCCAACTCAGTTCTAGAGGGCCACAGAGCAGGTTTTCATTTTAACCCTTTTCTTAATTAGTAACCCATTTTTGCTCCTAATTAATTTCTTTTGAATTAATTTTATTTGACTTGCTCTTGAAGACTCAGGCCCCTCAATTGTTTCTTTTTCCTCTAGATACACATTTTTCAATAACTAGCCTAGGACAAGTTGAGAGCAGAACTGCAAAAATGTCTTCAAATAACTACCTATTAGAAGCTCACCTCATAGTAAAAATGAATGCTTGGCATATCAGTCCACCACCTGTCTTGTAATTTGAACTGGTTGGAGCGCTGGAAACTATGCCTAAAGAACCTCTCTTTTCAAGGACTCTTGAACCAATGTCTTTCAACAACAGGACTTACTGCACTACCTTTGGAAAATTAACCATGGCTGGTGTCAGACAAGTGTGATTAGGAGGAAGCTGAGTGGACCAAGTGAAGGTAATTACACACCAGGCCAGGGGGTGGCAGGGTGCTCTAAACCTACTTCTGTTATCTCTGCAGGCCAAATACAGGAAATCCTATCTGATTCAACACTGCCAACATCACTTCTGGTTTTGGCAGCAAGACTGGTGTCACTTCCGGTTCTGGCCGTAGATGACATCACTTACGGTTTTGGTTTTTAAAACCGCCATCTTTTCACCAATCAGTCAGTTCAGCTTTGGAACTCAATCAGTGCACATCAGTGCGCGATTCAATGCCCCTTTTGCAGCCAGGGACAATTTATGGGTGGCTGCCCCAAACCTTTTTCGTGTGTTGAGACTGATACTGCTCCTGGACGGAAGCCTGGCTACCTTCTCACCATTTCTGACAGCTGTTTGACCCCTGCAATACCCCCTATTATGTGATGCCATATGCAGCAATTCTAAATCACAAGGAAGTCACCTTTTTAGCCTTTCTTAGGCAAGTTTAACATTCCGAAGGCCAACTGTGCAACACCTTAACAGCTACACTCTCTTGTATAACTTGATGCCTAATACAAAAAGACAGAAAAAAGATAAATAAATATAGCAAATAAGGGTAGTAAAAGAATGACCTAATGCACATAGTGCAAAACAGAACTGTACAGAGATATTGATTGAAGCTGAACAGTAGAAAAAAATGTAGATGGCAGTATGCATGTCCATACAGTAGAATTAGACCTAAGCCAGCAGGTGAGTACAGTGCAGGGCATGTTTGAATGAATCACCAAGAGTTCAGTGACCTTAAGGCCTGTGGGAAGAAGCTGTCCTTAAATTGGGTGGAGCGAATGAATGGTGAGGATTGAGTAACCTTGGCATTATAGATGTTCAACTCTCCTCAAACATCTGGTGGAAAAGATGGTATGAAGCTGTGGAAGTTCAGCCCCAATGATTTAAAAAGCTGTGTGGATAGTCCTTTGGAGGATTTTGTAATCCTAGCAAGATGTTTTTATGATATGGGCAATCAATCTCATAAAAAAAATTCAAAATTGCTGATGCTGTTAACAAGAGTAATTTGTCTGATCTGTAATCCTACTTTCTTCCCCTAGATCGCCATGGTGAATACACTGATGTAGCCAAGTTCAATATCATTGTTGATGAATCTGAAGTGCAAGTCATGCTTTTAACTTTTGCCTGTATCAAATACAAGTTTTCTGTTACTTTAGCACTTTGTAATATTACATTTAGTTTTATATTAGTTCTGTGATTTTTTTTTTAACTTTCATTTTACTGCCAGAGGACATTTTGTATTTTTGATGATGGAACAGTCATTGAAAAATGTGTGTGGTTCTTTCAGGAATAAGTAATTTTTGAAAATATGTCCTTGATTTTTGTTTTGTGAGGAGAAGAAAGAAGAAGAGTTACCTGATTGTTTTTTTTTTTGCTATTTTTCATTACATTTATTAAAGCCAATATAAAACTATACATATTCACCATCATTTATTTTGTTTATTGTTGCATACTGTATATTCATTAATTTCAGAGGACTGCTTTAAATTTGAAGTGTTTGACTCCTGGAGTTTTTGAGTTTGCTGGCACTATAATAAAAAAAGTTTTCTTTTTAGCAATTTTCTTTGAATCTGTGCTTTCATTTTTCTACCATTGATCATTTCAGGTACATTACAGATGTCCAGATTTTAGAAGTGTGTGAAGGTGCCAGTAAACGGGGCATCACAGTTACACAGACGTAACAGGCAACAAAATTATTTCATGTGGACAGGCAGAAAGATGGACATGATGATGACATTAGGTGCTATACAGTGTAACAATCTAGACACATGTAAGAGTGAAACACTCACACAGAAGCATGCCACTGCACTTTAGAAGTTGTTGTTCCATTCACTCTGCAGGGAGATTCCTCCCTTTATAGCTCACTGAGATGGAACAGAGTCTTTGAAACTGGATGGTTCCAGGTTTGTGATTGGCAGGCAGCATTTAGCCATAACACCACATTGGGAATTCCTGAGACATACAGCCAGTAACAGAATAATTCAGCTCTTGGAAAGTACACATACTGACCTATTCTTTCAACTAGAACATAAAAATAAATATGGTTGAAAATGAAAATAATCTTTTTTTCTATGTAAAAACTGCAGACAAATTGTTTACAACAACAAATAGCTGCAAAACTTGGACCCTCGGATACTACCTGCGTTGCATCTTCTTTCTTCATCAGTATGATAAATAATACTCATTTGAAGAATTATCTGTCTGGTTTGTTATAGTTTTCAATGTAAGGACAAAGAATATGAATACAAGAATCATGGTAAAAACAAGATAACTCAATGAATCATATAAACGCAAAAATTAAGCACGGGTGTGTACACATGACTTTTTTTATGTTTTCATTTTGATATATAGTAATCGAGGTTTTAACATGCTAGGGTTTAAATGCAAAAAATACATAAGGCACTAGCAACATGTCCCTTAAAGAAGCCAGTATTACTGCAAAACTGACACATGCAAAGCCTACCTTAAAAACAGATTTTATCCAAAAGATTGAAAATGTTAAATATTTATTCCCAAATGCATATTAGTATTGTATATGCTGTTGTTTTAAAAATATTAATTGCTTCTTTTATCTTTGTACTGGGTATACACCTGGGACCTCATACCTCTTTCCCTTTGAGTAATAAATATGAAAAACATGATTTTATTGTAGCCTATAAAGCTACCAACTGATATCTTCCAAATTATTAATGAGGCTCTCTAGTATCCACATTTTCTGATAAGTTAAGTGGAAATCTGCAAAACCTCTTATGACATATAGGCCAAGGCTTTAACTCCTGTTTTTGCTCAACAACAAAGTCCATCTGTATGCAGAATATCCGTGGAGCAATCACCAGTGGTAGTGGTTCAACTTCATGGACTGTGTTCTGGCAATGTGCCTTACTACATTTGTCAGAAACTGTTTAAGTCTAAGGTTATATCAGAAGGCTTTTGAGTGAGTAAGTTTACAAACCTTTTTTCACTGTTTATTTTGGATATCCGTATTTTCTTTTGTTATTAACAAAGACCTTCTTTCTAATTTTGGCTCAAGTGGCACTACAGTGTGCTGTGTCAGTTTCAGCTAGTACGTGATGTCACTGGGCCATTTTGTATGTGAGAAAGTGGATAAAACAGACATTTGCTTTAATATGGACAGAATTCAGAATTCTTGGGGAATGGTATTTGAGGGGATCAAGATCACGGCAAGAGAAAAAGATGGAAAAGAATCTGGAGGCTACTAAAAGGATTTGCTTTTGTGAAAGGTACTTCTGGAAGAATCATTCAATTAAGAAAAAAGAAACTTTCTTTTGGTTAAAATACCTGGTGGGTTTAAAGATGGACCTTGATATAACTGAAATTGTTTTTAGCTATCTACTGTATTTTTTTCTTTTGGGAGTTGATCTGGAATGGGAAGCCATGAACTGGACTCAAGAAACCTTTGGATAAGACCTATTTAGTTTTTGCTGTAATATGTTATTTTCTTGATTATGTAGTTTGGTTTTACATTACTGAAACACTTCTTAAGTCTCTTACACACCATTATTTTTAAGCGATCTACTGACCCTTAAAATGAAAATCTACATTATTTTATTATTCTGTTTGTGTCAGTAAAGTGTTCTAATAATTCACATTCTGTATTTTAAATAACTCTGCCTGTATTCCTCCAGTCTGGAGTTATTTGACATTATGCAT
>JANRMT010062819.1:7647186-7671262 GCA_026402145.1 Polypterus bichir lapradei
AAAAAACATCTGGTCATGAGATCACAAACTGGACATTACCAAAAAGGAGAAATAGAAGCAGATGTTAATGCAGACTAAGACCAGAGGAAAGATTAATCAACTAACAGATAAATATAATAATATTATTGAAAGAGATATTTTAGAATGCACAACTTATCACATTTTCAATATGTGCACTGAACATCCAAAAACATATCTATAACACTTTACATATGACATATATTTCCTAGTGCTTTACATGAAGTTACAGAAACAAAATTATAAAGGATAAATAAGTAAAATGAAATACAAAAAGCAATAAATCAAATAAATAAATAAATGAATACATACATACATACTTACATAATTCATATAAGCAAATCATTACAGTAAATATGGATTAAAATGCTAAATTCATTCACTTCTGCACCTAAGTCATAATGCTGGAATTTTCACAAAAACGTAAACACTTACATTTTTAGGTCCAAGTGTCACTTTTGTTTGAATGCTACATAATATTTAAGGTTATCTATAGGAAAAACAGTTGTAATTAACATATTAGACGTAGGACCATCTAATTTTATATTAACATATTTCAGGCATGGAATAAGCTTTAAAATACAAGTATTGGCTAAGAAGTCAATTCATACTGTTAGATCATAGGTCTAGTTGATTAGCCAAAAGAATAAAATGGACTCCTTCATATTGAAGAGCATGTCTACTAGGAGACTGTCGAACTTGCGTCCGTCTGTGAAATCAAAGAGCTGACCCTGGAAGATTAGCGAGCAAATGAAATCAAGAAGTGGGGAGCAGTGCTCCCACTTGGAGATCAGCACCCTCGCAACTCTAAGTAAATTTAAAGAGCGGGATAGGGGCATTGCCCCCTTGGAGATCAGCGTGTTTGTGACCACATGTGAAATTAATGAATGAATCTCCCTTGGTGTACATCTGGGGGGCAGGCGTTTAAGTTGGTAATGGTGCCCCCAAAGTCATTGCTCCCCTAGCCTAGAGCCTGCCTTGTCTGTATTCATTTCCTTCTCAGACTCCTATAATGAATTTTGAGCTTCTCTCTTTCTTCATCATCATCTACTTTGAAAAAAAAAACAGTTTTAGTTATATTGTATACAGACATGATTGCCACTCCAGCAAACAGCCAGTGTAACAGCACTGCCACCTGTTGATTCCCAGCTGTTACAGTATAATCTACTAAAGCTCATATCTAGGTAGCATGCAATTTATCTATAATTACTGCACTAATTCTATCTTGTTCCTAAGCATTTTAGTTATTATTATTATTATCATCAACGGCAGAGTGCGCTTGTCTTACAAGTCTTGAGTGGCATGATAGAGACCAGCCCACCACTACTTTATTATTACTAGGTCGCCATGCTAACTGCCAACAAGAGACATACATCTCCTAAATAAGCTATCTCTTGCTCTTTTTAATACACTCATGTAGATATTAGTGCAAGCACGTATCATATTTATTGAGGAGCAACAAGTTGCCAAGGTTGCAAATATTGTAGTTTCAGCTTTGTACCCTTGATAGTTAAGGCCATGCTTTCCAATCAATTTTTCCAAATCCACAACACACTTTTTTCTGGGGGTTGTTAGAGGTGATTGCAGAAACAACAGATCAAGGTTTTTGGACTGGGGAGATGTAACGTAATCTATGTGTGAAGATGCCTTCTCTACATTCCTTTCATCTGCTTCAGCATCTCTGTTTTTATCTTTCCCAGCTGTTGTTGTCTCTGGCATTTACTCAGAATTACAACTCTCTCTTGTCTCTGGCATGGATCCTGTACTTAAACTAACTACAAGGCCAACCTCATCTGTAATAGGTGAAATAATTAACAGGTTTACTACTATGTAGTGTGTACTACCATTTACCATGGCTAATTGTAACTTTGCAATACATAATGCATGATTCCTTCATAGCTATAATATATTGCTGTACATCCTTCCAAAAATAATTTCTTCTTTTCTTCTTTATATCCTGAAAGCACAATAATATTTCACACTGGCTATATAATCTCTATCGTATTATCACACCACATCAACACAATGTTGCACATACCTGTTGCTGTCCATTCTTTATGACTTCCTGCTGCTGCCTCATCAGCATCACTTCACTGCAAAAGACCATACACAGTTGTGCTCATAAGTTTACACACTCTGGCAGAATTTGTAAGATATGCACCACACTTTAAAGAAAAGATGACTTATCAGGCAAAAGACATTTCATTTACTTTTAATGCTTTCTGCTTGATTATCTCTATTTTCAAAACAATTGGCAGTATTTGACTCATTCTGCCAGGGTATATAAACTTATTAGCACAACTACAGTTGGAGTAGAAATGTAAAACACAGGCAGCATTTTGTTCTCAATGGCCATTCATAGCAGGTTGTGTTTCAGCTGCTCAGCAAATGCATTGTATATTTGCTAAACATTTTCCCTTTCTTAATAGGTTATACATGGCCTACATTCTAAAGCCTAAAGCTAGCTACAAAAGGTAAGCAGTTGCTCTAAGTTACAATTACACGTGTTGTCTGCAAAGTTATTTAGTGAGCTGATGTTAACAGTGCTTGCACATGAAACACCTCACTTAAATGTCAGCAAGGCACAGTGTGTTAATAATGATAGAAACTCAGACAGTATGACAGACTGGAGGGCCAAACACATTTGCTACTGTAACTAGCTGGCTTAATGGATGACAGCTTTACTTACCTGTTCTAAATAAAGCTGATATCTTTGTACATTACACTGTATCCTTATCCAGTGCTGTTATTTTTTCTTTCTTTCTTAGCAGTATCTTTCTCCTTTATTTCTTTATTTTCTCCTGACTATTGTAACATGTTGTATTGTGTCAGCTTCTATCTGTTGTGGTTACCGCACAATTTTTAAATTGTCTTTAGTTTTGGATTTACCCTTGTATGATGTGAAAAGGAAAGGGGGTGAGGGTTAAAATTACATAAAAAATATTCAAGCAAACTGAAAAAAAGATTAGGTGATTGGCATAATATATCAGGGGTCAAGCCCACAACGCCACCATATTGGATTAAGCAGGAGTCAAAATAAACAAATGTGTGATTTAAGATTCGAAACTAAGGTATTTCAATAGCAAACTTTTATATGCGGCTGTTTAATATAACCAGTGTATTTGTCTCCATATTTCTCTCCATGTTTCTAGGTAGCAAGTGCAGGTAAGCAAATAAAGCCGCTTATGTTGACATTTTTGGGCAAGCAGAATTCTAACAAATGTGCTCATATTCCTAAGGTAGCAGTTCTTTTGATATAAAAACTCAATGCCTAATTTCCATAATTTCTCTTTTCTCAATTGCAGGTTACAAGCCTTACTCAAGGGCCCAACAGAGTAGAATCACTTTGTTTATTGGACTGCCGCCACAGCATTGCCACCACAGCACCAGTGACTTATAATTGCTTTGTCCTGGGTATGACGTTAATTAGTCCTGGAGTTTTTTTTGTTTTTTTCTGTCCAACCTGGCCATTGGACCTTACTCTTATTCTATGTTAATTAATGTTGACTTATTTTATTTTCTTACTGTGTTTTTTGTTTTTCTACATTATGTAAAGCACATTGAGCTACTTTTTGTATTTAAATGTGCTATATAAATAAATGTTGTTGTTGTTGTTGTTAATCTGCATCCAGCCCTGCATGCAGGTCCTCCAATTTACATGGAAAAATTTGGGGTTGGTGGCACCATTGGCACCCCAGCCACCATAAAAAACCTCACACTGTTCGAGTGTGGTGTTGAGGTGTCAGCCACTGCACTCGGGCCCCAATCCGGGTGATTCATTCTGTGGTGGGTGAGGCAATGCGTTATCACTGCACACTCCAAACCTCTCTCTTTCTCATTGTAAAATGTTTAAATGAGATGACAGGTTAAGAATATAGATTTTATTGTTTCAATTTCACACACATGGGGTTGTACCATTTGGAAAAGGGTTCCCTTCTTTATGTGGGTAGCTGCATGCAAAACAAGGTTATACCACTTGGGGTGTGGCCATCTTATAATGGATTTACTAAATATCTGTGCATTTATTTATGAGAATTTGAAAGCGTGTGCACTGCAGCTCAACTGGCACAGAAGTGACTCCTTTCCACCAAGAAATCTTGGCCCCTGATTATTATTATTCACACTGCAGGTATTGGAATTGCCATTCTGAGCTACTAAGCCTTTAAGATTTTATTATTTCAACAACTACCCTGTTTATAAGCTGGAGATATCCCAATATACATATGCATTTTATTCTGGAAAATTGGAAGATACTTATTTTCATGCAACATAAGTAAGTGTAATTAACAGTGACAAAACTGAGGTTCTCCTCATTAAAACAAGATCATCATTATCCAAAGCCGATAATCTTTTACTTGCTATTGATAACTCCTTTGTTTCCCCATCACCTCAGGTAAAGAGTCTGGGTGTCATCCTTGACAGTACTCTATCTTTTCAGTCTCATATTAATAACATCACCCGGTCTGATAACTTCCACCTACGTAATATTAATCGCATCCGCCCCTCCCTCACTCCCCATACCACTGCCATTCTTGTTCACAGTCTTGTTACTTCTCGTCTGGACTATTGTAATTCACTCCTCTTTGATCTCTAAAATAAATCTCTGTATAAGCTTCAGCTAGTCCAGAATTCTGCAGCTCGCATCCTTACTTGAACCAAATCTATTCACCATATTACTCCGGTCTTGCAGCAGCTTCATTGGCTCCCGATTAAGTTTTGAATTCTGCTGTTAACATTTAAGGCCATTCATATCTGTCCAACCTTCTTCATGTTGCAATTCCCTCCCATAACCTTATATCCTCTTCCTCCATCCATCTGACCATCGCTCTCGCCCGTTTAACCACCATGGGGAGCAGAACAATTCAGCTCTGGAACTCACTACCTACTGAGCTTAGAAATATCCAATCATTGTCAACCTTCAAATGTAAACTTAAAATCCATCTGTTTAAAATGGCTTTTTTCTCTATGATTACAGTGGCTTTGTTTGGTTTTAATTTTTATATTTTCTGTATTTTCTGATGTTTTAAGTTATTTATAATGTGGTTTTTTTTTTATTTATTGTTTGTTCGGTGTCCTTGAATTCTTAAAAAGGCGCCCTGTATAAATAAAATGTATTATTATTATTTCTGCTAATGGACTGCTAACCTTCAGATAGCATTCTGATTGCCTCAGCTTACAGAGATACTACTTCCTTAAAGTTAGACAAAATGACAATAATAAACTAAGAAAAAGATATAAACAGCTTTAAATATATTTAAATTACTTCAACAATAATCCTAAAACTTAAGTTCTTATTATTCCTAAAATCTACTTTTCCAGTATTGTATTACTTAACAACTAAACTTTGCTCACAACAAATTCAATTTGACATTTTAAAAGGTTTACAAACTTTAAATGAGGGTTGGAGCAAAACTTCTACATTAATATCTGAATTGCTTTGTATGAAATACAAAAAAGATTTGAAAACCATCTAATTGAATAGCATTGGTGTTATCAGGAGATACATCTTTTCATACAATTCCTTATGTTGATCTGTTTATAAATGTTCCATTATAAATGGAAAATTAATTGAAACTGCATTTTTCCTACCATCAGTCTTATATGTGATGTGATGCATCAATTACATTTATGGAAAGAGATTTAAATAGAAATCAAAATAATTTTACTGGAATGCTTTTCTTGGCTATGAGTTAAATGATTTAAACTGATAGCATGCAATGTAAATGTTGAATGCTTTTTCAAAGAGTGATTTACCATACTAGGCAGGGAAAGTCATATTTCTGTCTCGCTAAACAAATTCACAGTTTGCAGTACATTTCTGGTCTGGCTCAACTAAGTCACAATACTTTTATATGTAGTCACAATACATTTCTCTGTCAGACATGACTTATTCACAAGACATTGTTCACTGTGTCACAACAAATGTTTCTGACAAGCACAGCTTACACATTATATACTTTTCTGTGTGGCTCTCAAGTCTGTATTCTAAAGTTCATTTGATGGATGGGATCAATAAACTAATCAAATCATTTGTAGTTCTGTGGGTGATACACCCTGTCAACAACAACAACAACAATTTATTTTTTGTATAGCACAAAATCACGAAAGGAGTGCCACAATGGGAAATCTCAGAAAGAAAACTCAGAAACTGACTGTTAATGTGAAAAGAGCAATGTATGCAATAGTGCCTTAGTTTAGGTTGACAGGAGGAGTTAGCCGGATGGCCATTTAGATGCCATCACCTTGGAAGCATATTTAAAAACCTTTCCCATTGTCTGCAAAGTTTTACAATTTTCACAGTTTTAACTATTGTCTCCTTTTTGGATTAAGTTTGACAAACAATCACTTCTTGGCAATCTTTTGGCTAAGATCAATATGGAGGTAGGCTGATCGCCCACTCATTTTGTTGGTGCAATTTTACTTGAACTGAATTATTTATTTTAGAAAATAACCAGGAGATAAGGTGGAAACCAAGGGACAGGCAATTTTCACAACCAAGAAGATATCAAGATGAATGTCAAAAGCAAAGCAAACCCTAATTTGAAGTCAAAAAGTTGTACCACAAAATTCATTAAAAAGGAAAGCTCTCACAAAATAGACATGTGCCAAATACTTTACTTCTTTCTTCGCCACAAAAACTCAGATAAATACAAACATGCAATGTCAAAAGCACCTTTCCAGAGTGTCCCTGCACTGTGGTAAAATATTGTACTCACGTTCTAGACATTAATTGTGTCTGGAAAGATAACTGGTTTGTATTTGTAAGATAAAGTAGTTTAGGAAATGCTTCTAATACCACAAAACATGACTTCTGTACTCCACAACAACAACATTTTCATCTCTATAGCACATTTTCATACAAGGAATGTATCTCAATGTGCTTCATGCAATATAAAAGAAGACTTACAAGATAAAAACAGAACAGCAAGTCAAAAATGGTAAGTGATATAACTAAATACTAGGGGGCTTTGCCCCCTGCTCGCTTTGCTCGACAGTCCCAAGGCATGCGTGACGCACAAGCCTCTTTGCGGTTCTGCCGCTCGCATATGGGGATGCAGATGTACAATTTAAGCATATTGCTATTTTCATGGGAATTGTTTCATATGCATAATAGCCCTAACAATTTACATTACAGCAAAGTAATTAACCATATTAAAAAATAGTAAAACTTAATAATTTGAAAGTAAATTATGTTTCATGTTGTGTTAGAGTTATTCATTGTGTAATATGATTGTGTTCTGTTTGGCTTTGAAAATAACTCAATAAACTTACACTTTTACTGTAAAACTTCAGTAAAAACTATTTGTTAATTACATTTTCATCAATATTGCATTCAATTTTGATTCTGTGTTTGGACTTCCATCATGACAATGCAACAAATAACTGCCCGTGATTGAATTTCATTTCTTTCTTTCTATTAAATAAAATGACTTTTTTGAATGTCTGAGATTTGTTAAATGTCTTTGCAAAAGCCATTCTAAAGGGAAACTGTTAACGCTTTAATACAAATGGCATATCAAGAACTCCTTTGTTGTCTAATGTTATCCGCGGAAGATGTACTACATTACCTTTCTTGGATACAGTACATCTTTCGTTGTACAGTAATTCATGCGGTGGAAGACCATAAGGTGTTAACGGATGTAGATATTCTTTGGGATATTGTAAGTTGATGTTTTCATCTTCCGCACGATCTCCACCAACTGTTTCAGCATAGTCTATTGATATGTATTTACCCAAATTGCCATATAACCTATTACCCAATTAATTTGACTTCATTGTTGCTCGGTGCTAGGATTGCCCTTGTACTCATTTTTTCTATTGATAACCCTTTGTGATGAAATTCTTTAATAAGATTTGGACATAATAAGTCTTCTTTCTTAAATGGGGAACTTAAAGTGAGGAAAACGTTAAAATTTATAAGAGTTGAGAGTATCGGAACTGTGTCTGTCAAAAGCATTCACACGAATGAGAGGTGACAGTACCGTATGCCTGGTTGAATATGGTTGACAGTAGTGTGTGACTTGAAAAAATCTCATGGCCAAAGTCTCGTCTTGCGGGACTTGAAAAAATCTGTTGAAAAAAGTCTTGTCTTGCCCCAAGAATTTTTTATATAATAGAGAGAAATACTGTAATATATAAAAAATAATTTATATAGAATCAATATGTGCTTACATAGTACAGATACAGTATATAATTAGAAGAATCCTAATTTGAAGCTAAGTTTTTTTAGGTCCATTAAGATAAGGAAAAAACAAAACTAAACAAAATCTGCAGGGGTTCCAGTCCAAAAGACCACCCAGCCCCCAATGGGCATTCTAAATAACATAATGGTGCTAAAATCAGACTTATTTTTAATCTTAATTTTAGCCATTCGATGTAGTGAGCCTCACAGACATTTGGAGTATCTACTTTCATTCACTGTCATAAGCAGCCCAGAAAGGAAAACAGAGAAAAGTAGGGATTAATAATGAAAACACATCCATGAAGTATATGATATTGCAATGCATATACAGTATAACCTATTAGAAGTAGAACAGAAATGCAGTTAAGAGAAGGCCAAATTGAAAAAGTGAGTTTGTGATAGTTTTTTAAATTGGTCAATGGTATTAGTCTGGTGTATCTCTATCGGTAAAGTATACCAGATTGTTGGTGCATAAGCCTCACCACTTCTTTTATGCTTAGCTGTTGGTATAATAAGCAAACCAGTGTTAGTCAATCAGAGGTCACAATTGGGAATCTCAGGGGACAGCTACTGCAAAGTATACAAGGGATTATTCAGAGCTTTATATGCAATTTGAAGTAATTGAAAATCTATTCTAAAGGACACAGTTAACCAATGTAATGACACTAATACTGGTAAGATGTGCTCAGATTTTCTTTTGCTAACTAAGATTCTTGCTGCTGTATTTTGAATTAACTACAACCAGTTGATCTTTCTTAGGTAGTCCTGTTAGCAGAGAATTGCAGTAATCTAGTCAACTAAAAACAAAAGCATGAATTATTTTTCAGCATCTTGCAATGTTATAAAAGTTCTAACATTTGCAATATTTCTTAAGTGAAAAAATGCAGTCCTTATAATATAGTTAATGTGTGGTTTAATGTTCAGATCACAGTCCATGATCCCACCTCCACCATGACTTTTATTTCTAAGACCCTCACTATTTCCATTTTTTCCAACATCTAAACTTTCTGTTTTTTCCTTATTTAGCTTGAGAAAATTACTATTCATCCATTCAGTAATACAAGACAGATATTGAATCAGAGGGCACAGAGAGTCAGTGTCATCAGGTGCTATAGATAAGTAAATCTGTGTGTCATCTGCATAACTCTCGTAGCTCATTTTGTGTTTTGAGATAATCTGGCCTAATGGGATCATGCAAATTGAAAATAATATTGGGCCCAGAATAGATCCTTGTGGTATCCCATATAAAATATCATGGATTATTGAGATACAATCACCATGACCAACAGAAAATATAATGCGTGTTAAATAAGACTGAAAGACCAGCTAGCACAAATTCAGGACAGTTGGGTCATATGTAGGATGATTGCAAAGAGTCATGCTATATGATCTTCCAAGTGAAAGGAAATGAGACCAAGAATTCCCACAAGATGAAGACCTGGAATCACTGTGTACTGTCAAGCAACATCTGCAAAGATTCCCCTAGCAAAAAAGAGAACCTACACAGCAGAGAGAGTAAACAACATTACTGAATGGAGGACTTGTACCCACTCTGCCTGAAAAGGGACCACTGAAAGGGTATGGCAGCAATTTTTACTGTCTCAACCCAAATTTTATTTTCCCACTTCCAATGGCTTCAAACCATCTAGTTCTCTGTCTTGCCTTCCTCCCTGGAGTACTTCCATCTTCTTGTGCCCTATACAAGGGCAAAACAAAAGGGAGGAGATGGTGGGAATCAACCTGGGCAAAGAGATGATAAAAAAAATGTCCAGTGGAGATCACAGATGATTGCCTGCAGAATGCGGTTGTGGAAATTCTGGTGCCCATGACCATGTCCCTATATGACCAGTTTGGGGAACTCATGTTCCAGTTCCAGAACCAATAGATATTCCCCACAACCAGAACTGAAAATAAAGAGCACAGTGTCCACTAACTCTCTTTTTTTCTTTCTAAAATAATCGCAAATTTTTATCATTTTACCATTAAAATGAGGAGTATCAAAAACTAGTGCAGGAGACATGTGATGCTGATTTTGTTTTGTCTACCAAGATATGTAATATGCATATTTGCTGTAGGAGTTCATCCTACCTTTTTCAAAGTCTTTCAACATTGCCATTTGCTTATACCTCTTGATCTGTGAGCTAATTAGGCTTACGAGTGTATATGTCTCCCATGATAGGAATGTTTTTTTAGAATTCTAACAGATCATGTGAGCCCAGCTTACAAAGGACAACAGTGCAACAAGCATTGATGCTAGAGGTTGGTTTTAACTGCCGCATAGAGATATAAGGGTACAGTTGCAATGCATGCAGACTGCTCAAGAGGACAATAACTGAATCATCATTGTGAGATGCAGTAGGATATGCTAGAACCTGCTCAACAAACTATACCTTGAGCCAGGCTAAGAGCTCTGCCTGTTTGAAGATTTACCTTGTTTTCACCGTCAGGGCAATTAAACAAACTATTTCCTGATCACATACTACTTTTCAGGCTACAGGGTTATCAGGTTTCAGGAAGCACTAGGCCTCAACTGTATTCCAGGCCCTGGTTCTTGACAGCTTAACTGTGCCCCCTTAGGAAGGTTGGACCGTAATATGGGAACAAAGGGAAACATACACCACATTGAGTGATGAGAAACACCATTTCAAAAAAGTAAGCAACAGGTTGGAATAGGTCATGCTTAAACTCTGTTTCTTTCAAGCTAAAGTCCCTGCAAGACCTCTATCATTATGTTTCAGATATATAATGTTAGCTGGAAAATACCAATGAGGGCTTGAAATGGTACCTTGAATCAAAGTGCAGTCTTTCATTGGAGAAGTGTTAGAAGTGCAGCTTCTTCAGGTAAAATCTACAAGCCCTTGACAGAGCTGCAAGGTAAGGTTAGATTAGGATCACGATGAAAAAGGAGGTGGTAAGAGTGTTAAGGGGCTACTACTAAGGCCTCTGGTCATCAAAGAACACCAAGGCAGCTGTAGTCAGCAATTTTCTAGCAGGTATCTCTAACACTTTGGATGTTAGGAGTATTCTGTGTGTATTAGGAGTTCTCTCTTTCATTTAACAAGGGATTCCTATTCAACCCCCTGTAAAACAGACTTGTGGAGTTTTAGAGTTCATTTCTAGAGCACTAGGTACAAGGAATGAGCCATCTCCGGAATCCTAACACCTGACAGAATCTCACACCACATACTACAAGTTCTGTACAGGTTTCCAACTGAGAAATTTACATATTAATGTTACTATGACATTACTCATTATGATAACCTACAGGTAATATTCAGATAACATAATGGTAATATTAATTTGTTTGCTGGGACTGTCCTTCAAAAAGAGAGCACAGCTGATGAACACAACAAATGCAAATCAACTGTTTCTTGTTTGTGAGTTAATCAGCTGCACAGGACAAGACAGCAAACACATGGCTTGAACATCAGTCAGCTGTATAGACAAGAAGAAAATGTGACAGAAACAGACAGGCAAATAAAAGTGAGGAAGAATATGTGGTGCAAAACCCTATGAGGCCCTCTCAATTGCCTTAAAAAATTGTAGCTAATAGGAGTATTACATGAAGCTCATGTGAGCTAATCAGACAGCATGGACACCTGCCTACAATCTAGATACAGCAACATATAAAGCCCAACATTTCAACAAACTAAACTCTAAAATGCATTGTAAAGATTCAGATAACTGCTTACTTCACCACAAAGAGTCTCCATCCCAAACATATAGTTAGGGCCTGGCAAGATCACCTTTGATAAGATTTTACAAGATCTGCATGAAGACACAGGAAGTCAAATAGGAAGGTTTTAAATTGACGGTTGCTCCAAATCTAGAAGTGTGAAAAAAGTGCCATTTTTTGACCAATCAATGGAATTCGTTTTTTTTTTTTTTGCTGGCAACTGGCAGTCCTGCTTTTTGAGTATGTGTGAGTATAGATGGTAGGATTAAAAGTAAAGCTGGTGAAAAAAAAATTAGTTATGCAGAAAGAGGACACAAAGGCTAAATTCAACAACCAGTTTTAAAAGTGTCTGGAAAGACTACAGGGTGTTAAGTTTGTGGATAGAAAAGAAGGTGTTACACTGGATCTATAACAGGCCTGTGCGGTTATAAATTAATCCTTCCCAGTATCATAGATATGTTCTTCACAGTGCACTTAAAAAGCAAAGCCACCAAAGAGGTGACCAAATGCTGTCAAGCCTTCTTCAATGGCCTAAAAAAGCAGACAGACTAGGACTGATTGTTCCTCAAAAATCCTTTTGAAAGCCTTTCAAAGGAAAATCAACTATGTCTTTTTGTCACCTAGAGAAGAATGAAGGCAAGCAAGCAATATTTCAAAAACATGGAGGAAATAAATACCATCATCAGTAGTCACATTCATATTCACAGATAAAAGTTTACACAACAGGATGGAATTAAAAATACAATGATTTGAATGAAGATGAATTCTGCTTAATGACCAACTGTGATGTTTTCAATCTTCACAGGCTACAAACGGCACTCTACATGAAAAAGGTCAGGTTAGTGTAGCTGTTAGACTTGGTCATGCAGAAGAACTGTTGACCAGCAATTTCAAATGTGTCCTAGACCAAGTTTCAATGAAAGTCTTTAGCAGAGTCTGCAACCATAAAAACTGTTTTTGGACCAACGACACTGTTTTTAGCAGTGACTTTATACAAAAACCCCTTGAAATTTAAACATAATAGCATCAGTTTTTCTATCTCTGCATCTGGATGGCAAACAAATCCACACCAACCTCTGCAACCTGTTATTTGCTAATCGGCATTCTGTCACAGAGGATTTTCTGCTGTGGGACGCAACTGGTAGATGAATAAAGGATAAACCGCTTATAGTGAATCGAGAAGAGTTAAAAAAAATAATGTACTCTAACTTCAATGTCACCTCCAGTGACAGTTCCACTGGACACTTTTTGCTCATCAAATCTGGAAATTTGAGAGCTGAAATCCATTTTGCTTTTTAATAACTAAGATGAACATGATTGTGTATGCAGCGTTAGAAGATATAGTTGAAAATTATGTGCCAATGATGTCTGTATTATTGCAGGTAATCTGCTGAGTGCTGTGGATGTGACCGGTACAAACTGAATTATATTCTACAGTGGTCCAGGCATATCCCAAACAAGTATAACAGAGGGAAATACAATCATGTGAAAAAGAGACTTCAAGGATGAGAAATCTTTACCCATGCCAGACAGGTAGGAGTGCAGTGGCTTAATATTCCTATCAATGACAGTAAAAAAAAGTCATGTTCACAAAAGTGATACAGGTTATTAAAGTTGCAATAATGGATTCTTACACTGGGTGTTGTCCTGTGCTGGAAATGAACAGCATTCATTCTCTCATCAAAAAGTCATTCTCTATGGTTCAAAGAAGTTAGTAGAGTTGCCTGAATTAGAAAGGTTTGAAGCTCTGCATCTTTCCTAAGCATTCTTTTTTCATGCTCCAAAAGCACTCTAACCTGAATATCCCTGGTGCTTTATAAAAGTATTTTGACAATGGTTTTAAATTTAACTTTTTAAGTTAGTATGGACTGAATTGTATTCATTTTTATCATGAGATATTACAGTTAACAAAAAAAGTTTCATTAAATTGAAGTCAATTTGAAACCCCCAGTCTCCGCATTCTTGTGTAAAAGTACCTGCTAACCTGAATCTCATGTGTTGTCTTTAAGGCATGGGAAAAATTAGTGTTTTCTTTATGTTCTGAAAAGATCAGAAATTGGATGACAGAACCTGAATGATTTGTGCTAAAAATGAATTTGTATTACTGGGACAATTGTTTTGTAGATTGAGGGCAAAGAATTAGTTATAAAAGCATTAAAAAATATATTTCCATATGTACACTGAGGACAGTAGTGTGTTGATACAGGCAGATCCAAATTTTGTGTTTGATTCTGTGGCTCTCAGAATGGTCTTGGTCTGTTCTGAAAAGGATAGTGGATTCCCGTAAAATGCACACATCCAGCTGACAGGATTTTCTGTGCTTGCTCTGAAATTCAAAGCAGTCTCTCCTGTATGCATAATACCAAGACAAAAAAAAAATTCTTTTCATTTGTCATATTTGATTGATCTGCGGTGGGCTGGTGCCCTGCCCAGTGTTTCCTGCCTTGTGCCCTGTGTTGGCTGGGATTGGCTCCAGCAGACCCATGTGACCCTGTAGTTAGGATATTCCGGGTTGGATAATGGATGGATTATTGATCTGATTGATACCAAAGAATCTGGAAGAAGACAAAGGTCCTACATTATTTTTTTTTGTTTTTAGTTTTTACAGCATTTAATTTCTCATAACACCTTAAGCTATTTGACACTTTAGCCTGTTTCATGGAAAAAAGAATTAAGGGACGTACAACTGCTGGTCATTAAAATAAATAAGATAAATGCATTATATTGGTCTGAAACTTGAAGGATGGACTGGTTATGGTAGAATGTGAGGGAAAGACCCACCAAAGTGAGGAGTCTGATGTACCCTACAGGTGCCCTGTAAAAGGATTGATTAAGTGTCTTGGGATTAAACTGTTTCTGAGCCTCAAGGATTGTGCAAGAAAGGCTCTGAAGCATTTGCTGGATGGGAGAAGTTCAAATAGACGGTGGAATGGGTGAGTGGAATCCACACTGATGCTGGTGGCTTTCCTGAGGCAGCATATGTTATGAATGTCCTCCAGGGCTGGTCGCTATATCCCAATAATCCTCTGTGCTCTTGACACAACCCACTGCAGAGCTTTCCGATCAATTACCGTTCATCTGTCAAACCACACACACATACAATGGGTTAAAATACTCTCAGTGGTGCCCTGACAGTAACAATGCTAAAGCAGCTATGGTATTTGGAATAGTTTGCCATTCCGTGCACCATTATATTGTTACAGAATAATTACAATCAAGTGTGTTAAATTTGTTAACAATCTCAAATCTGGAGGTGGAGAAGGAAAGGTAATCAGTGACAGCACCCTTTCTCTGTTTGGTGTGTACAGTATTTTATAAAGCCCACGTCATTGATGTGAATCTAAAAACGAAAGGGAAAAGACACAAAAACAGTAGCACTGCTTTGTGGCTTTATGCCATGTTTAGTTTTTATACATCGTGAAATGACACACATTAATGAATATATACAGTTTGAGCCACGTCAAACAGCCGCCTGGAGCATGACAGGTCCATGACAGGACCATGACAGGACCATGCACGATCCGTGCACGGAATGTGATCCCCCGTGATGACGCAGTTAACGATGCCCCGCCCCCATGCGCTTTCTAAAAAGATGGTTGCAATGCTGTATAATCCCGCCAGATGGAGCATTGACTGCTTCAGTTAACTGCAGTGTCCAGGAAGCCCTACACCGTATCTTTAATATACTGTACAGGCAGTTCTTGTATTGTCAACATACTGTAGTTTCATAAATAGATGACGTGGTAAAAAAAACAACAACAAACCGATTAATAAAACAGATTTGTTAAATCACTCAATACACAACCCATGATGATTATGCTATTTATTATTAAATAATGAATTAATAAAACTAGTTAGTAAAATATTTTTTAAGACATCCTTAATAATCCTTAAAGACAAACGCCCTCTGCCAGACATCTGCCAGATGAAAAAGATGACGTCGCATAGACGTCTCCGCGACGTGTGTGTGCTATCTGGGTTAACAATCCTTAAAGACACGGTACGTCTGTAATTTATCTATACCGATCATTGTAGGTACGGAATACAAATGCAGGCTATGTACAGTATTTTACATTACGGTGTATTTTACCTAGTTCCATTTAATATACTGATAAATTATATTTTGCTGCAAAGCGTCTTTTTGATTAAAAGAGGAGTGACATTGTGAGTTTGTGACACTGACAGTAAGCTGTAATGTTAACTCCAGACTTGGTAAACAGACCATTAAGTTATCTAAAGTTACCTCTGACCGCTGCTGGTGCTGCCAGTGATTTTCAAAACGGCCAATAAAAAACTAATCTGGGAAATAATCTGTAAACTACCCCGAACAAATTTTATAAAAATAAATAAAATAAATAAAGTCACCACTTAACACTATAATTACCAGAGCCTACGAAAAAACTCGTAGATCCGTCCCACCCATCCGTCAGTGTAATAGGAAACATAGCACAGAGAGGTGTGTACACTGCAACAAGTACACATGTCGTAAATGTTGGAAGGGTGTGAGGGAATTGTTAATATTTGAATGGGATGATTTTATATAGCACGGATCGGAAATCAGCAGTTCTTAGCATTGCCCCAGGCAAGCTGTCTTATCAACCGCCTACTGTAACTTGCTTTATTTTTTCTTCACTTATAGTCTAGAATAAAAGTGCACTTGTTTTGTTATACTTGTAAACAACAGATGTTCCTGTGTTTGAGCAACACGGGTATGCTCAAAAAAAATAGACGTGTAATACCACGAAAAGTGCACGCAGGCATAGCAGTTCGCAAAAGCATTGGTACGAGAATGCAGTCACAAGTACGCTGCAGAGCTATAGCGCGTCTTCAGATTGGGGGGGGGGAGGTAGGGAAGGATCTTGAACACGACTGAGAGAATGAAAAGTGAATAAAAAAAAAACTAACCTTTACAAGTATCATAAATTACACTGGCTGTTACACACTGAAATCAAATGTATGTTTTTATTTTAAAATAGTAAGAATAAGACCAGTTTACTTTTCAAAAGAGAATCATGCAGGATCGAACTCATGACCTTTTGATTACTAGTCAGCAGCTGATACCATTACACTACCATGGCAGTTAAGATGTATATGTGTCAATGTGGCATGCTAATGCGGCTTTTTTTCCTGCAGTTATATTTTTGGATAAAAGCATACTTGTTCTGTTATATTTGTACCTTTTGTGAAGCTGTTAATTTGATATTTGGACTTCAGGCTTCATACATTATATAGTTTATGCCTACATTTTGTCATTTACTACTACAATATGAAAAACGTTTCTGTTTTAAAAATGTGTTTACACGGATTACTGTAGAAACGGAACACACGTGAAATACGTGTATTCCAAATAATGATCTATTATTTCCACTCTAAAACTTTACTTCACTCCCAGATAATCAATCAAGGCATGAGCTGGGAGAAGTTTGTGCACTTTCTAAGTCGATGGGGGGATGGAATAGCCGGCTACTTGCAACTTTTCTTTATCTGCACATTTAGATTAACAAAAGATGCTGGCGGAGAGGTGAGAACGGTATTAAGAAGCGATTTAAGGTGGGACGGATCTACGAGTTTTTTTGTAGGCTCTGGTAATTCTAGTGTTAAGCCGCCATCTTAATCTCTGTAGTGCAGTTTGGTAGCATCAGTTCGGCGGGGGAGGGGGTGGGTTGTTAAAATCACGTGATTGCAACTCAGCACAGCTAAATTGCTGGCGTGTGTTAACGTGTTCTTGAGAACAAAGCGCCATCTAGTGGTGGAACCAGGTAAATGAATAAATAGGGCATGAATGGGCGTGTTTACTGTGAAATCTTGACACGCCTTCTGTCAGTAGAGGGGGGGGGATCATGGCGTGCATAGGGCAGCCGTACGCCATTCGCACGCCATTCACACAGCCGCAGCTATTTGACGTGGCTCCATCCGTACAAGCTTCCATTTAACACTACTTTCAAATCAGAAACTTTACTAAAAGGAACATACCCGAATTTTCAATATGTCCCACCAATTTCTATTCCAGAAGAAATACTGGTCAGTCTTGAAGACTCAGACAGCATCTCAATAATATATAAAAATATTTTAAATTAGTCTCTTCCTTTCAAAGATACTAGGGTAAGGTGGGGAAAGGATCCTTCACTTAATATCTCAGAAAAGGAGTGGCATGCAGCCATGCATTTAATACACTTTAGCTCCATATGTGCAAAGTATTCCATCATTCAACTTAAAATCTTTTATCAATCACATTTATCTCATTTAAAAATGTCCAAAATGTATCTAGGC
The DNA here is from genome assembly GCA_026402145.1 of Polypterus bichir lapradei. Taxonomy (NCBI): domain Eukaryota; kingdom Metazoa; phylum Chordata; class Cladistia; order Polypteriformes; family Polypteridae; genus Polypterus; species Polypterus bichir. Next base: position 7,665,333 of record JANRMT010062819.1, read on the forward strand.
CAAGATTCCAGGTCAAATGAACGTTGCAATTTAGCTCCAGCCTCACTGGCTACATGTTTTGGAAATTAACATCATTTAAGACAAAAATCTTTGTATGCATTTCAGACGGCCTTGGTGTCATAATCACACCTAACCCATTAACAGCTGTGTTTGGTCTACTTCCGGATGGGCTGAAATTGGTTTAATTAATATTGTCTATGCCACACTACTAGCATGTAGACACATCTTGCTTAACTGGAAGAATCCAAGCCCCCCTGTTATAAGTCATTGGATAAGTGGTATTACATACTACTTGAAAATGGAAAAGATCAAATTCTGTCTTAGCGGATCTGTTCAAAACTTTTTTAAAAATATGGCAAGATTTAATTAGTAACTAGGCTGACCCGCCTTTTAAGGCGACCGACTTTTAAGTTGACCACTTCCTAAGGCAATTCAATATGTAGATCAATTTGATATTTATACAAACTCATTCATTTGGTTATATTGCATTTGAGCGGTATTACTTTAATACTCGTAGTTTCTGTTATTTTTGTGATAAAATGTAAACTTTTTTTCTATATTGAGGTCGCCCTTTTGAACCCCCCTGATATTTACTACGCGGTGAGGCATTTGTACTCCATCAACATTAATTATTTACAGAGACATAATTTTGTCTATTTTTCCAGCGCATCGCGCACAAAAGCAAGGGAACGATGGGAGCACCAGAACTCTGCTCACATCATGTCGCTTCGTACCGCAAGCTGCAAGTAGTAAGTCTGTGATAAGCGGAATACCGCTACGCTTTCCACTCACGGGACGGAAGGACAATCCCGACCGCTTTTATATAGTAAGAAAGAAGAAGAAGATATCGCACAGTCTGGAGTAGAAAATCATCTTTTACCTGGAAAAACGAAACTACAAATCCCATCGTGCATTGCAAAATGGACGGGGCGTGTGTGAAACTCTGCGCCTGCGTAGCACTCACGGGATGGAAGGACACCCGACCACTTTTATATAGAAGGACATTTTAGAAAAAGCATTTACGACCTGGGGAAAGGACATTCTTCAATCTTTGTTGTTTTTATAGATTTGCTCTTGCTGTTGGTTCTTCTCTCTGTCTCGAGTTGGGGTTGAATTTTGTTTTGTTAAGTTAGAATTGATTGTATGGAATGTTATTTTCTTCAAATGAAATAAAACAATAAAAATCAACATCCAATCAATAGAAATGGACAAGTATACTTTTTATGCATGTTACTCCTGGTTTAGAAGCCCTAAATATATTTTTAATTTCTCAAATGTTTGGGAACATCTTCTTTAGACTTAATAGAGGTTAGTACCTGCATGTGTTTTCAGCTCCTTACCTTTGTGAAATTCAAACACCTACAGTTCTGCTTGAAAGTTTGTGAACCCTTTAGAATTTTCTATATTTCTGCATAAATATGACCTAAAACATCATCAGATTTTCACTCAAGTCCTAAAAGTAGATAAAGAGAAACCCGTTAAACAAATGAGACAAAAATATAATACTTGGTCATTTGTTTATTAAGGAAAATGATCGAATATTACATATTTGTGAGTGGCAAAAATATGTGAACCTTTGCTTTCAGTATCTGGTATGACCCCCCCCTTTGCAGCAATAACTGCAACTAAACGTTTCCGGTAACTTTTGATCATTCCTGCACACCGGCTTGGAGGAATTTTAGCCCATTCCTCCGTACAGAACAGCTTCAACTCTGGGATGTTGATGGGTTTCCTCACATTAACTGCTCACTTCAGGTCCTTCCACAACATTTCGATTGGATTAAGGTCAGGACTTTGACTTGGCCAGTCCAAAACATTAACTTTATTCTTCTTTAAGCATTCTTTAGTAGAACGACTTGTGTGCTTAGGGTCATTGTCTTGCTGCATGACCCACCTTCTCTTGAGATTCAGTTCATGGACAGGTGTCCTGACATTTTTCTTTAGAATTCTCTGATATACAGTAATCCCTCGCTACTTCGCGGTTCACTTTTCGCGGATTCACGACTTCGCGGGTTTTTAAACATAGTAGTAGTATTTCCTAGTCTAAGAACAACAAAACAAGTTCGGTGACTAAGTGCGTTGTAACACGGGCTGTGATTGGTACATGGAAGGGAGACGACAAATCACAGCTTCCCGCTTTCTAATCGGGCCCGTGATTGGTGCTTTGACTGATGTCCAGATCCCACAGCATCTCCCCTTGTCTTCAGGATCAGGATCTGCAAGAGCGGTCACAGGAATGGGACGACGATATGGTTCGATCGGTTCAATTTTGCAACAAGGTTGACGACGTCATGACCGCCTACAAGCTGCTCTTCGACCAGAAAAAGAAGCAGTGGCAGCAACTGCCGATCACAATGTTTTTGCAGCCTCGTTCCTACTACTACTACGGATACACCTTCGGAAACCGTGGAAGAGGTGCCCCATGAAATGGCACCGCCGTCTGAAGAGACGTAAAATACAGTCATCGGCTGCGTAGTAAAAGCCATCATCACCTTCATTGTCATCATTTTTACTGCACAGCATATTCATCATCACGTCATATATAGCTACGTGTACTTCGCTATACAGTAACTGTAAACTTATCTACCGATTTCATATTGCTTAACAGTTGTCCCTGTTATTAATAGAGTAAAGGGTGGGTTGTAAACAGTACAGGGAGGGTTTAAAAATGTCCAAATACATGTTAAATAATTAAATAAATATGGTGTCCCTACTTCGCGGAAAATCAGTTATTGCGGCCGGCCCGATAAACGAGGGATTACTGTAATTCAGAATTCATTGTTCCATCAATGAAGGCAAGCCCTCCTGGCCCAGATGCAGCAAAACAGGCCCAAACCATAATACTACCACCGCCATGTTTCACAGATGGGATAAGGTTCTTATGCTGGAATGCAGTGTTTCCTTTCTCCAAACATAACACTTTTCATTTAAACCAAAAGGTTCTATTTTGGTCTCATCCGTCACAAAACATTCTTCCAATAGCCTTCTGGTTTGTCCACGTGATCTTTACCAAACTGCAGATGAGCGGCAATGTTTTTTTTGGAACCCTGCAATGCACACCATTGTCGTTCAGTGTTCTCCTGATGGTGGACTCATGAACATGAACATTAGCCAATGTGAGAGAGGCCTTCAGTTGCTTAGAAGTTACCTTGGGGTCCTTTGTGACCTCGCCGACTATTACACGCCTTGCTCTTGGAGTGATCTTTGTTGGTCGACCACTCCTGGAGAGGGTAACAATGGTCTTGAATTTCCTCCATTTGTACACAGTCTGTCTTACTGTGGATTGGTGGAGTCCAAACTATTTACAGATGGTTTTGTAACCTTTTCCAGCCTGATGAGCATCAACAACTCTTTTTCTGAGGTCCTCAGAAATCTCCTTTGTTCATGTCATGATACACTTCTACAAACATGTGTTATGAAGAGCAGACTTTGATAAATCCCTGTTATTTAAACAACACAGGGTGCCTACTCACACCTGATTGTCATCCCATTGATTGAAAACACCTGACTCTAATTTCAACTTCAAACTAACTGCTAATCCTAGAGGTTCACATACTTTTGCCACACACATATATGTAATATTCGATCATTTTCCTCAATAAATAAATGACCAAGTATAATATTTTTGTCTCATTTGTTTAACTAGTTTCACTTTATCTACTTTTAAGACTTGAGTGAAAATCTGATGTTTTAGGTCATATTTATGCAGAAATATAGAAAATTCTAAAGGGTTCACAAGCTTTCAAGCACAACTGTAGCTTTAATATGTATTGAAAAAAAGAACACCTCAAATGAATCACCCACATAACAGTTGGACATTACGTTTTTATAGATAGTTTCAGCCAAAGCTGAGCTGTGACAAAGCTGAAGCATTAGCAGCTAAATAATTTATGATAATTCTTACAGCCTTCACCTGTCCTATAAATCCATTGATTGAGGACTACAAGCAATTCAGCCCTATAATAAATAAGATCTCTCTAGAATGCTCTTGATGGTCAGCTTTTTGACATTAACAGCTGGCACTCGAAAAATGTATATAAAAATGTTTTTAAGTATGCAGCTGAGTCACCTGGGTGTTGGCAGCAATTGCAACCCAAAGGAAATGGAAGAGCAATATGTGGTACAAAACCCAAAATGGAAATCAAAGGCAATACTACTTAGATATCACAAGAGCCTGCTTCACACCCTCTCTAACACAGTCAGCGTGTACACTTTTCAGTTCAGCTAGTTGAGAGTGTTAAAACACTGCAGTGCCAAGAAAAAAAAACTACTAAAAAAAACAAAAGTCTTAAACAAGAGCACTGAACAAAACATGCCTGTAAACATAAAGACTAATGTGCAATAACACAGAATCAAATATAAAAGTACTTCAGAATGGAACACATTATGACTCATAAGCACGGAGTATTTTAAAATTAAATCTGTTTCATACCATAAATTATATTTTTTCCTGAAAAACACATACAGTACGAAAAATCTTCATTTATTTAGTGACTAATTTAAAAGTGTGTCCCCCAAGACTCAAGCCATTCAAGGGGATTATTCTGCCCCATATCAGAACAAGCTTACTATCATCACTACATACCACCAAATGCTCCAGAGTTGTTTTTTTAAGCAATGTCAGATACATTGGGATCTGTCATAAATTTTAGTGAATCAACACTATGCTTTCAGAAAATTTTCACTATTGTATTTCAGAACAATCATCATTTTATTATTTTTTGTACTGAAAACCATTTTTCTGTTTTATTATCGGTGCGGCTATATTATTTCATATTTGTCTAGTTGATTACTATCTTGTAACCAAATCATTTCTGTCCACTGCCTTCAGGGAACAATGTGCTCTCATGGTACCAAGGCATAAAAGTTTTTGTGAACAAATTACAGCACTTACTCTTCAAAACATTTCAATGTACAGTGTGCGTGTGCTAAATTAATATTGTAGAGGTAAGCAGATGAAAGTTTATTTTCAGTTTCCTGGAAATGGATTAGTGCTCCAGTTAGGGTTAGTTTCTGCCTTGTACCCAGTGCTACCGCAGTAGACTCATCTGAGCTCCCAACCCCACTGCCCACCAACCAACATTAGATTAAACTGGTTTCAGAATATTATGTTAATCTACTGCTCCAATACTTGTTTAAGAAATTGTGTGCCTGTTAATTGATTAATGATTTTGGGAATTTACTCAGATTGCTAAGAAACTGGCTGTAGTGCTTGCTTCAGACGTGTTTAGGTTTAGGATACATCTTCTCAGCTTCCCACTCCCAGGCCTCACCTGTAATTGACTAACTAATGGTCCAGCTTTGCTCCTCTGATCCAAAAGGTTCATGATTTTTTTAAGTATTGCTGTATATATATATATATATATATATATATATGTATTTTATAATGTTGAATGCGGAAAACTCATGCTATTTGTACAAGGGATTATGATATGCTAACATCGACCTGAGACAGTAACCATTGAGCACACTGCCTTTTTTTTCTATGTGGGTGTGGCAATGAGCTGTATCAGCATGTACTCCTAACCTCTCTCTCTCTCTTCCTTGCGTTTTCTCTCTCACGTTCTCTCTCTCGCTCTCACTCGCTCTCTATTGTGCCTACGTGACCACACGGTAATACCCAAACTATTCCGAAGCTACATTTGCACTGATTTGTGTCTTTTGTATCTCATACCCTCATACACCTTTATCGTAAGAGCATCCCTTATCTATGATGGAGCGTTCGATCAGAAAATAATATGAATGCTAATTTTAAATTAAACGTCGTTGAAGTAGCAAAAGAAATTGGTAACTGCGCTGCTGCAACAAAAATCGTTGCATCTGAGAAACTGATGCGAGATTGGAGGAGGCAAGAAGATGTAAAAACAAAGAAGTCAGGATATGATTTTATGATTGATTTTTTGGGTTTCAAGACCCAACTTATATGTAAG
>JANRMT010062819.1:7671662-7781617 GCA_026402145.1 Polypterus bichir lapradei
TATATATATATATATATATATATATATATATATATATACACTGTATATATATTGTGATGGATGGCCATTACACGGCTGAGATACCAGCTGGATGGAAGGACCAGGGGAGCCAACATCCACAAAACACTACCTTCCCTGGGATTTAAGAGGGCAGCCCTCTTGAGTGACTGTGGCACCATGGATTCCCGCAGGGCACGCTGGGAATTGGAGTTTGATGGAGCACTGTTGGGTTCCATGGGCGGGGGGGGGGTTACTAGGGGGCGCTGCAGAGACGGCAAAGCCGTGCTATATTGGGTTTCCATCTCACCAAGGAGTAATTCCAGTTAACCCTGATGAGCCATCTGAAACACTCCCAGGTGTAACATAAAAGGAGACACCTCATTCCATTCGGGGAGCCAGAGTTGAGAGGAAGAGGGACGAAGCTTGCCCATACTTAAATAAGTACTTAAATCATGAAGTGAATACACACTGTATTGCAGAAATAAATTAGAGTCAACACAAAGGAATTTAAAAAATGAATGGTATAACTTAAACTTAAACAATGAAATGAAACCTGAACTTTTAACAAAACCACTACTTGAGCAAGTACGACATGATTTTCAGTGGTTTCCTAAAAGGCAGGATGAAATGAAGGCTGTAAGAAAATGAGGCCAATGTATTATAAGCACCTACAAAATAACAGCAAAAAAATCTTGTGCTAATTCTCAAATTAGCATAGCATATAAAACACAGACGTGTCAAAGTAAAACTAAATGGCAGAAATGACTGTAGACTTTGAATGCACTGCTTAAGACTGATTCAACTGAAAGTATAAGTATCTCCTAAATGGACATACATTAAAACTTGTGTTAAAACTCTGCAAATACAATCCTCAATTGTTCATCATCATCAACGACTTGATAATTATACTCTACCCAAGTGTTCTTCAACTGGTGAGGTGTTAAAATAATAATGTAATGCCCCTGGGTCCTGACCTGAAAGAAACGCACTCCTCAGCTGTTTGAGATCTGTCTGAGGAGGACAGGATTAAATGGAGAAGCCAACATAAAAGCAGCTCTACAATTGTTGTTTTGCAGACACAGCACTTAGAGTACACTGTAGCAGCTAGGAGACGTTTCAGGGTTCGATCTGGCAGGGTGCTGTGTCTGCAAATGGAAATTTTTGATGGCATCTCCAGTAGTCAAGACCTTTCAGATAATTTAGAACATGTATGACATGTTTGGTAGAAATGTGGTGGTGTGCCTTGGGATTTTTGGGTTACAAACCCTTTGTGGAGGTGCAAAAGGAAGAAGCATTAGGACTTGAAGAAGGGATGGGGTACCAGCAGGTAACTTTGTTTAACTACAGATAAAAAAATTGAAATAGCATGCAAGGGTGCTTAAACAAGTCTCCAAAATTAATAGGATGATGAGAGCATTCTGTAGTCTCCAAGGATTGGTTTCAGACTTAACACTGCCTGCCTACTGTGGAGTCAGGATTTAAGTGTCAGTTGCATGAAAGGGGTGGAGCTTCTGGGCAGGAGCAGGACTGAGTCACGGGTTCTCTAGTGAGCAAGTCTCAAAACTGCAGGTGGAGAAGGAAAGGTAATTAGTGACAGCGCCCCCTCTCTGTTTGGGGTGGTATCATTTACTTTCTGAGAGCCCTGAAGATGTCCCCTAAGCTTTTTGGAGGTTTCACTATAATACTGGTGCCAGTTCAAAACAGAGCCCAGAGAGAATATGCAAGCTACACAGATGCAAGTAACAATTTCATTACACTATGTACATATAGCAAAAAACTTGAACTTAACAGTCAGTAACCAGAGATTTCAATCCAGACTTTTGAATATGTAATGAAGGAGCATAAACTGGTGTATGAACCATATTTTAATGGCCAGTGGTCTTTTTATTTCTTTAGCTATTGTTATGGACCCCCCAGGCATCAGCAAGTCCAAACCCCGACATGAACACAGAATCACAGTCCCGGGTCCAAATAAAGGTTGTTCATTAATCACAAATACATTCAACACAGTACAAAAAGCACAACCCACAAGTTTCGCTTCTCTTCCCAATAACTCTCTCACCACCGCACTGCCCTCCTCCAGTCAAGTTTTGCCTGTCTACCACCCAGCTCCGACTCGCCTGGATAAAGTAGTGTAGTCCCTTTAATTACGGACCTGGGAGTACTTCCGGTGCCAGGGTGATTGCCCAATAAAAGCACTTCCAGGTCACATGGAAGTCCATTATCACAGTAGGGGGATTGCTTCCCTGCAGTGCCCTCTCGTGGCACCTTCCCAGTTTGGCTGCCTTGCTGGCTTCCCACTGGGCATGGATCTCCGGGACTGCTGCCATCTAGCGGAATAAAAACTCTCTTCTTTTACAGGGGCTGTCCATTCATCTCTTCCTTCAGGGTTTGCTTCCTGTTTCCTTCCTGGCCGGAATGCCTGTCCACCCCACGTGGCATCTACACTATATTTACTACTTGTAATTTTTTTGTGTATCATGTATTGTTACATGATAAAAAATAGGCTTGTTATTTACAAAGTAGGTTTGTTATTTTGTGTTTCTTACAAGAGTAAAACTTCCTTCCATCCATCTATCCATCCATCCAGTTTAATTTTCCAGCCTCAAAAGTATATTTATTGTATATTTGTACAGGGAGTTCTTATTGTGCCATTCAAAAACTGTTGAAATGGCAACTTGATCTGCATCAGTTAAATAGAATATGTTGTTTTAATACATTTGTACAAGAATAAACATTCAATCAATAATAGTATCTGATGGATAAATGTAGGAAGAGGAGTGCTGAGAGTGCAGGAGCATACTCAGCTGGAGTTCACAGCACCAGAAGCTTGTCAGAATATAACTGTATAGAAATTCAGAATCAATTAAAGGTGGTATAAAACTACTATCAATTAATACTTTTGGATGGACAAAGAATTATCATGAATAAATGTGAATACAATTGAACAACAGCCAAATATGACCTTGCTTTGATATCAAATTGTAAGAGAAGAATTGCTTCATTACATACTAAGTATGTGGAGATGGGTACTAGATAGAAATATATCTCAGGTTTACTTGTATCTAACCTTTATTTAAAAAGGTTAATCTTTTGCATATTAATGCAGGCGTTGGATACAAATTGTGTATATATAACAGACCTGGGCATTGTACAGCCCGTGGTCACGTTCTGTCTGCCCATGGAAGGTAAGACAAACTTCACACCAAGCTAGAAAATCAAGAACATTTTTGTAAAGTGCGTGGCTTCTTCCGGTTTACATATAGTGAAGCTGACGGCAAGAGAGATATATTAGCTCACAAAATTGCCAAAAGAAACAATCTGTATTCTGATGAGGAATTTATTAATTGGGAACCCCACATGCAGCTGAAAGAGAAGGACAGGTAGCGAGATCATAAATATGTTAGTGTTGAATGCTAAGGAGGCTGAAAACACACACCTTGCTATTTGATGGATTTTTTAGAAGCATAAGAAATTTGACAAACAAGAGGAGACTATTCTGTCCATCAAGCCTGTTTGTTTAGCTAATAGCTAGCTATCCCAATATCTCTTCCAAATACTTCTTAAAGGTTGTCAACGTTTGTGCATCAGCTACATGTCTCAGTAGTTTGTTCTAGAGTTCCAAAAATCTTTGCGTAAAGAAGTGGCTTCAGTCTTAAATGCACTTTCCCTTTCTAAATTTACACTTTCCCACTTTCCAATTTGCACTGGTGTCCTCAGATATGTGATTCACCCTTAAACTGAAAGAATGTTGCTAGACAGACAGACAGACAGACAGACAGACAGATAGATAGATAGATAGATAGATAGATAGATAGATAGATAGATAGATAGATAGATAGATAGATAGATATATACTTTATGCATCATTTTAGTACAAACATTCTCTCAGACAATGGTCAATACATAAATATAAACAATGAAATAACAGTTAAAAAAGAAAACCTAAGGTGTCAGAATTCAGCTTGAAATGGCAGAGTGTGAGTGTTATAGAAACTGATCCCCAGAAACAAGAAAGGTGTTCTGACCAAAGCTGAGTTCAGTAAAATAATTTTAGTTACACAGGAATCAGTTAGAAAAATAATAAAAAGTTTTATTTCATTTCACAGCACTTGGGTTTTTTCAGAAGTAAAATGTTTTCTCTTCTTGATTACCAATTAAGCTCTAAATAAATACAATAATGCAACAGAAGCAAGTTGTAAATTAGACTTTACACAGAGCATTTGAATAATAATTTAAAGAACGAAACATTTGCTCAAACCAGCATGATTTCATCAAGACATTTAAGAGATAATTGTTGAATTTTATGCATTAATTTAAATGTTGTTTAAGATTCAAAAATGAGACATCCATGAATGTTATTTCATTGTGAAACTTTTCTCATGTCTTTTAATTATTGTACAAGTATATTTTAGATTTTCCCCAACATTTGTTGTGTAGTATGCCTGAAATTATATTTTTCTCTTCCTATAAAATGCATAATTAAAATAAAAGATTTTATTTAGTTTTATATTTGGTAAAGCATAAATGTGCGGCTTTCATAGCTAAATCTTTCATCGGCTGTGAACTTTACATTCACTGCAAAGTGTAATGTGTCATAAGATGTATTATTTCATACAAGTGTACCGTAGGCAAAGGGCATATTAAGATAACATTTCCCTTTTGTATGATAAATGAATTGTCATGTATGATGTATATTTTTGCTTATGGCTTTTGCAAGTGCTATTTTTTTCACATGACTTTGTAAATCCATGCAGAGACTTTGTCTGGCAATGCAGTTGTAAATTTATTCTTTTAATATCATTAATCCATACAATTCATTCCATGCAGAGCTAATCTACCTGACGTGTTTGTTTTAATTATTTTTATAGTGCAAAACTCACACATAGTATAATATTGATGGCTTCTCATGTTGCAAGTTTTGATTTAAAGCTGCTCCTATGAATTCATTATCTTTTGAGAAAATCAATAAATAATGTAAGACAATATGTTTCAGTTTTTTTTTTTCTGAGACTGCATATTTTTATGGTTCATAGAGATACTTATTAAAAATAACTAGGAGATAAGTTAATTAATCTATACTAATAAAGCTGAATTTATGCATGTATGTATGTTTGTTCAGTTTTGAAAAACAACCTCCAAATGTAATGCTATCACCTTGGTGAGAAAAATCCAAAATTAATGATAAGTCTCCTAGGAACCCTGAATGGGGGGGGGGGGGGCCCATTGCACTAGCCTTAGTTACAAAGGTGTCAGAAACTTGACATTTGGCACAAGCATAGTATGTATGCATATTTAAATTAATACATAATAAAGTACAAAATAAATTGCTATTCATAAAAAGTATTAATTAATAAGCCTGTATAACGTCCTCGTCTGCATCTCTACACATTGTGGCCGCTGCTGCTAGCCTACACCAGAGGCCAATGGGATCATTGGGGCTGAATGCACTCCCTGTGTCGTCATGCAACCAGACCGACCACTGTAAAGTATACTTTCATTAAAATTATTCTCAGCACTTCACAGAGGTGGTGGGATTACAGGCCGATGCTCCCATTGACCCCGCTATTCCTCCACCACAACCAAGCTATATAAGGGCACCAGGTTTATCACATGGCTCATTCAAGCTTGTGCTCTTTGTTTGCTCGGACACATTACATTAGTGAACGATCAGAAAAAAAGTTTACAATGAAATTCTGGAAAGTGTCTACAAGAATCAGGGTAAAATATTCTTTCTGGATGCACCAGGAGGAACAGGTAAAACCTTTTTAATTAATTTAATATTGGCTAAAATTAGATCAGATTATGGAATTTCAGTAGCTGTAGCGTTCTCTGGCATTGCTACCACTTTATTGGAGGGGGAAAACTGCTCATTTAGCTTTCAAGTTGTCATTAAACCTAACTTACAGTGAAGCTCCTGTGTGTAATGTCAAGAAAGGGACTCCCCTAGCTCAACTTTTAAAAGATTGTGTGGTTGTTATTTGGGATGAGTGTACTGTCGCCCTCAAAGTGGAAATAGAAGCTCTGAACACAGTGTTGAAGGACATAAGACACCATGAAAATTGAAAGGGCAGAGTGACTGTTCTGTTTTCAGGCAATTTTTGACAAACTCTTTCACTAATTCAAAGAGGTACCATAGCCAATGAGGTGAGGGCATCCATAAAGTCATCCTTTATATGAAGTGAAATGCACAAATAAACTCTTACGATTAATATGATAGTTCAGTTGAAGGGAGACTGTTTAGCTGGTGCATTTTTACAATTACTTTTGAAAATAGTCAATGGGCAAATAAAAGAGACATATATATATATATATTGTGACAGATGGGGGTGCCCCCCTTGAACCCTTAACCAAGATGTCAGACAACGGGTAAAAGTCCAAATAGTTGACTTTTTATTATTGCACAGTGCACAAAGCACTCTCCTCTCCACTATATTCATAAATCACAATACACAATACTAATAAACAATAATCCTCCACTCCCAGACGCATTGCCACTCTTCCACCCAGCTCAGCTCGATGTCTGAGGATTTCCCACAGTCCTTTATCGTCCTTGACCGGGAAGTGTTTCGCCCTCTCTGAACACTTCCGGGTCAGATAAAAATCCTTTTTCTTCACCCCGGAAGCACGTCATTCCTCTTGTCCATGTGACTCAGATTACTTCCGGGGCGTGGGGCAAATATTCTTCGTTCCTCCCTGCAGCGTCCTCTAGCAGCCCCCACGGTATCCAGCAGGGCTGTGGATAAAAACTCCATTGTCCAGGATTCCCTGCTGGTCTTCGGGGCACCTCCATGTTGCAGATAGAGCTCCATTTGGCGGCTTGGGGGTATTGGCCGGGATGACTGGCCGGCCATATACCACTATATATATATATATATATATATATATGTATATATATATATTTATTTATATTGTCACGCACCTGCGTGTAGGGAGCTGCATAAAGACCCAATGAGCAGCGTTTCGCACCAGGGGACAAAGGCGGGGTACTAACCTCTCTTTCTTTTGTTTTCATAGAAAGACAGAAACAACAACGCCGTAGTCTACATAGAATTCCCTAACCACGCACGACCATTTCCGTGTTCCGCCATTTCCCCAGGTCCACCTTAGATGACGTCATGGCTCCCATACAGCACCTCGGTTCCTTCGCAGCATTCTATTCATCAATTTCCGGTCCCACCCCATAAATGTTTCCCCTTATCATATGCACGCTGTCTGTTGTATGCTTGATGCTTAATCACTGACCTTGGAGAAAAATTATTGCAAACTGTACAGTATAAGGGGCTGGAAACCCCAAACCTTTATGCTTTTGTTGTCTGTTTATTATAATATATATATATCTTTTGAAGAGAGGCAGAGACACTTTCACTTACCGCGAGACGGACAAGTCACATCATACTTACAACCTTCAGACACAAGTCCCCTGATACACCGGCAGAGCAGGTTAGAGATAATGGAAGTAGGAAAATTCTAAAGTCTCAAAAAATGAGAGTAAAGATCGCATTAGCGCAAACAATCTGAAAATATTACTCAGGGAAATAACGTAACAGCGAAAAGAGATTGAACATTCAGGTGCTGTACAGGGTTTTAAATGTTCAAAGCTCTGCACGAAATGCAGATCACACAGCATGCAACAGCAGCAAGCCTTCAGTTTCTCAAGCAAAGAGGAGGTTAAAAAACACCTGTTACTTGTTTCCCAATGTATCACTGTTTAAGAGGGGTTTTGGAGGAGCGGCCGCGTCTCCTTGGGGTGTGCTCAGCCCCCCTCTTCACAACAGCGCCTACCGCTGGCGGTGGGGGGGCATGTGGTATAGCGGGTCCACAGTTCGTTGAGTAAAGGCCATTTTTTAAAATAAAAAATCACCGATCTCGCGGCGGTTTAGCGAGGGGGCGTTGGGCCGTAGCAGGCCGCGGGACAATCCGCAGTGTGGGCGTTTCTCACTGAGTGCACAGGTGAGGGACTGCCCACATTCGTGATTGCTCCCGTGGCTAATTTGCTATGGCCCCTCGCATTATAAAAAAGAAGCGCGAGTCAGATCAGGGAAAAAAAACAGAAAAGAAAGTAAAAGAGGACGGAGGTTACAGGGAGTGAGGAAGCAGGCGGTGCAGGAGAGACAGACACGCAGTGCGTGTGTTGTGTGAGCGCGCGTACAAGCACTCGAGGGCAGCTGCGAGGCAGCTGGGTGTTAGGCCATCACCCAGGTGTTGGAGTTGTTGTTGCTCCCGCTGAGCGACCAGGTAGCGGGAGTGACCAGGTGAAAGCGACGAGCCGCGTAAGGCCGAGATGGCAGCGGAAGTCGGGAGGCTTGGTAGTGGAGTCCCCAACGTGGGAGACCTGGCCATTGGTGGAAATCAAGTCTCAGGGACTGGGATGAGTGCCAGACCGGAGCCAGGGATTGAGAGGTCTCCAGTCTCGTGTGTGTGAGAGAAGAGGGCAGCTGCAGAGAGCGTCTCGCCTGCTGCAAAGCCCAATTGGGAGAAGCAGGTGAGACACTAACGTAGAAGAGCACTGGACTTGTTGTTGTTTTAAAGACTGCTTCCATGAGATGATTTTAACCTCTGGTTTTTAAGGATTGTTTTTTCTATTGTTTTTACCTCCACAGTTCTTTTATGGATTATTTATTTAATGAAGATTTGTTATGAAAGCACTGCACTTTATGGACACTTTGTTTTTGATTGTTTGTTTTAATAAAAGCACTTTTGCACTTTTTACCTTCCCCTTGCTCAGTTATTGCCTACACTGACTAGCTCATCGGTGACATTACCGACGGTGTTGGGTTCAAGGGCTTCCAAAAATCAGATGGGAGCGTGAAGCCAGAACCCACATCGTCACAGGGCAGTGTCGGTAGGCGAGTGAATTGCAGATCATGTGTGAGGGCAGTAGTAGCAGCACTCCAGCAGCTGTTCAAGCAAAGAGGTGTTAAAAAAATGTATTTGTTTCCCATTGTATCACCATTTAAGAGGGGTTTCGGAGAATCGGCCGCTGGCATGGGGGGAAGGGGTTTTTAGATATATAGCTAATAAGCTATTATATAAATATTTTTTATCAACTTTTTCCTTTTTTAAAACATAACTGTAAAAATGGCTGAAGCATTCATTTAGTATTTAAAGTAACCTAAACAACTGACAAGCAAACATTTACATGCTGTATATATAGCACAATTTCTTAAATAAAAGCAGTTAAAGTGCTTTCAAATGGTAATTGATTCATCAAAAGAGTTTCAAAAGGAAAGTGAAGAACAAAAAAGAAATTATTTATCAAAGGTGTTTTAAATCTTTAAAACAGATGGTAAATGTCTAGTTTATTGTACAAATGCTATAGACATAAGGTCAAGGAGAAGAACTGAAATCCATAACCCATATTTTTCAGAAATTACTATGCAATGGGTAAACTCCTGTGATGGTCCAGGTTGGCTCCATGCTCCCTGCTGCTTCCAGGAGCCTCTGAAACCGATAACCATCGATAATCATGAGCCAAGATGAGCTGCGTCATCACAAATGGTGGCAGCGGTGGGATGAGCCTGTGCCTGTGCTCGAATGTGGGGCTAGAGTAAGGCACTCCTTACAGCAACTGTGGAATGTAGTAGGAATGGTCCTGTTGTGCAGTGTCTCTTGAGGGACACTATTGGGCTGGCTAAGGGAGACCTGCATGAGGTTCTGAGGGGAGTCCTACTGCTCTTGACAGATTTGCAGTAGGACCCCGAACCCGTGTTTAATGGAAGACTGCAACAGTCATTGGGCCAGATTTTAGAGAGCGGTATTGCAGCCTGAGTCTGTTTTTAGAAGAGGATCCTGCCCTGATTTTAACCTCAAGTTTATCGTAATTATTTTTTATTTGAAACCTCCACTTTTGGCACCTGTTTTTTATTGTTATTATGTATTGAATATTTTTGTGCACTTTTGTTTGGATTTTAATAAAAACCCTGAACACTTTTGTATCCACTTCTTGCTGAATATGTGTGTCCTCATTTGTCCAACTCATCTTGGTTCATGACTATCAACAGTTTTGGGTTCAAGTGGCTCCTGGAAGCAACCAGGGAGTGTGGAGCCAATGCACAACATCAGAACTCCTAAAGGCTGGAAGCTACCAAATTATTCTATTATACCAAAAATGTGATCGGGCTGATCCAAGTATTTTAACTATAGGCCAGTAAACTTAACATGCATCACAGGTATATTAGAGAAAGCAATTATTAATATAAGATCGAGTGTCATATGCCAGAAACATGTATTAGTGAGCAGTCAGCATGAATGGAGAGGGATGATCATGTTTCACTAATATGCTGGAATTTTATGAGGAAGCAACATAAATATACAATCAGAGAGGTGAATATGATGTAAAAATATGATTAAAATATATACTGTATCACACTGAGGCCTTGTGTAGAGCACTGTGTGCAGTTTTGGTCTCTATATTTTAGTTAGAGAAAGTAATAAAAAGAATTATAAAAATAGCTAAACTGACTCCAGGACTACAAGGTATTTGCCTTAGGGAAAGACTGAAGGATCATTTTTTTAGTTTATGCAAACAAAGATTAAGAGCCGACAGGAAATTCTGAAGAAAATTAATAGTGTGGATTCTGGGTGTTACTTTAAAATAAATTATTTAACAAGAAAATGACAACACAGTAGAGAACTCATTAATGGTATATTTTTGCACCAACTTTCTTTAACAAAAAACCATAGTAACATGGAATATGATACCAAGCAGTGTGGTAAAGAGTAACACTCTGAGGAACCTCAAAATTTAACTTAACATCATTTTGGAAATTAGATGAATAGAATTGTTAAACTGCTTTGGCTGAATGGCCTGTTCTTGTCAAAATGACTCTGACATTATAATAAAAGAATCACAAAATGTAAAAGTGCGTTGAGCAAGAAAAGGTGTTATGTAAATCAAAAGTATTAATTATTACTGCTATTGTTCATGATTTGTTGGTCTTACAGTCATAATTCATTTTATTTGGCTCTTAGACCTAAGACAGTCTAAAATGGTTCCTTGGGTTGCTTGATATTTCTGTATAGCTCCAAACACTATTGAATTCAAGCAATTACATGTTTGTTGTTTGCACTTCCTGGAATGAGTTGCCGGGTATTTCTTTCTGTTCTCTGTTGTTCGATGCACTACCGTCCACATTTTGAATGGGGCACAAACCATGCCTTTCTCTGGTATCTATTTTAAAACTGTCAGACATCAAGATTATATTTTCACTTGACAAGGATAAAGTGTAACTGTCCTGCTGAAAGGTGACTGTGTCATAGACTGACACTGACACTTATCCTCACAGTTTGAATTCCTATATAGGCTAACTACCTGTCCAACTCTGCAGCCCATTTAATGAATACCACCTGCTAGTTTATTAAAAAGGGTTTCAGCAGGACACAGACTCAAATATCTGTGAGGAACTGGTAATGTAATGATGTGTTATTTTTTTAGGGCACAGTATTAATTCTCAGAGTGAATAAAGAAAATTGAACTTAACACATTCATTTTACTAATGCCAATTCATTCACATTTGTCTTTCTAAATTCTAAAGAAGTGGATTTTTAACAGTATTGTTAAATCAGTAGAATGAAACATCTATAATGAAAAACTGCAACATGGCATCTGTTTTCTGTTGGAAGACACTTAAAATGTAATTGGTTGTGTATTAAGAATCTTTTTTTACCACTTTCACAAAATTAGATCAGTTTAGGTGACATGAGAGAATATTTACTGAAAAAAATTAAAGGAACACTTAATCATCACAATCTACCAACAACTCAATTAAGCTTCAGGAATATCAATAAATATATATGGTAGATTTATGTTTTTTTCAGTTAATTGTGTCATTTAAAATAAATGCTCCTATAATGCGTTTAATATATTATCAAAGGTTTAGAATTTTATACACCTATTTTCTTTTATTGAGTATGAAGAAGATATTAGTAAACCGAGTGTGAGAAAAGGTAATTACAATAATGTGTTTAGGATTCTGTAATTATTTAAATTTGCATTCTAAAATATTTATTCAGTAAATAATGGATGTAATCAGAAATATATATTGTTGTTTAGAAATTATGGGCTGAAACTGAATATCTAACCATTATTATTATACATAGCATGATGATTACAAAACCTTTGATTTAATGTAGATAAAAGTGATAATGAAATTTCACTTCAACAATAAACAATATTCAGGTTAATCATTATACCAATCAAAATGATCTTCTTATGAACATGAAGGGCTTTTTGAACAAGTCTGCAACTTTATTTAAATTTTCTCTAGTTATATACACCCTGTTAAAGTATGCTAATAAAATAACTGTGAGGTATAACAAATTGATGTTGTACAGAACGGCTTATCTAGAAAGGTTTTCCAAGGCAATAGTTAGTGATAGGTTGGCAGAGTAAAGAACACAACAATGGTCAGAAAGAGACATACCCTGGAAACACAGTCTCACAATGCAAAACTTCTTCTATATGTTAATGTGGACATTACTGTAGAATGTGATAAGAATCCCATGGGAACACCATAGAGAAAAAGAAATTGTGGTCTCCAGGTAGGAAGTTCTCCATATTTCCTAGGGCACAATAGGCTGGACAACCCAAAATCATTTAAAGGGTACCTGATCTAATCAACATAATAAGACTATGGAGAGCAAGTCAGAGGCAGCAGGCCAAAATAGATCATCATACAGCCTGCTGTGCACCTCTAATAGAAGACAGCCCTGAAGCTAATGCACTTCTGGTTCTTGTCAAGTTTGATTCTAACTTACAGGGGCAGTTTTCACATGGAATAGTCAATACCACTCTGAGATTGTCTCTGACATTGGTTAACCAGCAATTCCCAATTAGCCCTTTGTGAGTGTATGTGTGTGTGGGTACTGTGACAGACTGGCACACTGTCCAGGGCTGTTTACTGCTCCTGTGACTCTAAATGGGATTTACCAGGTTTGAGAATTATATGTTATCATATTTAATCATTTTGCAGTCTTTTTTATGAGGTATATATAATCCTTCATCCATTTTCTGAATTCACTTTACAGAGTCACAGGAAGCTTTGAAATGATATTGGTGGCTCTCATTATATTGGTGGTGTATTGGGTAATCACTTATTTATGAACATTGGTCAATATTACGCTGGAATATGACTATGATGTTTGCAGATATCATTGTGATATATAGCGATAGTAGGGAGCAGGTTGAGGAGACCCTGGAGAGGTGGAGATATGCTCTAGAGAGGAGAGGAATGAAGGTCAGTAGGAACAAGACAGAATACATGTGTGTAAATGAGAGGGAGGTCAGTGGAATGGTGAGGATGTAGGGAGTACAGTTGGCGAAGGTGGATGAGTTTAAATACTTGGGATCAACAGTACAGAGTAATGGGAACTGTGGAAGAGAGGTGAAAAAGAGAGTGCAGGCAGGGTGGAATGGGTGGAGAAGAGTGCCAGGAGTAATTTGTGACAGACGGCTATCAGCAAAAGTGAAAGGGAAGGTCTACAGGATGCTGATGAGACCAGCTATGTTATATGGGTTGGAAATGATGGCACTGACCAGAAAGCAGGAGACAGATCTGGAGGTAGCAGAATTAAAGATGCTAAGATTTGCGCTGGATGTGACGAGGATGGATAAGATTAGAAATGAGTACATTAGAGTGTCAGCTCACGTTGAGAGACAAAGTCAGAGAGGCGAGATTGCGTTGGTTTGGACATGTGCAGAGGAGAGGTGCTGAGTATATTGGGAAAGTGATGTTAAGGATAGAGCTGCCAGGTAAGAGGAAAAGAGGAAGGCCTAAGAGAAGGTTTATGGATGTGGTGAGAGAGGACATGCAGGTGATGAGTGTAACAGAACAAGATGCAAAGGACAGAAAGATATGGAAGAAGATGATCCGCTGTGGCAATCCCTAATTGAAGTACCCGAAAGAATAAGAAGAAGATACTGGAAAATGACACCAATTTGCAGAGAAGTAATATGGGCAAAAATTAGATCACCTGTAAGAAACTCATGGTAATACCATGAGAATGTACAACCTGAACAGAAAGAGAGAAACTTGATCAGGAATTGAACACTGACCACAAAACCTGTGAAACTCCAGTGCTAACCACTGTATAGCACTTTTAAACTTGAAGAACCACTTGTAATGAATTCTAGAATTACTAGAACCTACCTACCTTGTACTGTATCCACCTGCTGGTTTATGTCTAATTCAGCTGAATGTTACATATATACTATTATCTGCACTTTTTCTTTTTCCCCCCTACTGTTTAATAAAATCAACATGTCTGTGCAGATTTGTTTTCACTATGTACAGTATATTAGGCCATTCTTCTTCTACTCTTATTATATTTAGTTATTTATTTTACATCAACTTATTGTCCTATTGCCTATTTATACTTCCCAGACCCCCACCCTCCCGGAAATTGTGGAATAAGAATTTCATTACGCTTCCATAGTGTATGTGTTAGTAGATCAAATCAAACCTAATGTAGCCAAGAATCTTTACCAGCAGTTTTCAAGTCCCTGGCCCAAACACTACAGTGAAAACCAAAATATAAACATTTTGGAGCTAACATACCTTAAAGTTTCAGCCAAATGGGATCTATCCATTTCAAGATATGGCACTTGATTAAGTAGCTGAGACTTGAACCTTGTCTAGGGCTGATTTGTACCTACCACCTGAGGGTGTCTGGTCTACCACATCCTTGAACTAAATTAAGTACCCTGGTGTAGGGGACATCCCCTCCACATTTCTATATATTCAATTTCCTTAAACACAAATAAATATTTTATGCATTTTAAGATAAACAAAACACTGAGAAACGGATGTGTCACATTTTGTGACATTCTATAAATTACTGAGTGCCCATTACAGAGTTTGCAAGAAAATATTGTAAAAGACTGCAGAAAGCTCTTTACAGGCAGGACTTAAAAACAGCTCTCTGCAAGTACGTTACAATGTGGACAGAGTAAGAAGAATGTCTGAGAGTAGGCTGATTATTGAGAATGTAATGGTGATTGCTGATACTGTGCTATTAAAAGTGTTCGGGCTGAGAACTGCATAAGCTTAGTCACATTTTATTCCTAGGTTGTATCAATTTCCTATCACTCGCAAAATAGGATAGTTAAATCATTGGCCTTTTTAGGCTTTTAGAATGTAATATTGTTGTAAGTACAGTAGTTTTTTTAGTGAACAAGCCTGTTATTGGGATGATCTTATGGAAATGCTACCTAGAGGACATCAATTCACAGCTGTTAACAGGGGCTGAAGGCAGTTGGCATTCAGATTTCAGTGAGAAATGAAACAGTCAAATTGAACCTGTAGTTCAAGGTCTGACATATAGCGTTTAAAGTGGTATATTTCATGAAAAGTGTCTTTTCCACTTGATCCTGGCTTGTTTTTTGTTTGCAGACTACATATCCTAACTCATGCCATTCTCCATTTTTAAATTATTGTACCAGGATAAGATTTCTGCATGCAACCAACAGGACTCCCCTGATTACTATGAGGTTGCACACTTACCGCATGCCTGTTAATAAAGATGTGCCAAGCAACCTGTCAGTCCCAGACCTATAAAAACACTGGAGACTCAAAATGTTTCATTAATATTAATACAATAGTAGTTTTCCCCCGCTTGCATGTTCTCCCTGTGTCTGTGTGGGTTTCCTCCCACAGTCCAAAGACATGCAGGTTAGGTGGATTGACGATTCTAAATTGGCCCTAGTGTGTGCTTGGTGTGTGGGTGTGTTTGTGTGTGTCCTGCGGTGGGTTGGCACCCTGCCCGGGATTGGTTCCTGCCTTGTGCCCTGTGTTGGCTGGGATTGGCTCCAGCAGACCCCCGTGACCCTGTGTTCGGATTCAGCGGGTTAGATAATGGATAGATGGATGGATAGTTTTCCCCCCAAATTGCAATAGACTATCCAGGCACAACACAATTGCAGAAAGACCCCTTATGTGAATAGTTTCTGACTTTATTGGAGAAGCAGGCAAGTTTAAATCATTTTTTTTTTAAGTTGGTGGCATGAATTGTGTGCTACACCAGTATAGTATGCCTTAATATTACTCTTATGTCATTGTTCCTTGTGATCTTAGTAATTTTTATGTTACACTTGCATTACATTGCATTTTTTGAATAATTTCACCATCTGTTTTTTAAAATAATTTGGCTAACAGATTTATAGATTGCTGTGTGGTAACAACAAATTCCAATTACTTTAAATAAAAAACGGGGCGGAGGTGGCTGAGAGCATGTGCTGATTACAGCACATTGTTGCAAACCAACCAAAAATATTTTTGAAAAATTAAATTGATGTTAATTGAGTATACTATTGATAACATTTCAATACTATCAAAATTATCATTCTGAAGCACAATTATTAAAGGTCTCATACAAGGAAAATTGTGATACCAGTATTCTAAAAAAACTCATTAAATCCTCTTTAATACATCTTTTCTTTTATCATAAATTCAAATCTTTGCTAGAAAATATTTTAGAATTAATCCACTTTTCTACTAGCTGGCACAGATTTAAGTTGTAATTAGGTAGCATAGCTCAATGTCATGTCTCTGTTTGTCAGCATACACCGAAAGATCAAATGAAAGTGTTCTGTTTACACAGAGGATTTGGTGCCTGTTTGATGGTGTAATATGAAGCGCTTGATTTGCCAAAGGGATTACACATTTTTAGTTGAAACGTAAATCTACTGTGTCATTGACAATATAAAGAGGTCTTGACATTTATTTCAATTATACCTTCTTGATTTTACTGCTATTAAAATGCAAAGACTGCAGTAGAAAGTTTTTTTATTGAAAGGACCACTATAATCTAAGTTTCAAGCAAAAATGAAAGTATAAAAAGCAGGCATTTCAAAAACTAGAAGAACTTTCTGTTTATATTTAGTTATTGTCTTTTTCTCAAAAGGAAATTCATTAAACGTAAAGGTTAGTTCAATAAAATTTCAGACAGCTAATACATTAGGGCTATTAATGTAATTGTATATTATAGATGTTTAAATATCTTCCACTATGTAAGATTTTGCTTTTCTTTTCCAGATTAAAGGTAAAAATAGTAAATTTTACACATTTACTGCAAGTTTAACTTCAGTATTCAAAATATTGTAGACATTATGTAAAATTAAATGTTTAATTAACGTAAATATATTTTTATATATGAATAAAATTATAATTACTGACTTTAGGCTACCTTTGAAAACTGTTTTGCTTTTTGCTTAATTTACTGTTTACTGTATTGTATGTAAAAAAAATAGCTGTAACCTTACTTAATTTGCATTCTGACCCCAACCAGGATGAGTGGGTTTGGAAAGTGTATGTAGGAATTCAAATAATGTTTCTCCACGTCACAAAGAAGTCCTTGTTAACACTAGAATTACCAGAGCCTACGAAAAAACTCGTAAATCCATCCCACCTTAAATCGCTTCTTAAAATCGTTCACAGCTCTCCACCAGCATCTTTTGTCATCTAAATGTGCTGATAAAAATCAGGCTGCAAGCAGCCGGCTATTCCATCCCCCCACCGACTGAGAACGTGCACAAACTTCTCCCAGCTCATGCCTTGATTGATTTTCTGGGAGTGAAGTGGAGTTTTAGAGTGGAAATAATAGATCGTTGTTTGGAACACACGCATTTCATGTCTGTTCCGTTTCTACAGTAATCTGTGTGAACACATTGTTAAAACAGAAACGTTTTTTATATTCTAGTAGTAGATGACAAAATGTAGGCATAAGCTATATAATGTATGAAGCCTGAAGTCCAAATATCAAAGAAACATTTTCACAAAAGGTACAAATATAACACAACAGTTGCACTTTTATTCAAAAATATAACTGCAGAAACAAAAAGCCGCCTTAACATGCGACATTGACACCCATTTATTATGACTGCCTCTGTGGTGCAATAGAATCAGCTGCTGACTGGGAATCAGAAGGTTGTGAGTTTGATCCTGTACCACTCCATTTTAAGAAGTAAACTGTTTTAGTCTTACTATTTTAGAATAAAAACATACATTTGATTTCAGTCTGTAACAGCGGGTGTAATTTATGATGCTTGTAAAGGTTAGCTTTGTTTTTTTTTTTTTTTTTTAGTCAGTTTTATTATCTCAGCCGCGTTCACGAGCCCAAACACACCCCACCCCCGCATCTGATACTGCTGTTTTCACATAGACGCACTATAACGGAGGTAAACTCAGCTCCCTTCTACATCGGAGCAAGAATGCACATACCATTGCTTGCATACTAAAGTGTCAGCAGGCACTTTTCGTGGCATTACACACATTATTGAGCATGCCCTCTGCACACTACTTGTGACTTTAGGCTTTAGGAAGTAAGTAAATAAATAAAGGTAAATCGTGTCATAAAATGATTTCTTCAAAACGTCGAATGTTATTTATTTGGCACAGACATGCTCAAAAAATACATGTGTAATGCCACAAAAAGTGCATGCGACACGGGCAGATGGGGAGTGTCTGATGATTGCATATAGCGCCGAAGTTACTGCTCTTTACCATTCTCTCCTCTGCATGTCCTGGAGTACAAAAAAAAAAACAGCATACAGCAACATGCGGGGACTGGCAGGAACACTCAATAAAACTGAATAAAAAGAAAATCAAGTGACGGTGAGATACGAAGAATAAAAGCGTAATTGTTGTGTTATATTTGTACCTTTTGTGAAAATGTTTCTTTGATATTTGGACTTCAGGCTTCATACATTATATAGTTTATGCCTACATTTTGTCATCTACTACTAGAATATAAAAAACGTTTCTGTTTTAACAATGTGTTCACACAGATTACTGTAGAAATGGAACAGACATGAAATGCGTGTGTTCCAAATAACGATCGATTATTTCCACTCTAAAACTTCACTTCACTCCCAGATACTCAATCAAGGCATGAGCTGAGAGAAGTACATGCACGTTCTGAATTGGTGGGGGGATGGAATAGCCCGCTGCTTCTAGCTTCTCTTTATCAGCACTTTTAGAGGACAAAGGAGGCTGGCAGAGAGGTGTGAAGAAATTTAAGAAGCGATTTAAGGTGGGACGGATTTATGAGTTTTTTCATAGGCTCTGGTAACTCTAGTGTTAATTAATTGGTTGCTCTCATCTGGAGAAGTCAGTGTGAGTGTGTTACTCTGTGCAAGAACTGCTTCCCTTGCATGTTTGTTTTCTGACTGCTCCCACAGTTGCCAAGGGGGGTATTTTCCGTACGTCGCCTAAATCATCCGAGATCAGGTGCCTCATCTTGGATAAGTTAATGCCGGTGACACTCATCCGGGATAGGTCGGTTTTTCAAACGCAGCGGTGTAATAAATTAGTCTAGCTGGATCTAATTGTCTGAGCTGATTGCGCGGGCCTGCGCTGATTGAAAAGCCCATATATATTGAGTCTAGAAAACATGATCAGGAAGTCTTTGATAGGCTGCAACAAAATGACGAAAGAACGGGTGCATTTTTTCACACAAGCGGAGCAGGACCTGTTACTCGAAGGATATGAAGAATTTCAAAAGTTAATATGTACAAGGGGTAACACTGCAAAAGCAGCCCAAACTAGAAAAGATGGCTGGCAAAAAGTGGCCGACAAATTAAACACATAGTGTGCATTGTATTTACTGAATGCAGCGTTTCATTTCCTATGTGTCACATTAATTATTATTTAATATGTCATAATTCCAGATCAAACATGAGCACCAGGAGAACATGGGAACAGGACTGTAGTACGCCAGTCACACCTCAAAACACAGACATTCAAACTAAACAAAATGAACTAAAGAGATCTTCATTTAGATCTTGATCTTTGTTTGTCCACGAATTCCACGCATGCGTAGACCACCTTCCAGTTTAGTACATTGTTGTTACTCACGGATGTCAACAATGTGCCGGAATAACGAAAGGGGTGGTGGACAGTGTTACGCTGGTTAGCTCCTGTGGCCTGGTTAGAGAATGAGATTGCCGAAGATAAAAGGTACGTGCCTACGTAACATATGAATGAAAGAAAGACAGTGGGTAAAATGAATGACAACGTAACAGCATGTTCCAGAAATTATTATTGTTACATTGTAGCCGGCGAGTGCTGCGCATCTCACAGTTGTACCGTGGCTTGCTCACATGTCAGTGAAGTGATCCCTATTTATGCTTTAAAGAACCCGGATACCTATGTGTCCCCCTTTTATAACCATTGCTCCGTGTATGTTGCCTTACTCTTTGGATTGACACAAAGCAACCTGCGAGATTGGAGAAAGGTTGAGAAGAGATCGTGAGAGGAAACGACAGCGTCGTGAAAACGAGACGGACTGTGAACGGACAGAAGCAGAAATGCTCCTACACCACCACATAATTACGATTCGGACAGTGATTCCGAGTAGGCCGTTCCTATCGAATCAATATCAAAGGGTTTTCTTTTGTAATTTTGTTTCCCTTATAAAAAATCATAATGCTGTGCGACGAAGGGCCCAGTTCATGACTGGCAGCCGCGTTTAAACAGGGAGCCTTTCACAGACAACTTTAACACGCGCAATGTAGTTCGGTGCACATGGCTTGTCATATATAATAGAAAAACCATTAATTTGAAAGCTAATAAAAAGAAGGCAGACAAGCAAAAAACAGATGGAGGTCCACGCGGTCCAGACCTTACCCCTGCAGAAGAGTTGGCTCTCCAGCAAAATGCCCATTGCCCAGTTTCTGAGGGCATTCCAGGGAGAAGCTCCTCTTTAGAACCAGTGGTAACTTCATTTCAGGTAAAGGATGGTCATTGCATATATTTTGTCCTCAATGTGTGCCATAGGTATGTCCCATTTAGCCCTCTTTTTTATTTTGTTTTTTTGTTGGGTCAGTTGCAGGGAATGTCATATCCCTAGAACCTGTGTCTGACCACCGAGCTATTGACAAATGTCAAATATTTGATGAAGACACTGTGTCTGATTATTCATCAGGAGGAGAGGTAAATGTTCCAAATGTTTGAACAAGCTCCACTCTGATCAGTCCCATGTGCTAATCGTGATATAACTATGTTGCAGGAGCCTGTAGCCAGCACACATGTACCTTTTGGAACATGTACATCAAAAAAAGGAGATGGTGAGGTTGGTTGAGCCATCTGTTATACTTGATACGAAATGATTCAAAATGATATACTGTGTATACAATATAGAGGAAAAAAGGCATTTGTAATTGTGTATTTATTTGCAGAAAAATGTGAGGGCTCTATACAAGAGATATCTTCAGCAGAAAGTCACGTACAGGAAACTAAAAATGAGGAAAATACAGCAGGACATAGAACTTCATGAACTGAAGACAACCAAAATAAAGTTGCAAATAAAAATACTAGAAAAACAATTGGTAACAAAATTCTCTTCTCTTTCCCATGATGTGTATGTGTGAGTGTATCCTTAATTTATGTTCTCCTCCTTACAGGCTGAAGGTCTGTAATATATAATAAATCAGTTTTGTGTGAAACCACTGTTGTCTTTTTCATTGAAAATGTTGGGCCACAATTCTGTCTCTGGCAGCTCTGCCACTGGTTTGCTCAAGTTGCACTGGGTCAAGGTCATCATCAGGCTGCACCAAAACCTCAGGGAGTCTCTCTTTTCTGATGGCCGCTATGTTGTGTAAGACAGAGCATGCAACAATTATGTCACATTCTCTGTTAGGTGCAACCTCAGCATTTTTAGACATTGAAATCTCTCCTTCAGGTGGCCAAAGGTCATTTCAATTCGTGCCCTTGTCCTAGACAGAGCTGCAATATATCGAGTTTGCGGCCCAGGGTTGGGGTCAGGAAACGGGGTCATTAGAAAGTTCCTACAGGCATATCCCCTGTCCCCAAGCAGGATTCCATCATGATGACCTGTGGAATATGTAAAAATTTTGAATACAATACACACATCATCATGATTAATAATTAGATTATTACCTTGTTCAAATGTCTGATACAGGTGTGACTCCTTAAAAATTCTAGAGTCATGAACAGACCCTGGTCATTTAGCCTCCACATTTGATACAAGGTAGGATGCATCACAGATCATCTGAGAATTGATAGCATGTAGGTCAAACAATTTTACTATCACCATACCTATTGGCTATTTTCAACTCTTTCAAAAAGTGACATTACCTGCACGTTAATACTGTGGAAGCCTTTTCTTTTCATGTAATCTGGCTCATTTGGACCTGATGGGGCCCTTATTCGGATCTGCATACAATCCAGTGCCCCAATCACATTTGGAAATCCTAGGTAATGAGAATGTTAGGCTGATTGTGAGATTCTTTATGGAACTTGGGTTTTTTTTTTTCCTGTGTATTACCTACCTGCAATGGAATAAAACGCCTCTTTTATGGTCTGCACACGCAGGTGTCCAGGAAACACTATGAAAACCCTGAAGGAGATGTTTCAGAGCCAAACAGACTTTACGAATTGCCTGGCAAACTGCACTTTTCGATAGATGTTCCGCATCACCTACAGTATATAAAAAAGTGCCGCTTGCAAGAAACCTCAAAGCAATGCATACTGTCTGTGTGGTTGTGAGAACCCGACTTTGCCGAGTTTAACTTCGAATATAAGGAGCTAATAAATCATTCAGGTACAATATTCCCCCTTGGCTAAAGCGGTATCTTTCGAAAAGAATTTCCTCCGGGAGCAATAAAGGATCTTGCCGATTGCGCAAAACCCTCTCTATATGAAATTCTCTTCATATAATTTGCGCACCAATATCAATTGGTCGCTCATTCATGAACGGCGAAGCCATGACTGGATGAATTCCACGCACCATCACTGATTACGTATGTGAGCTAATCCTTGTTTACATAGAACAAACCTGCTCCGAGAAGGTTTGAGGATTAGGATGTGTTGCTATGACAATACTTCCAGCAAGAGTTTCGAAAAACCGACAGATCCAGGATCAGGCCAAATCGTCAACAATTATATCTGGCTAAGCGTGTAATCCACGTATGAAAAATACCTCCCTGATCAGCATTAGCTGATCTACTGCTGATAAAAAAGAAAACAAAATTAAAAAGTTAACAGATAAATGAATAGATCTGTGTGGATTAAGAACACAAGGTTTTATACTGAGAATGTGATACCTGTAGAGTGTGTTTGATATATCCAATTACAAAACTTGGATGAGAATTTAAACATCTCTTACAGAATATGTGAATAACTTTTAAAGAACACGATAATACAAATGCTGAATTTGGGAAGGCGGAATAGTACAAGCAACCAGGCCAAACTTTATTGCATATGTAATATATTTTAGCAGCTATATGAAAACCAAACATTAAGCCATGGACTGAAATTAATGATTGCTCAACTTCTGAAACACCACTGTTGTAGAAATGTCAAGGATTGTATTGTTAAGAGCATATAATTTTTATTTGAACCAAATGAAGGCACTATACTTTATTTAAAATGATGCAGGTGAACAAAGTATTCCCTAACATAAGTATTTACAAAATATCTGGAGCAGGTTTTCCACAAGGTGCCATTCTGTTGAAAATCCGAACACATTTCTCCAGTTCTGATGTCAATACACTGGTTACCTGTGTCATTCAGGATTGACTTTAAAATTCTGCTTATGGTTTATAAAGTCTTAAATAATCTCGCCCCTTCTTATATATCGGAATGTCTGACACCCTATATTCCAAATCGTAACCTCAGATCCTCAAATGAGTGTCTCCTTAGAATTCCAAGAACAAAACTTAAAAGAAGTGGTGAGGCGGCCTTCTGCTGCTATGCACCTAAAATCTGGAATAGCCTGCCAATAGGAATTCGCCAGGCTAATACAGTGGAGCACTTTAAAACACTGCTGAAAACATATTACTTTAACATGGCCTTTCTATAACTTCAATTTAACTTAATTTAACTGAATCCTGATACTCTGTATGCTCAATTTCCTCATAATAACTATTCAGGGTAGCTCTAAAATCTGTACTGACCCCTACTCTCTTTTCTGTTTCTTTTAAGATGCTCCAACAATGATGGATGGATTAAAAGGCAGAATTCTACGTGACCATCATCATCAAGCCTTTCCGTGAGAACCCTAAATCCAAAGAGGACTGTTTCATTTATGTTAGGTAGAATGCCCAGAGGCGACTGGGTGGTCTCATGGTCTGGAATCCGTACAGATTTTTTTTTTTTTTCTCCAGCCGTCTGGAGTTTTTTTTGTTTTTTTCTGTCCCCCCTGGCCATTGGACCTTACTCTTATTCGATGTTAATTAATGCTGATTTATTTTGTTTTCTTATTGTGTCTTTTATTTTTCTATTCTTTATTATGTAAAGCACTTTGAGCTACTGTTTGTATGAAAATGTGCTATATAAATAAATGTTGTTGTTGTTGTTGTACAAAACCGGTGTTCAGGTAATTACTTTAAGTTTAAATTGAATAGCCTTTGTAATTATTCAATTTAGTTAAATTCATTCTGTTTAAGTGAACTGTACAGCACATCCAAATATTGCATGACTAAAAAGACAAGTAACAAAATAAAAGCATAAGGCTGAAACATAAACAGCATTTATATAAAAATGACCTGGGGCCTCATGTATAACACCGTGCGCAGAATTCGCACTATAACATGACGTAAGCACAAAAGCCGAAATGTGTTTACGCACATAAAATTCCAGATGCAGGAATCTGTGCGTACTCCAACTTCCACATTCTTCCGCTCCATAAATCCCGATCAGCGTGAAAACTAACGCACGTGCACGCGCCTTCTGTCCCGCCCCGTCTCCTCCCAGAATTACGCCTCTTTGAATATGCAAATCAATATAAATAGACCTTAAGCTCAGCGTTCTGTGAAAAGGCAATGGCAAAAGCAAGAGGGAAAATATAAGAATTTCAGCGGATACCAAGTTGAGGCAAAGAAAAACTATTTGTTGGTTTATACAGTGGTATAATCAACAAAAGGAAGTTGATCAAGTGACATAGCATGTTGGAGAAACAAGCTCAAGTTCACAAAGTCGCACAGTGCCCGACATAAAAAAGTAGTTGTCACATCAAAGTCGCCGTGAAAGGGTGAGACGTAGACCACCGTCTGAGTGTCATATGGAAGCTTATTAGAGTACAGTGAGAAAAAAAGGCACAGAGTAGGAAAAAAGCACGAAATGTTAACTTTAATCTCGAAATAAAAAGTTAAAAAGTTAAAAGTTAATCAAGAAGAGAAAGAAAACAGGAAAGACTTAGTAATGCTCAGTAAAGTAATGAGAAGCCAGTATAATGATTTAGAAAGAAGACTTATTTTGCTATACTTCTTGTTTAGTTGTGATTACTACTATAGTGTTTTAATGAATTGTAGAGTAGTAACTAAACAATCTGAACTTCCTTAATATGAAGCTTTCCATTACTCCTGCCAGAAAATAATTAAAAGAGTAGTTCTTCAAGGTTGTGCACATTTCTGTACATCTTGAAAATGATTTGAAAGGCATAAACTAAAAATCTAAAAACACTGCCTAACAGAACAGATACATTTTGAAGTCAGTGTAGCAGAATGCTATGACCATAGTATGAGAAGCTGTGCTTAGGTCTAAAATTTTGAAAGTGTTGTCATTTACTGGTTCGCCACCAATCTGAATATCATTCACAGCATGATCTAAAATAGTTTTCTGTACTTTGACGAAGGCAAAAACCAGACTGAAATTTAAATATTGTGTTTTACATCACTAAGAAAGGTTTAACAAGTCTCGTCCCGTGACAGATGGTTCCTTTAGTGAAATTTGTCAAATGTTAACCTAATTCTAATTTCTGTTGTTCTTTTATACTACTCTTTTCATAACACCATACTCTTGTTTTTGGCAGTGTATAATTCTCAAGAAAAGAAATATATCTACATTTAAATGTATTTATTAGAGTTCTATATGTGGTAATTCTGTGATTTTTTTTGACACCAAAATGGCTTAAACCTTCCTAAATTAAGCCTCAGGCTACTCTGAGGATTAGTGTCTAAAAATGGGCCACAAAAAGATGAAAAGCCAAGACTCTAAACAATCTACATAATAAATAATAACAATCTATATAATAAAAGACAATGGTCTGTTTGTATATGTGTGTGTGTGTGTGTGTGTGTGCATGGGGGTGTCTAGTCCCTTCAAGCAATCTGATTGGTCAGTTTGGCATTGGTTACATAATCAAACGAAGAAGTACTGTGGAAGAGAGGCTGAGACACATGAGGAAGAGTAAAAATATAGTAAACACCCTGAGAGTTGCCTTCAAAGATGCGAATTATAAAAGTGGCAAATAAGGCACCTTGAAATGACAGTCTAATGAGACAGTCTAATGAGAGTCTTTATGGGAACAAGCTCTAACGATTTAACGCTGGGTTAAAGAGGTTCAGACAAAATGAGAATAACAAGGAAAAGCATATGAGGAATACTGACATGAAGGGCAAGAAATATCAAATATAAAATTTATACTTATGCTATTACCTGTCAACAGGTAACATAGCTAGTCTACCTTAATAAAAGGACAAATGTGTTTGCGTCTCTTTGCTGTGTGCTGCCTCTGTTGTATGCCATGTTGTGTGGGATTAATAAAAATAGTGCTAATGTGTGTCATACGCCATCTATTGGAATAAAAAATGCAATTCATTTTATTACTTCAAATGTTTGTGATGCACCATATGTTGGAATGATACATGCATTTAATTATTTCATGCATTATGAAATTCATTTCAATAGATGGTGCAAACATTAATGATGAAAGCACAAAGGTCTATGTTGATTACTTATATTTTAACCCATGTATAATGACCTAAAGCAGAAAGTAGCATAGTACCACCTTCCATTCAATTTTATTACTGGGCAGCAAATATACAAGCTACAAAAAACTGGAAACTGAAACAAATTGATAAATTTATACCAGCCTGGTCAGCAATGAAAATAATATATTGCTGTACTTTTTTGTGTGTTCTGCTTTGTGCCCCAGTAAATGCTATTTTTCTTCAATACACCTATAATTCAGTTGTCCACCAATCACCCAGAATATGGAACCAATGCAGAATGCACTCCAACACAAACAAGCTTTTATCTTTTGCTTCTCTACATGATATTCACCTTTTTCAACCTTCTTAAACTTGCACAGTACTTAATCTTTGTAAAATGTGTAAGATTAAAACACATTGTGAACTGGATATAGATAATGATTTTGGATATTATGAACAATTATGCCTCAAATTTTACTTCCCAGCAACAAAATTTTGCCACTATTTTCAAATTAGAAATTTTGTAGAAAGAAACCTACCCATTTTCCCATAGTTCCTATCCATTTTTATATCAGAAGAAACACCGATCAGTCTTGAAGACTTTGGCAACACCTCAACAATCTCTTATATATATTTCTCTTCTGGTTCATCCTGCTTCCACTTCAAAACCGGTCCCGCCCACATGCAGCCGACATGGCATTTCTCAATTCCTATTCGCCCTCTTCCAAACCCTTCCCCACGCTGCCTGCGGCTCCTCTTTAAAACCGGTCTCCCCCACATGCAACTGACACACCATTTCTCGATTCCTATTCGTCCTCTTCCAAACCCTTCCCCACGCTGCCTGCGGCCTCCTGTACACCTTGCTATTTTCGTTATACTGCGACGGTTGTTTCCTAAGTCTTTGTTATAAATTAACGACAAAATCTTCTCTGTCAACGGATTTTTGTACAACGTCATCTCTATTCCGGGATCCGGCAACTGCCTGTTCCTATCAGTGGGTTATTTCTTGACACAAATGGTTGATGAAGGCAATGCACTGTTTTCCGTTCCTATTCTTACACCGCCGTATGCTACGGTGGGCATCGGCCATCTAGTATATAAAAACATTTCAAAGAATATTTCTTTTAAAAATCTTAAGGTATGGTTGGAAAAGGGTCTTTAAATTAATATCTCAGAAAAGGAGTGGAAGGCAGCCATACATAGAATACACTCTAGCTCCATATGTGCAAAGCATTCAATAATTCAACTTAAAAACCTTCATTGATCACATTTATCTCATTTAAAATTGTCCAAAATGTATCCAATCGCAAGATCCAAACTGCAAATGTTTCCATCTAAATCCAGCCTCACTGGGCCACATGTTTTGGGTGTGTACCAAATTAACATCATTCTGGACAAAAAATCTTTAAATGCTTATCAGACGGTTTTGGTGTCACAATCACTCCTAACCCATTAACAACTGTGTTTGATGTACTCCCAGATAGGCTTAAAGTGGAGAAGGGCAAATTGATTGTAATTGCTTTTACCACATTACTAGCACATACACTCAACTGGAAAAACCCCAACCCACCTTATATCAGCCTGTAAATTGAGTTCTATGCTATTTGAAATTTGAAAAAAATCAAATCTTTCACTTAGGGGATCCATTCAAAACTTTTTTAAATATATGGCAAGATTTAATCAAACAATTTTAGAATAAGTATTCATATTGGGGGAAAGAACACTTATAATGTGTGTCTTTTTTGTTGGTCTTGCTTTCTTTTGTAACTAATTATTTTTTTCTAGTTTGACTATGAGTTAATTTGTTGTATAAGGAAAATTTCTATTTCATACAATTTTATTTTCTTCAGATAAAATTAAGAAAAAAAAGTTTCCAGCCATCTTAGGTAGGTAGCACAGCTCGTCTTTAATAATCCTTAAGTAAAATTTTCAAAGGAGGAGAGGAAACTGTTAAATACCTCTGGTCCAATTATAATCCAGCAGCAGAAAAACATTTTGAAATGTCATTAATAAAACAATGCAAAAAATTAACAAAATGGTGTGACTAAAAGGCAACCCAGGGTAAACAAAAACAGTCCATGTACCAAATTTGTAAACTGTTAAATTAAAGCAAAAATTCAAGAAAACCGGTATTATATCCAAAACTTACAAACAAAGACT
Source organism: Polypterus bichir lapradei (assembly GCA_026402145.1). Lineage (NCBI taxonomy): Eukaryota > Metazoa > Chordata > Cladistia > Polypteriformes > Polypteridae > Polypterus > Polypterus bichir. Next base: position 7,700,494 of record JANRMT010062819.1, read on the forward strand.
GCAATACCAAACACAATGCTTATTTTAATAACCTGACCATCTGCATGGAACATACAGGCAGGGAGCAATCCTGGACCTGAAACTTCACAGTGGTCCCACCCACGTAAAATTCTATATAAAGGGGGCAGAACACATAACTAAATCCTCTAATACAAAATTAATCATACTACATACATAATAATATAATTAATAAGTAAAGCAACATTCAAAACATAATATACAATTATATAAAAAATATCAGAAATGCCAAAAAAGCACAGGCTAGTTTAAAGGACTGAAAGTACAGTAAAGATATATTTGTTGTGCCCTATATTGGTTGTGGAAATTCTACAAGTAAGGGCTTTCAACCAGCTAGATGGAATTTAATTTAATGAATAAGAAGAAGGCTATACTGCCCTTTCATTTATTTTGGGTTGCTAAGTGTTACTATGAGTATGGGTCAACAAAAATGTGAAATGGCTTAATCTGTCATCTTCTGTTTAAGAATACTTTTACTGTTAAATTCAAAAAGCCATTGTGACTAATATTGAGTGGATTTATATCAGATACTAGCCAACCCGCGGCGTACCATACGCCGCATAACCAGGCCGGTTTGTTAATGATTTTTAAGCACAGGGAGAAAATTAACATTTGAAAAATCGGTAATGTAATAAATCAGCAAGAAAAGCAACATTGTAACAATGCACGGAACGAACCAACACACAATCGTCCGTGACTGAAAACTGGCGGACCGCCATCGCGCCTTCTCCTCCCAGACGGAGGGATGGGGGTGGACGGCGCTGAGGCGCGTAGGGTGATTTCTCGTTCAGTATGCACTGCCTGTTCATGTGCCGCAGGCCGGTGAAAAAGGAGTGTTGGTGGGCAGGGAAACGTGTTCCGTGTTCCTGCAGGAGCATCTAAGAAGACGCATGTTTGTCGCGGATGTGAATTGCTGTATGTAGCATGTAAAACAGTTTGCTATGGTGCACGTGGTTGTGCGTCATAACCGAAAACTCGGTTTTTAAAGACTGCTTATTTCATTGTGTTTTAACCTCAGTTGTAAAGGTTTGTTTTAAGGATCCCATGGGACACCCCTCGCAAACCGTTTTACACGCTGCATATGGCGATTCACCTCCGCGAGAAACATGCCTCTATGAACAGTCAACGTGGCTCGGAGGTGCATGTGGCCTATATGACAGATGAATATAAATGACGCCGTTTTTTCTGTGTCGTCGCGTCCAAGTTGGTGGGCGTGGCTCTGCAAGTTGTCGTATCCAATGGTCTTGGAGTTGGTGGGCGTGGCTCCTTCCTGCGTGCGCCATAGGTGTCTTACTTGTCGGCAGCTTAGTGAATCCACGCCCCTTCCGGCGTGCTTTCCATGGATGGCTTGCCTTAGTGAATTATATATATAGATTATATTAGTTCTGGCTTCTTATTTGCAAGGTTAGCTGCTGTTAAAGGTAAAACTCAAGGATTGTTAATATTTCCATGAACAGTACTAATCTCTAGTTGTAATTGCAGTGTAATTTGTATAGAGACATTGACATGTAATCCTGGAACTTTTCAGATATTCATTTATGTTGTGATTTTCAAAATTAAAGACTTTTACTTTTTCTTTCACAATGTGACTGGTTTAAACAGTTTTCAATAACTTACCTGGTTGTTTGAAGCAGTGCAAGGTTGGATGCCCATAAGAGATGGCAGGGCACCTTCATGATGTTGCACTATGAGAAGTGATGCACGTGCACATGTGCCGAAGTTCAGGTGGCTGTTGAGCTTCAAGCCTGCACAAAGGCAGAGGAAACTGTCACCGCATAGTTTCCTCTTAGCTGCTTTGGTACAAATGTAGCTGCAAGGAATGAGAAAGTGAGTTGCCAGCAGAAAGAGAAAAAAGTTATGTATAAGTTGAGGGCCCAGGGAGAGTGCAGCAAAGGATACCTCTTTGTAGTTTAGGAAAGCACCTGGATGGGAGGACTGTGTGAAAATGTAAGCATGCAGAGTACCTGCATGCATGGATGAATCACTTAAAATAAGAGTGTTTGTCTGTATTAGGTATGTGGTATGAGGTATGCGACGAGCGTGGCAATGTGTACTTTCATTGGTGGGGATTGATGGGAAGTCCATTAAGATGTGAGTATCTTCCAGATTTGCTTTTCTGTCTGTGCTGCAGTTTCCTGCTGAATAGTCTTAGTGAGAGGGGTGCTCTGTAGTCATTGAGTTTGGAAGCCTGCACAGTGAAGCCTTCTGATTTGCCATAAAACTAAGAATGTAGTGCACAGCTAGGAGCCAAGGAGACCACCAATTTAACTAACAAGGGGATGTATGATGTGGAATCGGTGAGGTGAGCTAGAGAGCTGAAGCAGCCTTCTTATTTATTAGTTAGAGAGAAGGTGGTGATGTGTAGGGAGAGGAGGCTTTCAGTTTACATTAAGGATGGAGGGGAACAAGTGTGGAGAACTGCAAGCTAGTGAACTTTAACTTTATGTTCAGAAGATGCCATTTTTCGAGATATACCTTGCTGGAAAAGGGGTTGGAGGCTTTTTATGTCTTAAGTTTCATTTTTAGAAGACTTCAGAAGGAGGTTTTGTTTACATATTTCTTTGGTGCTTTTTGAACTGAATGATTTAAAATAAATAGTTTTTGTATTTTTCTATATCTGGTGTCTGTGTTCTTCTCTCTCATCCTGGTGTATGCTTTTTTTCATGAACTTGTTCAAATACCTTTTGTTTTACAGTCCTATAGCACAGAGTCTCACAAGGGCAGCTTTTTTTGGAGCTGTTCAAAATTATTATTAGTCTCAATGTTCAGGATTAAAGTTAAAAGAAAATCAGTACATCTGACACATAAGCAATTATTGGCAAAAGAAAGACAAGATCAACTGTAATTAAAAATAATCAAAAACTATTTTATTAACAAAAGACTTACCATACTAATGTGTACAGCACAGGTTATAATTAACTCTCATGTATGTGTAGGACTATTTCAGATTTGAAGGAACTCTGTGGAATAAATTAGGGTTAGAAAACATTTGCAGAGGGTGTCTTCTCACATTAATGTGCATATTAAAGTCAGGCAACAATCATAATCAATAGCAAATTCAGATCAAAGATTGTGAATCTTGAACAAGAGTGTAGAGCAAAGACCATGTGATCTACATTGTTAAACAGCGCGTGCATCAAACTGGTAGGTACAGTATGTGGCACCAAATCTTAATCCTCAATAAGAAGGATGAAGCAGACCAGAATTAATGTTGAAAGACTCAATTAACTGCTGAACATTGTAAAAGAAGGATTTGTTGCAGCGGCTTTGTAGAGCTAAATATTTATTTGCAGATAAATGTGTGTGTGTGGTTTCTGAAACAGAACAAATGCGATAACATAAACTGTCACAAAAATAAAGCTCACAGAATGCTAAATAGAGGTAATACCCAAAAAGGTCAGTAGATGGCGGCAGAAATTAACAGAGCACGGTGACATGGTGTCGTTGGCAAAGGCAGTGAATAAAAGTTGCCAAAAGTGTTGTACAGACTTAAACAAATCGCTACTTAAACAGCCATTGCCAAGTGTGTTTTCTAGAAGCTCTTATATATCAATAAAGAACAAATTACTGAATGTACTTATACAGTTTTAAATGTTAAACTGAACATACTTTGACATAAAGGGTTGTCTGAACATGTTAGTAAAACAACGTTAATATTTTTATCATTACTTACAGAAAAACTATTATATTTCTAATAAAATTAACAACAAAGAGTATAACTTACATCAAACAGACGCACACAAAGTCAACAGACAATTTAAGAAATGCGGCTACATGCAGACTCCTGGAAGTACAGTGTTTTCTGCGTATCAGATACAGAAATGACACGAGCACATGCTTATGCATAACCTGTAAGCGTGATGACGCAACAGACAGTGTGCTCAGACTTTTCTACATACACGTTACACAAAATTTATTTACTGATCTACTGGTCCCAAATAGTTGTTTTTGTTAAGAAGGCACCTTTTGTTCCCTAGTTGTGTCCCAACTTAAAACAATTTCTCTTAAATAAATAAAATCATAACATAAAATGCACTGCCATTCTCAAACCTGCTTAATCCAATTCAAGATTGTAGGAAGGCTAAAGCCTACATGATCAGCACTGACCTCAAGGCAGGATCAGCCCAAAACAGGGTGGCATGACAAATGCATATGTAATAAAACAGTGCAGACAAGTAAGTGCAAAGAGTAGAGCGCAGTGACAAATGCTTACAGCAGAAATGAGTACAGCTAGTAACCCAATTAAGTGCTAGATTTATTTGCTAGAAAGATAATATATTTGTAACAGTATAAATTAAATGTATATATAGCATACAATCATGAGAAGACCTAGTATACACATAATACAAATGAAAGGGGAACACTAACCCATGTTAAAAAAGGGCACATGTGTAAACCTTCTGTGATGAAAGAGAGTTTCTGGTGCTACACATTTAAATAAATATAGTAATTGTGAGTCTCAAAGTGTGTAAGCTCCAGGAGAGTTCAGGTGCATGTTACAGAGTTCATGCGCTGCTCCAAATATGATTGAGGTGTTTGGCTCATTGTGCATTCACACCTTGGAGAAGCTAATTGTAGCATCTGTGCCCAGTCAGTGCATAAAAGGGAGCCTTCACGGTGAAAGAGGGAGAGACAAAAGAAGAGAGAAAGAGGTACTGGGGATCATATTTTTATAAAAGATTGTTTATTGTTTATTGGATTTTAACCTCTGTAACACACATTTGCATGGGAGGCAGCTAAAGGGCTCAAAAGATGGTAATTCCACACCGGACCAGGGGGTTGCAGTGTGCACTAACCCTTTCTCTCTTTCTCCTTCAGGCAGCTCAAGGGAAGTCCCTTGGGCCTGTCAACATCATTTCCGGTTCCACCACAATGACATCATTTCCAGTTCCAGCCCAAGTGACATCACTTCCTCCAACTGAATATAAAAATGACATCTTTTTACCACTAAGACAATTTTGTTTTGGGCTCACATCAGTAAATACATATTGTTGTTTTTTTTTGCCTTAATTTCATAAGATTCTTTAAGTATTTAGGGTGGCTACCCCAAACTTTTTTTCTGTGTTCTTCTGTTTTATTCACAGTGGCATAGTCGGCAGGATGTTGCTCCAACATGAGCCAGGAGCAGGACCTAAGGGCCATTGTGACAGCCAGTCACTAAAGATCCGGGTGGGAAAGTACCACACCCAAGTCACTGAGTATGATGTGTGTGTTGCTCTTCAAATGGACAAGGTGTGAACTCTGTCCCAGGTATTATCTTTAGAAGAGGATGATGATATTGAGTCTTATTTTTTATTTTTGTATGGATAGCCATTAGGCATCATTGGGAGCGTGCAGAATGGGCAAAAATAATAGTGCCATTTCTAAAGGGGAAGGCACAGAGGACTTATTATGATCTCTCAGAGGAGAATGCCGATACCTAAAGGCAGAGATACTACAGAGACATGGTAATTCTCCAGACCAGCCAGCAAGGATGTACCATGTGCAGAGTTTTAACCCAGAGTCACTAACACGTCCCCAGGCATTTGTCTTATGGGGCAGGGCAGGACACTGTCTAAAACGAGATAGAATTGACACAGGAAGTAGAACAGGTCACCTGTGATTTCTTATTAAATGCCCTTCCCAAGCATCTCGCCCAGGCTGTTCTGAGACAATGTTTCAAAAGCACAGAGCCTCTAATCAACATCATAGAGAGACATAGGGTGGCTTCACAAAGCGAAAAAGCAGAACTGTCTGTTCGCCAAACCCAAAAAGGGAATGTTGCTACTTAACAGCCCACCCACTGCAACATGGAGCAAACACCGAAGCCGAAGGACAAGCACACGGAACCTCTGAGTTGTTCCAAGTGCAGCAAGGTAGGGCACATCATTCCCCGCTGCCCTATGCTCAGCAAGGACATGGACTGTAATTTGGCAAGGGGAAAGAAGTACAGTGCACCTGCTAACCCCTTTTCATTTCCCTGTACAGTAGTGGTACTTGTTAATGGGCACAGGGAGACAACTTTAATAGATTCCAGTAAGGATTCATACTTAAGACACTAACAGTAAACACTCTTCCACCATGGCACTCAGAATAGAAAAAATTCTATTAATAAAATTCTTCTTTTACCTTTTACAAAACAATCCTTATTAAAAAACAAACAAACAAACAGAAAATAAGCGGTAGTCTTGACTATGTTTACCCTTTTATGTCCGCAAACCAAGACAAAATAAAGCTACTTGGGAAGAAATACAAAGGTCTCTTTTTCTGCCACTCTCTTCTGCCAAACACTTAGCTGCTATTCCTTTCCCTGCTCACAACACACCCATTTAAACTGGAAGCTGCTGAAGTATCCATATTTAGGAATAACTGATATCACTCCTGCATCACTCTGTTATCCCACTTTTTAAATAGAAGCTACCAAAAGGATAATTACTGCATCTAGGGGCTTTAAGTGTATTCTAATTTTATAATACTTTTTGTTTGTTTACTCAGATTATTTTCCTTATAACACTGTTTTTATCAATATAGTACATTAAAGTGTCCTCAGTATCTATTGAAAATCAACTAAAGGTTTTTCATTTTCATTTATGAAAAACATAACTAAGACTTATAACCCCTCTCTAATTTGAATTGCAATATGATAAAAATCACGGTGCTTAAATATAAAGATGCTTATTTATTGCTGACCTAGAAATTGTAAATACATGTACTGTATATTTTGCTGCAGATGTGAATATTATTAAAATTACATCTATTATTTTACCACATATACAGTACAGTATTTCAAAGAGAATGTCTAATGATTTGGAATTATTAGTGTTGGCTTGTTCTCCTTGTTCTCTTCAATTTGGATGCCCGATTCAAATAGCATTGTACCGCTCTGGTGCCCAGAACAAACAGCAGAACAGCTGTCATAGTTATTTATGCCTTTTAGCGCCAAGATTATTTAAAGATCCACTCAATTCACTGCCAACCACTGAGGCTTGCTTCACTAGTGTTGAGTGTTAGAGTGTGAAAAAACAAAACACTTGATAGTGTAACTTATGTGTGTATCCAAAAAAAAAAAAATAATAGAAAACTGCAGGAACAGTTTCTAAACTGCCCAGATTGTTATGTCCTTGGAAATTTGTACCTGTAGATGGAGGGCTGACTGGGACTACAATTAAAATGATACTGCTATATTGTATGACACAAATGAGGCTTGTAAAATTTCCAGCTTGTAGTTATAATCATGTCATTGCCAGTGACAACAGGTCACAATTGAAAGAGGGCAATGCTGCATATGGAGCCCTGGAGCAAATGACTCCTGAACCACCAGTGTGAGTCCTGGACACTGGGGGATGATAATGGGAAGTAGGACTGAAGTCTCCAGTGTTGTTAAGTGGCTGCAGACAGAGATTTTATCTAATATATGTTTCCGTGCTTCTCAGTAGATAAATGCCCAGTGGTCTAACTGAAAATTTTCTATAAGGCTGGGTACCATCAATTAAGAGATACTTGTAGTTGATAAGGTAGAAAGTTCTCTCATGATGAGCCCAAGCATTCCTTAGACCTTTATTGACCTCAAAAGTGGCAGTTGGCTAGCTGTTCCAGGAAAGGACTTAAAAGACCATCCTGACAATATGGCATTTAAACCCTGCTGGTGGAAGAAAGTGATTCTAAGGAAGAAAAAAGGTGTAAAGAATAGAAATGTGAAAAGATTATTCCTATTTGTTCCCTTCATTTTGTCCCTTTCCCTTCAATACCTAATAATCTTCTGTATTATTACACTTTTGTTATTATAAACTATTTTTTGTTTGTAAGTTTTTGGTCTCTTTAACATTTTTTGGGTTCTGGTTGTGTGGTACTGCCACCTTTGGGCCACATATACACATAGACCATAGCTAGTCTGATATAATTACTTATTAACAGGTCAGAGTGATCACCTTAATGATATAAGTATCATGTCTGCTTTTTTCTTTCAGAGTCTGATTATAGGCATTTTTTCTTGTATTTTTGAAACATTAGCAAAATTTTAATGAGAGCAGGCCATTCAGTCCAATGCTCAACAAAGCTTGTCAATCCTATCCACTTCATTTTTCCAAAATAACATTAAGTCTAGCTTTAAAGTAACCTAAAATCTTGTAACTTATTCCATGTGGCTATGGTCCTATGTGTGAAGATAAACTTTTTGCAAGATGTTTACGCTTAACAAGTTTTCAACTGGATCCCTGCGTTCTTGTTGGATTTTAGTATAGTTTCAATCCACTGTGTTAATTCTTTTCATAATTTTGATCACTTCAGTCATGTCACCTCTTATACTCCATTTGCTGTTCAGCTCTTTTTAAAATTTCCTCAGTATGTCTGCAGTATGTTAATAAATTCTGTTAAGATACTTTCATAATTAGTTATCATTATAGATATTAAGTCAGAGAATTCCTTGATAAAAGATGCATTATATTTTTGGACAGCTATAAACAGTCAATACAAGTGACTGCATCACTTTTTGAATATCGAAAGCAAGGTACTTAAAAGAAGCGCAAGTTCCAAAACTGGTATCTTTACAGTTTAATCATCTTGAGAAAATACTTGCTAAACTGCCACATTCATTGCCTTGTTGAACATAATAAACAAAATTATAATTTTGAGGTGCTGCTTCAGTTAATTGCTGCTGAGCCAAAGTATCACTGATAAGATAGTTGATTTAAAAATCTTACCAGTTAATCTTTATATATGTTACGGCCAAAGTGGGAAGTGTCCGGCCAAATCGGGAAATGGCCATTGTCGCTGCAAATTGATCAGCCAATGCCTGATCTTTCCTTGATTTCAGGATTTGGCCAGCCAGTTTGTGACATAGCATGGGGCGATCGGCCAAAGTCAGAAGAAAATAGGCATGAGCAGATTTTGGTGGGTATGTATAATTTCATACTTTATACAATCTCTTTACTTTATAAATATCCATCATCACTTGTTACAACAAGATGAACTTTTATGACATTTCGAATTGCACAACAGTTTCTTATTTCTACATTTGCAGCAATTTGTTGCGCACATAGTAGTGCAATTGCATCGAGTGTAGCCTTGGCCGCTGGTCAGTGATTGGGAAGACGTGATGGTTCATAGTGATTTTTCTCCTGTGCCTACGGATTCCAGTGTGAGCAGTTTCTCGTGCAGAATGGAAAACTCACTTCTGGAATAAAGTTGTTTGAGAACACCATGTTCTGTTCCCAGCTTGTAGAAAGTGCCCTCGACATTCATGACAACTGCAAGAACGCTTCATGGATCACCGCGACATCTGCCAACATCTGGTATACGGATGTCTACATTATCTCCAACTTTTGGTGATGGGAATTTTGCATCTGAATTTTTAAGCATCTTCGCACCTTGAGCTTGCAAACTAATGACAGCTGCTGACCTCTTCTTCCTGATTTCTAGTTTATTATGACATAGCCTGCAAGTAATTTTCCCTCCATACCCTTTGTCTGCTTCATTACTTATTCCACAAAATGCATGGACATCTTTGCCACAGGATCCACAAGAATGGGCTGAACTACACTCTTTTTCACACACTACACAGAATCCTTTCTCATTGTTATTGTAAGGCAACCGGTCTGGATTTTCTGATGCTTCCACTGGTACGGCAGCAGTTTCATTTTCAGAGGCAGTCCCTGCATTTATAGCATTCTCCATTTCTTGTTTGCGTTCTCAAGGTCTTCGTCTGTAACTAAGTTATCGACAACCTCTCTGGGAAGATTTGAGGTACTCAGACCCACTTTTGCTTTGCACCTAAACATGGCCTCATATGGCAACTGTTGAATGCCTTGGTGAAAAGAACATTTTTTCATGAACTGAATAAATTGGAGACTCTCAGCCTAATGTGTTGATTAATTTGTCTGCATCCATGTCATCATCATATTCTGAACATCCTGGTTGGAACATTTGATGGAACCTTGTTTTTGGTTATGCCTCGGATTTCCATGTACCAGTTTCAGTTCAGGCCACATGTTCTTTAGTTCATTTATAACTTGGTTCACAAATTCTCTCCCATTATCTTATTGAAGCATGCTTGGTGCACCTATAGTGGTGAAGATATCAAGTAGCTAGTAAGCAACTTCTTCTGCTCTTTTGCTTTTCAGAGGTCGCAATAATATAAACTTGGTTAAATGATCCTGATAATTGAGTATAAACCTGTACTCGCCGTCAGGGTTACTTTACATGTCAATAAGATCTACCTGGCGTCTCGAGGTAAATTCTTTAAATATCAAAGGTTTAGAAACTAGACCTTTCTTAGGATTAGTCAATTTTGTCTGACATGGCTGGCATAAATGGAGATACAATGTGGTGACTTCTTTTGTGACATTTGTGTACTTAGTTTGCAGCTCCTTTTTCCATACGTGTGCGATCTCCATGTTCAATTTTCAAGTGAGTATCATGCAGTATGTCGAATAATTCTTCTGCATGCATATAGTATAAAATAACGCTATTGTTTCCTATTACTGGCACAATAAGTTTTTCTTTCCCATCAACTTCAATAACATCATATTTTCTTAATTGACGATAGTCAACACTTTCTTTTTTCTTCTTTGTTTTAGCCTGTTTAACGTCCTCTATTAAAGTGCAGTATCTGTCTCTGGTGAGGATCCCGCTATTATTTGCTTTTTCTTGCAGCAATGTATTCAAAGTATCTGAGAACTTAATTTTCATATCAAATGTTGGTTTCGCATTTACTTCACCCAGTGTATTAGTCCTGTCAGAAGTAGCCATGGGACAGCCTATGGAAGAACAATATGAATAATTGAAATGGACATACCGTTACATGGGATACAGCCCCAGTAAATTGTGTTTGATTGCTGATTTAGCACATTAAAGGAAAACATGTCGTAGCCAACAATTCTTTATTAACCTCAGCATAATTACTGTATGCTCCTTTCAGCAATATGTGTCATCACACCCCACAACAAATGTTATACGTGCCCTAAGACCTAACCTGTGAACTGAAAGCATTCATATAGAATACTATACAAATACGAGGAATACAGTACTCACAATAAAACTGCTGTGTCAGATAAGAAGAACACGTCACCGAGGCAGGACCTCTTCCGAAAAGCAGCAGACGAATTGAATATTATCGTCACAGTGAGGCACCTTCCTTTTTACCCCAAGTGTAGGCCACCGTCACACCGGAAGCAAAAAATGTGCTGCCAACTGGACAGTCTTACATCAGCACATCGAATTTTGGCCAGGGATTTCCCGCCACTTCGCGAAATGGTTGGCCAAAGTAGCATATACACTGGTCATTTCTAGTAATCGGACTTTGGCCACACCTCTCAGCCAAAATGTGAAATGGCCGGCCAATTTGGGAACTGGCAGAACTTTGTGTTTTGGCCGTAACATATATAATACACTGCCATGGCTGTTCGTTTGTCTGTCCAGGATGTAAAATCACCTGTAGCTCACAAACCGTTTGACCTATTGACCTGAAACTTGGTACACATATACTACGTGACATCTACAATCTGCTTTCGTTGTGATGATTGACCTTCAAGGTTATTCCTCTATTTATTTTTATTTTTTATTATTTTTTTTAACACCAAGTCATTATTTTCACTACTTAACAATATCACACAACCCCTGGATTCTTTACCTTCTCACCTTTACTCAACTGAATTTTGCAATTCCCTTATGTCCTTTTTTAATGAAAATATCCAGAAGATTCATCAGTCTCTCTGTACGGATTCCTCCAGTACTGCATTTGAATTTCACCCACCAACTCACTCATTTTCCTCTTTTCAGCTTCCTACTTTCTCAGAAATCTCAGATCTTGTCTGTAAGTCTAAGCCATCCACCTGTCAACTGGACCCCCTCCCTACAGTTCCAGTCAAAGCCTGCCTCCCCTCTCTGGCACCCCTTATCTCTACTATAATCCACTCTACTCTCACTACTGGTATTATTCTTTAACCTTTTAAAACTGCTGCAATAACCCCAAGACTGAAAAAACCTGGTGCCGATCCGACTAATTTCAGTCATTTTTGTCCTATTTTTAATCTACTCTTCATTTCCAAAATTCTTGAAAAAATAGTGGCCATTCAACTTCATTCTCATTTATCTCAAAATAATTTGTATGAACAGTTCCAGTCTGGTTTTCGTCCCCTCCACAGTACAGAAACGGCACTTATAAAAATTACTAATGACCTCCTTATGACAGCTGATTCTGGTTTAATTACTATTCTCATCCTCTTTGATCTGAGTGCAGCCTTTGACACTATTTGTCACATTACTCTTCTCAATAGATTATCTTCAATTGGCATTACCCACGCTCCACTAGATTGGTTCAGATCCTACCTCTCAGGCTGCACTCAGTTTGTTCAGCTTAAAACTTCAGGTGTGCCCCAGGGCTCTGTCCTGTGGCCCCTTCTTTTCATTATTTACCTCCTTCGCCTTGGCAACATCTTTTGTAAATATAACATTAGCTTCCACTGTTATACTGATGACACCCATCTCTATCTCACTAGCAAGCCTACTGCTTCCTTTTCACCCTCCTCACTTACTGATTGCATAGCAGAAATCAAATCCTGGTTTTCTTCAAATTTTCTTAAATTAAATAGTGACAAAACTGAGGTTCTCCTCATTGGTACAAAATCAACATTATCCAAAACTGATCATTTTTCATTTGTTATTGATAATTCCTCTGTCTCCCCTTCCCCACCGGTTAAGAGTCTGAGTGCCATCCTTGACAGTACTTTATCCTTTCAGTCCCATATCAATAACATCTCCCGGTCTGCATATTTCCACTTGCGTAACATTAATCGTATTCGCCCCTCCCTCACTCCCCACACCACTGTTATCCTTGTTCATAGCCTTGTCACTTATTGCAATTCCCTTTTTTTTCGTCTTTCTCGCAAATCTTTTTATAAGCTTCAACTGGTCCAGAATTCAGCTGCCCGCATCATTACTAGAACCCCTTCTATTCACCATATCACTCCCGTTTTGCAGCAGCTTCATTGGCTTCCAGTTCAGTTCTGAATTCAATTTAAAATTCTCCTACTAACTTTTAAGGCTCTTCACAACCTTGCCTCTCCATATCTCTCTGACCTCCTCCATGTTGCCATTCCCTCCCGTACCTTTAGATCCTCTTCCTCCATCCACTTGACTGTCCCCTTCGTCCGTCTTACCACAACTGAATGCTCTGCTCCCCAGCTTTGGAGCTGCACTACCACCTGAGCTTAGAAATATTGAATCATTTTTACTTTTGTAATCTAAACTTAAAACTCATTTGTTTAAGACTGCTTTTTCTCTTTGATTACAATTGCTCTGTCTGATTTTAACTTTTGTATTTTACTTTTGTTTATAATCTGTGTTTTGCCAATCGTTTGGTGTCCTTGAGTCTTTAGAAAGGCACCTACATATAAATAAAATGTATTATTATTATTATCTATATATATAATACACTAAGTCCATGGCAAGCAAGATGCACGTAAGTCATGGTAAGCAAGACGCACGCAAGACAGAGCCATGCCCGCCAACTCACATATTCACTAACAATTCACTAAGGCGGCCGACCATGGCACACAAGACAGACCATGGGATATGCACGACATAGCCCTGTCCACCAAAAATTCGAGCGACAGCGAAAGCATTTGCCAAGAATGTTTTCATTAATCAAGACACACACACAGGCCCGCGAGAGAGACACACACACACAGGCACGCGCGAGAGACACACACAAACACACAGGCGTGCGCGAGAGACACACACACACAGGCACGTGCGCGAGACACACACACACACACAGGCGCGCGTGAGAGACACACACACAGGCACGTGTGCACGAGACACACACACACAGGCGCACGAGAGAGACACACACGCACACAGGCGCGCTCGAGACACACACACACACACACACAGGCATGCGCGAGAGACACACACAGACAGACTTGAGACGTTGATAATTATGCGGCGTATGCTACGCTGCGGGTTGGCTAGTTATTATTATTTAAGGTCTCGGAAGAGAACAGCTGTATTGGAGTGTTGAAATGGCAATTAAGTTATTCATATTTATACTTATTTGTCCATACCTTTAAGTTAAACCATGCTCCATTATTGTAGTGCTAATATAGTACACATCAACAGGTGAACACTCTGCAGAATTATCATATCCTAACATGGGTTTATAGATAACATTAAGACTAAAGCTACATAGTCAGGAATCACAAATCATCTTTGACATGTTGTTGGAGAGAACCCAAGTGCCAAATCTATTCAAATGCAGGCCATCTTGTCTAAAGAAAAGCGGTCTCTCCCAAAAGAAGATTTAAGTTGATGTTTTTCCTCTCACAGAAGGCTCTTGTCCAGGTTTGTAGCATTCATCTGATCTTCACAGCGTGAGAAGTGGACCTGATATGATTCTCACAGCCAGCGTCCTCTTTTTTCATGGCCTGAATAAGGGATGAGAACTCCACATATTGGAGTTCCAAGTGTCGATGTTGAATGTTGTTGATGCTGGCATGGAATACTGTTGTCCCAATAGATCTGGTCTTGTTCTTCTCAAGGACTGTCAGGACTCTTCTTTTCATATTTTTAACTTGTGGACCGGGAACATTTATCTGATGCACAATTGAATCTCCTATGACAACCACATCACCACTGTCAGTGGATCAAATAGGGTTGAATGGTTGTGACTGGTGATGACCAGTCCTGAAGTTTCTTGCATTGTAGAAGTTTCCAGATTCTATTATCGTTGTTTAGAGTAGGTGCTGAATAAAGCTGTCTCAGCTCAGAGGAGTGGCACAGAGTTGAAGTAGTCAATTCAATCCTTGAACCAATGAAATCTAAAAGACAAACTTTCTATTCCTTTAAAAAAATTCTTTCATCTGGCAAGGAGCTAATGGACCTAGATCTCTTAGGATTCTAGTTCTTCTGTAACACACTGTAGCTCAGGGTCAACCATCTTGAAAGATATTGACTTCGCAGGATGTCACTCATTACCTCCTTAGTAGTTCCTGTCACTGCTAGCAGGTTATCCACATCCTCACATGTGAAATCAGAACATCTTAAGTTTAGAGCATTTGCAATTTCACTATGTATTTTGATTTCCCTTTACTGTACCTGATATGCTTTGCCTCCTCCTTGACTGGTTACTTTTAAAATACAGAAAGAATTTTTTTGGATCATCTTTCACCGATTTGGAAATATTCCTCTCTAACTTCCTTTTTGCTTCCCTAATGTCCTTCTTTCTGTCATGCTTTCATATGCTCAACAATTACCATTGGAATTACTAGTCAAATTCACTTTATACAGATGTTGCTTCATTTAGAGCTTCTTTTTTATGTCCTTATTTACCCACTGCAGAGATTTTTTTTTACTTTCTGGCTAATTCCAAATTTTGGGATGAATCTGTTCTGCATCAAATGTAAAGCATTTCAAAACCTGTTCCACTGCTCCTTGGCTGTCTTCACACTTAAAAGCTCATCCTAGTTTATCCCTTTTAGACTTTGTCACATCTGTTCAAAATTCCAAAGCTTTAGTGTTTGAATTCATGCTCTGCCAACAATGAGAACTGTAATATATTATGGTCTCTAGACATTAGCGGTTTAATTACCTCTACACCCAGAATTAATTCCTGGTTATTTCAAAATGCTAAATATAAATAGGTTCTCCCCATGTTGGTGTTTTAACTGATTTAAAAAAAAACATTTATTGTGTGACCACAAGGGGGCTCCAGACAGCCCCAAACCACAGATACAGCAATGCACCACACATTAAATAGAATAAAATAAAGAATATTTATTCTTCAATGCACCTTCAAGGACCTCCTCCTAATAATGTGCCATAATTATACAATAAATGAATACAGTAAATTACCAATTTTTTCTTCTTCTCTCATCTGCTGAGTGTTGTCTGTTGCCTCCCGACTGTGACTTGTCCATGTGTGACAGTGGGCTTCCTCTTATGGCAGACCTCAGAATGCTTCCAGGGCACGCCAAATCTTCTGGGATGCACTTCCAGGCCACAATGAAAGTAGGGAACTAAGCCCCCCCGCCCCAACAGCCTCGATCAATCCCAAAGGACCCCTACAAGGCTGCACTTCCAGACTCTATTTCCCTAGTACCCCTGGGGGTGTCCCGATTGGGTTCTCATATGAGGACCACTGCCACCTAGCACATGGGGAATGGAGCCACACCTAAGTTTGGTCTTCTGCTGGTCCATACATTATTTTATACTGGCTAGACACAGAGTTATCTTTCCGGTTAGCTGACCAATCTGTCCATCATTCCTCTTGGGCCTCCCGTCCAGGTAATAACCCATGCTCCTCCATGGACAGGATGCTTATTCTCCACTTACAATTAATTATGTTTAAAAACTCGTTTTCCTCAGATGTTTAGTAAAGTGCATTATTAAAGTGAGTTATTTGAGTTGAAAATGCTGTTACTTAGGTTAAGAATTGTTAATATTCCATTTTGAAAACATATTTAATAATAATTTAAGGAGAATAAAAAAAAAGACCGAAGTAGACATGGGAAAAGACACACATTCAAGCTTAATAACAGCATATGAGCCAGTAATGAGACAGCAGTACTAATCATTGCACCACAGTGATGTCATTCTTGGCAACAATGGTTTGAAATTAACATGGCCAAAAATGGAATAGATAAACTAAGTTTTTAAAAAGGAGTTATATAGTGAACTGACAGAATAATATCTGCCATTTGTGTGGATAGGGATTTAATATCAGTCTAAAAACAGGAGACTCGTGGCTTGGTAAAATCTTAACATCTGGCCGAAAAAGAGGATGGTGCCTCATGAAGCTAAATAAATTAATGATGCAAGAGTGAACGTGAGTTCAGGGACAAACTTAAACTGAGTTTAAGAAATAAAGCACAACATATACAGTACACTGGGCATCAATTAACACATAATTGCAGGGAAATAATGAAGTGGAAAATGTAATTGCCCAAAGTGGTCATTAGATCTTCACACACGGGTCTTACAGGAGTTTGTTAGAGGCTCTGCTCAACAAGTGAAATGGGTGACAGGTTTGAACAAAATGCAATTAGTAACCTTTCTTCCTCTGTTACCACTAAAGTGGAGGAGGATTCCACTGAGGAGTACTGACTTTACTATAAGAAACAAGAAGACCAGAAGTCGCCATTCATTATTAGACACGCATCTGCTGGAGCTACACTAGCCCGCAGGAACTACCATTTGGAGACCACATGAAACAATCTGCTTTGGTTTTTTTCTTTTTTTTTTTTTTTGCTTTATTTCAACTTAGCATCGCAGCCATTAAATGAGGATCACTTTGAAACCCCAACTCTTCACTTTGTCCTGTCTCAGTTCTCTTCAGAACCATGAAAATACTAAAGACCAGAAGGCACAAACATGTCAGCAACAGATAACTAACTAAATCTTGTGTAAATATTGTGAATCTTTATTAAACTTCAGAGGTGTTATTATACAGAAAGGTGTAACTACCAGCTATTGATGATTCTGGGTAATAAGGATGTAGAAAATGTGTGACTAGGTGGGAAAATTGACAGTGCGTAGAATGAACCATTTGTTATTCAGTACTACTTGATTATTGCTTGGACCTACAAGGACATTCAAGATGGTATTAGTTTTAACACAATTCTTCAGGGACCTCCAGCTTATCAAGTAGTTAAAAAAAAACATCCAGACATGGGTAGCTAAAATATTTCAAGGAAAATAACACAATCACATTACCAAAATACCTTGTCAGTCTAAGGATGATAAATTCAATTTAATTCATTATATTCAATTGTCATATATAATGACAATGGCAGGATATGTATACATTTATGTTTTTTTATACCCGGTCTATATGTTTGTTTTTTCTTCTCATGCATTCTGAAAAGGCTACAGATTTAAAATTATTCTAATTCATACACAGATGTTATAAATCATTAAAGTAACTGCAGGATGACCTCCAGATGATACATGTTAACGAGATTTAACATGCAGACTGCAGAAAGCTTCCTTAGATCTAAAAAGAATTAGGATCAAAGCATTTAGTAAGAAAGCATGATAACCTTCACAAATGTCAGTTTAAAATGTTGCTTCGGAATAATATTCAAAGGTGTTTTTAAGGAACCATTTCCTTATTTTCTACTCTTCTTAGCAAATTTTGGAAGTACAATTTAAATCCTATTTCAATTATGTGTACTGTATTCATCAAGCAGGCTACATTTTCTTACACAACTTTTAGAGATTTGTTATTTTAAATTTTGAAATATTGGATCAGTAAAACTTAAGATAATATTTTAACTACATTAAATATTAAGTACGTAATTAAATGTACTGCCTTATTGACTATTATTTATTTTTAACTACTTTAGACACATTTTGCAGGAGTAAGCAACCTAATATTTTACCTTCCTAAATAGTAATCTTTTATCTACATTAGTGTTTGAATTTCTTGAATACATATTATGTTCTTTTTACTTCTTTATTCTATTATCATCAAAATGTACGCTACATAAATTGACACCTCTATTGCCCTATTTCTGTATTAAAGATAGTAGGAAAAAAATAACACTCACTGACATATACACATGATACAGCATTGATTACATCTCACTATAGCACAATGTATTAGTACTGTAGTTTTTCAAAGAGCCTGTTCTGCAGATAGAGAAAAAAGTTTATTGATATTTGAAACCATCTTTGGAATGGAATACCACTGTGCAGTAGAAAGTATTTCTTCTATATGAAAAATGAACAACAAATAATTAATAGATTAAGTATTTAAAATAATTCACCACACGTTATCCACTATTTTAATGGAAATTTTAGATTAGATTAGATTAGATCAACTTTTTCCCAATGGGAAATTTAGACGCATACAACAGCAGAAACACAAAAATAAAGATACAGACTCACAAAACAAATAATACCAAATAATACAGTCAATCAATCATTGTGTATTGGTGCAGAAATTACAAAATAAGCCTAAAGAGCATCAGCATTTAGTTTAGTAAGTCAGAAGGAAGCATTCAGTTGCCTGATAACAGTGGGCTATCACCCACAGACCCACAGAGTTGCTTCTTAGCACACCATGAGCCTGTGGCTAAAAAGTGTTCCAGCACAGCTCCTCCTGAAGGGGATTTTTCCTGGTAGTATAAAATTTTGATAATATCCTTCTTTCCACAACAGCTTCCAGTGCATCCAGGGCTAACCATGTGATGGAACAGACTTTCCTATTAAGTTTGTTCAGGCATTGTCCATCTTATGAGCTCAAGTTGTTTCCCCAGGAGTCCACAGCATAGAACAATATTCTGGCTACTATGGATTGATAGAACATTTCTAGAAGCTTGAGATGAACATCAAAAGACCTGAGTCTCCTTAGGAATTACAGTCTGCTCTGTCCCTTCTTGCACAGTGCCACTGTGTTGTTAGAACTCAGCCCGCCATATGCCCATCCTTACACTAACCCTCTCTATCATTTCCCAGCCATAATTTTCACTTTCATCTGAAGTTTGCATTGAAGATTTCATCTAGCAATGAGTTGTAAGGAATTATATAGGTAATAATATATTGTTATTAAAAATCCATACATAATAAGAATAAGAAATGTTAGGTCTTATAGACACAAATCAGATGTATGTGTTTATTATATCAAATCTAATTGCTTGAATGTCAGTTATTACTTTTGTGACAATAGCGCTTATGTGGCGTCAAGGTAATTACAATGGCACACACATGGCTAATTTGTCCTTTAGCAGAAATGTTTACAAATAACACATTTACATGGACTGTTACTTAGATGAAATGTATTCATTATATCAAATATGACTGCAGGGCGGCATGGTGGCGCAGTGGTAGCACTGCTGCCTCGCAGTTAGGAGACCTGGGTTTGCTTCCTGGGTCCTCCCTGCATGGAGTTTGCATGTTCTCCCCGTGTCTGCGTTAGGTGCATTGGCAATTCTAAATTGTGCTTGGTGTCTGTGTGCGCCCTGCGTTGGGCTGGCACCCTGCCTGGGGTTTGTTGCTTGCCTTACGCCCTGGGATTGGCTCCAGCAGACTCCCGTGACCCTGTAGATAGGACATAGTGAGATGGATGGATGGAAATATAATTGCTTGAATATGAAACACATATATGCATTTACATGTTTATTTAAAAACAATATTTGGACTTCACAGTCTGTACACATTCCCAGCAACATGTCATTTGAACAATTTTTTATTCAGTTTTATTCTTGAATACAAGCACACTAGTTTTGCTATAGGTGGCACAGTGGTGCAGTGGGTAGCGCTGCTGCCTTGCAGTTAGGAGACCAGGGTTCGCTTCCCGGGTCCTCCCTGTGTGGAGTTTGCATGTTCTCTGTGGGTTTACTCCGGGTTCTCTGGTTTCCTCCCAAAGACATGCAGGGTAGGTGCATTGGCGTTTCTAAACTGTACTGTGTGTGCGCACGCACCCTGTGGTGGGCTGGCACCCTGCCTGGGGTTTGTTTCCTGCCTTGCGCCCTGTGTTGGCTGGGATTGGCTGCAGCAGACCCCTGTGACCCTGTAGTTAGGATATAGCAGGTTGGATAATGGATGGATATTTTTGCTATACAATTTGTGAAAGTTTTTATTTTATACTCCAGTAACCTCTTGAATAACACTGAATCTGTCTCATTTTCTCTTGTGCGAACACACACACATTTATACATGGAAATTTCTCCATTTGAAAACAATATTTTTGTATTTTGTATATTTCAAACATCTTTTTCGAAACAGTTTTATTCTTTAATTAAAGCACTGTTGTTTCATTAAAACCTTTGTAAAAGTATTTATTTGATATTCCAGGAAATGCAAAGAGAGGAAGAGTACAGAAGCAAAGCTTTGAGCTTTTTCCCCATTCAGTGAGGCAGAATGGTGTTAAAGGCACCAGGAAAATCAAAGCACATGACCCTGACTGTAGTGATGGCTTCATCCAAGTAGGATTGTGATCTGTGTTGCATGTAGATCAGAGTGCCCTCCACAGCTATATATGTCTGATAGACAAACAGCAGAGGATGTGCATTTTCTGAAACCAAATGTGGTATTGTTTCAAGACCACCTTCTCAAAGGTCTTCATGATGTATGAAGTAAGAGCAACTGGTCTGAAGTTCTTGGGATCACTGGAATGCCCTTTCTTTTGCACTTGGACAAAACATGATAACTGACACAGCTGGGGAGCTTTCTGAAAACTGGTGATGAAGGACTCCATACAATTGAAAGGCATATGTTTGCAGCACTCTAGGGCTGATCCATCCATCCCAGGAGCTTTTTTTTGCGTAGCATTTTCTAGGCTCTCTCCTCGCTTCATGAGCAGAGGCAAACACTACAGGAAGTGGAAGGGAGGCCACAGGTGTTATGTCATTGTAGGAGAAGGTTGTGCAGGATGCCGATGGCATTTGGGCTTCTGAAACCTTCTCAGCTTGTACACAGAGACTAGCAGTGCTGGGGAAGCGGTGGACTGACAAGAAAAAGTTAAACCTGTTCAAGAACTGCTTCAGTTCATTAACGCTGTTGTTGTTACTTTTCTCTGCATGTTTAACAGTATACTGTATTTAGCATATTTTCAGAATATCGTATCAATGCAGTGGTGACCATGTATATACAAATGTTACAGTGTTACAAACAATTATAAGACAGTAAAACATGTTTTTTTCCTTAAATCAATTAACATTTCAGTGTTTGCTGGTAATTCTATTTTAGTATTTCTGTTCGTGTAATAAACATTTAATCTATTTAAACATTCTCAGAGTGGTCATTGTCAGAGAAGTTTGCTACTGCCATATGATAAGCACATTTAGATAAGAACTTGAGAGGTAAGAAGATGAGAGGTAAGTGTTTAGTTTGAGAGCTTGTTTGGTTAGTTAATCACCAGTTTCTCCCAATATATAAGGTTCTTGATATAAGCTTCATGAATTTGTAGCATGTTTCAGATTATGTAGTAGTGCTTCTTGGATTCCATTATTAGTATACATCCCCCTTTATTTCCTCCATGTCTTACAGTACATAATTCATTATTTATCTGAAGAAGTTTACATGTTTAACTTTATTAAATCATTTGCTAATTCTGAAGCTCTGTTTTACTGTATACATTGAGTTTGCCTGATTGGTTGTTTAATCAATAGTGTAAATCAGACAAAGCAGAAATGGGTGATGATAGCCTACAAAGCTGAAATCTGTGCTTCACACTTAACACTGGCTCCTACATCCAAGAAAAGGTACTTAACAATCTGTGATAAAGAGTTTCTTTGAAGAGAAAAGGCACTGTGAGCCTTGGATATTTTTAAACTACAGAATATGCAGACCAACTTCTGAAAACTAAGATGCTCATCTGATAACAGCAGTTTTCATTAAAGTAGGATTATATGTCTTTAGGCATTGCCAGTTCAAAAAATAAAAAAAAGAGATCAGTTTGGACAACCTATGAACTGTAAGTCAAAGATGACCAATGACCAATCTTTTGTAAAAGGAGAGGGGCATATTCAGGCACATTTTAGCATCAGTGAGGTGGGATTACAATGGCCAGTGTTTATATATGTTAACGTTTGGCTTGTG
The DNA here is from genome assembly GCA_026402145.1 of Polypterus bichir lapradei. NCBI lineage: Eukaryota > Metazoa > Chordata > Cladistia > Polypteriformes > Polypteridae > Polypterus > Polypterus bichir. Next base: position 7,723,027 of record JANRMT010062819.1, read on the forward strand.
GTATACTGAACATCTGTCTAATTTCGGACCCTACATGAGGTCAACTTTCAAATTTTTTCATAATGGTGGCGGTATCAAAATAACAGTGTTTCAAAGCCCGATATCCAAACTTTATTGTTTCTTTGAGAGATTTAAGCAAGTTTTTCAGGGGCAATGGATATGTCCATAGGCTGCAGTATCACTTCTTTTGGGAGTAAATGCACAGTATTTTCAGTTTTGTGCAAGACACATCCAACTATAAAGAATAACATTTCCTTGCAACCCATCTTTTAGACAGGCTTGCAATCTTGATTTCTTAGAATGGTTTTGTGTCTCCATTAGAGAGTTTGGGATGGATTTAAAACACACTTTTAACATTTCTTGTATATTTAGCCGAACCTCTTCAATTTGACATTATAAACAGATTTACTTGTCAATTTCATTTTGCTAATTTAGTTGAAATGTTGTAGAGTTGGCAAAAATTATGGAAATTGGACTGCATTTGTAACCTAACAGGTTTAGGACAACTGGACTAGCTCAGTTCAATAACATGTTTTATCTGTTTTTGATTTAGTCTCAAAGTAGCCAGCCCAGCCGGTCACAACTGCAGCTTCATCCGTAAGAACCGTTCCATCACCTGCCCTGACTGTGACTCTCCAAGAATCAGATTTGGATGTGCATAACACTCTGATCAGGGCTCTTCAGAGGCTGAGCGAGGATTCTGACTGTCTGGGCTTGCAAGTGTCCTGGATACAAACCAAGATCCTGATCTTTAATGACCTCTTTGGCACAGCCATCAACAGTATGTCTGTTTGCGAAGATAGTATCAACCTTGTTGAAAGTTTTACTTACCTCAGCAGTAACATTCATGTCTGTGGTGACTCTTTCTATGAATTGAGTAGATGGATTGGGAGAGCATGGGGGATCATGAAGTCGCTGGAAAGGGATGTGTGGCACACCCAATATCTTTGCAAAAAGATGAAGGTCCAAGTCTTTAGAGTTATTGTTGAGAACCTGAGCAGCTGGACCAGGCCAAAGGGACACCCATGTACCACCTGGCTGTGGCATATAGATGGTCTTTTCTGGAGGGTCTGTCTGGGCTGCTTGTCTGCCTTGGTGGTTGCCAAACAGGATCCCGAGCTGTTTCGTCATGTGGTGGGTGCAGCAGTGCATGCTCCCCAACCTGATCTGACCTGATTTAGTCTCATATCTTATCACCACTCTAATTAATAATGTTGAACCCATTCAACTACAGTATAAATATTTGAGTTATATTCACATAAGTGCATAAGATATCAAAATTTAGACCTCTGGCATTCATAGTCAACAAATAGGATCCAAAAGATGTATTCATCAGTGCCTCTCTTAATGCTAATAGTAAGGGTCTCATAATTTCCATTCCATAGACTTTGTGCCTAGGTGAACCAAGCAGTGCAAGTTAAAAAAAAAATTAGGTACACAGATTTTTGAAATTCACAATAAATTGAATAATTTTGCTGACAGTAATTAAGGCAACTCGTTATTATTAATGGCACTTGTTTACAGCAATGAGTTAAATTAAGGAGGTATTTCATATATAATAAACTGAACCTTGCTACTTACAAAGCTGTTCCCTGCCCACATCTCGTTTTTTTCTGGCCAGCCCTGCAGGACTGTTTTGATTAAAAAGACTGGGACATGCCTAAAAGTAGCTGCCACCTATGGCCATCACAACTTAGATGAGTATGCATTATCAGTCACTGGCTGTATTAACAAGTGCATAGATATTGTGAGTGTCTCAAAGACAATCAGTACATGAGCAAAACAGAAACACTGAAGTACTTTTACTGCTAAAAGCCTGTAATGCTGTTTTTAGATCAGATGACAGCATAGCACTCAGAACAGTGAGGGCAAACCTATCTCAGCATTAAAGCACCAAAGTGAGAATATTGCAAGAAAATTCACAGACACTTTCAGGACACATAGACGTAGCAGGGAACCCAGGCCATCACAGGCTATAAGACCACAATACATGTTTGCGATAGTGAGGCCTCCCTTCCAGATGCTGTAAATAACTTCTATGCACGGTTCGATGTCTTAAATGACGTACCTGTGAGGAAGGTTATCTCTGCGCCGGAGGAAGCAGTAAAGTGTTTGTCCACAGTTTATGTGAGAAGAACTTTGCTGAGTGTTAAGTGCACATAAAACTTCTGAGAGAGACAACATACCTGGCTGAGTTCTTAGGGAAATAGCTTATCTAACTGAAATATTTACAGACATCTCTCTATTACCATAAAAAAATCCTGGGACGAGACAAGACTTTTTAGCCTGGGATGAGACATGACTTTTCAGAGAGATACTTTCACATCCTGCGAGACTAGACTTTGTACCAAGAGATTTAACCATGCCTGGGGCCAGTAATAAAAGACAAAGAGTAGATGACAAAGTAGAACGTCGTAAAGAATTCAAAAATGTTGGTGTAATACAAATGCAGAGCAGTTTAGAGATAATGAAAAATTCGAAAGTCACAAAAAAATGAGAGTAAAGATCGTATTAGTGCAAACAAACAGAAATTATTACTCGGAGAAATAACGGAACAATGAAAAGAGATCGAATATATTGTTCGTATTTAAACTTTAAGTCGGAGACTTGTAGATCGTCTAATTCGTGTTGCCATCAGGGAAAAGTAGTGTTTCTTCCCAATGAAGAGGTGTATCTGTGAGAATTAAAAGATTTGTTGTTTGGTGAAAGTGAAATCCACATACGCAAGCAGCAGAGACGTGAAGAGGGGTTGGCGAGCGAAACGAGCAGTGGGCAAAGCCTCCTAATCTTCAATATTTCCCTGAGGCAGGTGATTATCTCACAGTACTTCATAACCACCACAATCATACCTGGGCCAAAGAAGGTTTCTGTCTCTTGTGTCAGTGATTATCACCCTATAGCACTCGCAGCAGTCATCATGAAGTGCTTTGATATTCTAGTCCTGGAGCACATCACATGACCTTCACTATCATTAATTCAGGCTATTATTTTTTATTTATTCCCATAGTATAAGAAAATGTCAAAAATAACTTTAAAAATGAAAATTGGAGTCACCACAATTCAACCCCATATTAATACACTATTTCAGTAACATATTTCACAATGTGTTACTTATTAAAGCTTTAGACATGAAACTGAATCCTACACATAATGTCTTGTAAATATATATGGATATTTAAACAATTATACTACTGCCCTAATAAAATATACACTTTAGAAATGGTGCTGTATAAAATAATAAATAATAATTTGTTATTTTTTAATAATTGTTTTTCATGCCTCTAATACCTTTAGTAGAGCAGTAAGTTTATACTATAAATGTACTAAAAAATCCTGATACCAGGAATAAGATATAAGGAATAAAGATGGCAAAGGTCATTAATATTGCTGACAGACAGTAATCGTTCTCTAAAACTGTTAATACCTACAAGAACAGCTCCAGCATCTTAAAGCCATTTTTCATACAACTAGCTGCCAAATGCACATATGGACTGAAGAGTCACATTCTTTACATAGGCTCTGCTTCATGGTAATAACATTGGGCAGACTGTTACTTGTTTATTTTAGCACAAGATTGCTTCCTTTTGAAACTGTCAGTCAGGTTTATGGGATAGGTACCCATTATAGATATTTTTGGGTTACGTTCAAAATTAGCTGCATAAAATGCAAAAAGGCCATATTGTGCATCTAACATGATAAATCACCCTTTATAGCATTAATCCTAAATTAAAATTATCTCAAACAGAAGCATCTGACAAAAATGCTAATTATGTGGCACAGGCTGTCTCCAAATGTTTACTAGACTGAGTTTTAAAGCATTCAGTTTTTGTATTTATTGCATCATCTCTTTATAGAGATTCTGTCTTCTGTCTTAGGGATGATTCTCGGCTATGAAACATTCTCTATCAAGATCTTCCAATGTTAGCTACATTTTCTTCCAACATGCTTCTTTTATCATTATTCAGTGACAGAATTAGGTTAGTTAGCACCAGTAAATCAAACAATTTAGAAAATCTATATGCCTTTCTCCATGCAGAAGCTTACTCTGTATACTGTATATTAGAAAGAAGAGCCCCATTTTCTGTTGGTTCATTGTATTTTCAGCAGGGTATAGAACAACAAAATCAGCTGCCTTTACCTAGACATGTATAGTATGAACTGTGAACCCATTTATAACTAGGACAAGGTGGAGATTTCAAGTGTTTTGTTCCTTGAATACAGTGCCAGATGTGTTTCTCAGAAGAATCACTAAAGGGTGCACTATCATTCTCATAATATTTTCTCACATCTGCATACAGTTTTTAATTTCTGATAAAACAGCATGCAGCTCACAAATCAAAACTGAAGACTGCCGGATCACTCCTTTTTTTATTCATTGTGGAATGAATTCATAACCAACAGCTCATTGTAACTTTGCACCATTAGTCATTATGAAACTATAAATACGCAATAATTCATAGTGTTTCATAGTGTTTATTCACTTGAATTTCATTATAAATGCCCCAAATGGTGTGCACAGATGCTATTCAGAATTTGGAAAATACAATACAGTATATATGACAGAAAAATATATATGTTGCTGTGGCCATGAAGATACTGCAAAAGACCTGGGGCCTCATGCATAACGGCGTGCGTAGAATTCGCACTATAACATGACGTAAGCACAAGAGCCGAAATGTGCTTATGCACAGAAAAATCCAGATGCAGGAATCTGTGCGTTCGCCAACTTCCACGTTCTTCTGCTACATAAATCCCGGTCAGTGTGAAAATTAATGCATGTGCACGCGCCTGCTGCCCCACCCCAACTCCTCCCAGAATTATGCATCTTTGAATATGCAAATCAATATAAATAGCCCTTAAGCTCAGTGTTCTGTGAAAAGGCAATGGCAAAAGCACAAGGGAAAATAGAGTTTCAGCGAATAGCAAGTGGAGGCAAGGAAAACCTTACTATTTGTTCGTTTAAACAGTGGTATAAACAACAAAAGGAAGTTGATTGAGTGACATAGCGTGTCGGAGAAACTCGAAAGCTCAAGTTTCCAAAGTTGCTGTGAAAAGATGAGTCGTAGCCCACTGTCTGAGTGTCATATGAAAGCTTATTAGGGTACAGAGAAAGAAAAAGGCACACAGTGGGAAAAAAGCACAAAATGTCAACTTTAATCTGGAAATTTCCACTTTAATCATGTAATTTATTTTGTCATTAAAGCGGAACATCATAAATTTCATCTTAAAATTGTTTAATTTATTAGTTTTCAAATCCCATCGTAACTAAAATAGCATGTTAAATGCGTTGTTTTGTATTTGATCTTCTATGTGCTCTATGTGTGTGAATCACTACGTGTTTCCGGGCTTTCTCTTCCTCCGACAGGAAACAGAATCCACTACATTCGTGACATTACAGCTCTCTGAATAATTAAAATACTGAGATGTATATGTGATATCATTTTCATGATGATAGGAGTTAAAGCATGTTATTAAACATGAGAACACGGTGGCGCAGTGATTGTTCATGTCTCACGCAAGATGCTAGCTGCGCCGTGCGCGGCCTTCGATGAAATAATTTATTGCAGCAGTACTGTCTCTTTCAAACATACTAACCTCCAATTCCTGTCCTTCCTTTTCTTTCTCCAAATACCCAATCGCCATACAATCAGCTCTGTAATAGACGTTAAGCCATCTGTAAGCCGATTCTTCAAAACTTTTAAGGAACACTGAAATATCTTCATAGTACGTATTTAATTATTCAATCCATCTATCCATACAGCGCAAGGCAGGAACAGTCTGTGAACAGATGCTGAGGCACCGTGTCCTCACATGTTTAATTATTAACAATATAGATTATTTAAATGTAGTTAAAGTTTTATCTGTATAATATAATAAACATATTTTGCTGCATTTCACCTTAAAAATGATATCGTCATCATAAGTAAATACGAGCTTTATAAAGTGGTTCAGGTTGTGCAATATTATAACTGTATCGCAAGTTTTATAAGTACAAACAGTTCTACAAGGAGCACTCAATGTACTGATTGAGTGTGTTTCGAGTCCCTGGGATGAAACTGTTTCTGAACCGCGAGGAAAGGCTCTGAAGCATTTGTCATATGACAACAGTTCAATAGGCACCATGGCTGAGGCAGTGTGTGCTTGATGCTTTATACCGATAATTCTCTTTCCAATCAGCTGTTGTACAGCTGTGATTCACATTCAGATACAGTGATATAAATACACGAGTGGTGCAGTGAGAGTAATATGGAAAAAGATGTTCTGATGTGGCAACCCCTAACGGGAGCAGCTGAAAAAAGAAGAAGAAAATGGTGCAGTGAGAGTAACAACGCTAAAGCAGCTATGGTATTTGAAATAGTTTGACCATTCTGTGGATCATTATATTGTTACAGGTTAATTACAATCAGATGCATTAAACTAATAAACAATATACACTTAATTTCAGTGTACTTATAAAGCCACGTCAGGGATATGGATATAAATAAGAAAGGAAAACCACACAGGAACAGTAGCACTGCTTTGACGCTGGGTGCCGCCAGTCTGTAAAACCGAGCACAGAACTTGCGTACGACAGGGTGTGAGCTACCATGGAAATGTGCATGGCTTTACGCCAAGTTTACGTTTTATACATCATGATTTGAACGTGGAAACATTCTTACGCAACATTTTTGTGCGTACGCACTGTTTATACATGAGGCCCCTGGTCAATTGCAATGCAAGGGCCTGCAAGGGATTTTAAACTGAGTGAAATGTACACTATATCAGTGTCTTGCTTTTTAAAACAATGAACTGAATCAGCTAGTGAAATTAGGTTAGGAGGCCATAGCACACATATTAGTTTGAGACACAACAAGATTGTCAGTATAATAATAATAATATTTCTTTACATTTTTATAGCGTTTTTCTTACTACTCAAAGTACTTTTTACGTGGAGAGTAGGGAGCCACTTCAACCACCACTACTCAGTGAACTAGAAGGGGCAAAAAGGACTGTAATGCTGCAGGAATTATGGGTATAATCCATTGCATGGCAAATTATAGTATTACACAGGAGGTTATCATCTGTCTGTCCATCCATCCATCCATCTTCTAACCCCACTCATCCAGAGCAGAATCAAGGGAGTTTTACATTTAATGCTACAACCAGAGGTGCTATGTGCTCAGTGTTGTGGGCCTTTGTGAAGACTCTTATTGCAGAGTTTTAAACCAGCAACATGTGAAATAAAAGATTAGCAGTGGTACACAGAGCTACAGTAGTCAGTGTATAGATGTGATAAAAGTATGAACAAGCCTCTCTGAGAAAAGAATTAGAACAAGCAAATATACAGAAGCATTTGTTTCTTTTTCCCATAACGTTAAATTCTTGCATTTAATTTAAATTAAGCATTTAAAGTTATTGCAAACATACAAATACTTCTGAATTTTTATAATAAGAGAACAAAAAAGGCCAGGTAACTCAATGCAGAGATATACTAAAAGTACCAATGACCCACTGATTGTGAAATTGGTTGGAATAAAAACATGTCGCCCTGAGAAGTAAATCAGATGGTCAGAGGAAGATTGAGCCATGGTGTTTGCTTCATTGCAGCATTGGTACAACGTTGTTGTTGTGCTGTACACAGGTTTTTCATATTTAGAATTGAGCAAGCACTGAAAAATTGTACAAGTACATGCATGCACCATCTAGTAGCTATGGTTGAGCGTGAGCAGAGAGGACTGCTCCATATGCACACAGGTCTTTCATTTACTGTATATATATATACTTTATGCCTACTTTGTCCAAGGATTTCAGTTCATTCTCACAGTCCAAAGAAATGCTGCTAGGTTGCTTCACAAATCTAGATTGGCCAATATGGATAGGCCATGCATTTATATGATGGATACAAAAGGTTTAGAAAATGGATGGATGAATGGCACACAAACCATTCTTAATACAGTATGTAAAATGGTTTACATTACATCTCCTAAGACAAAGCAACACAGGCTTACTACTGCCATTTTATGAACTACAAATCTTGAATTGCTAATGTCACTAATATAATGTTTTTCATTCTCAGTAAAATATATATATGTATTAACTGTTGTACTGCATGTCAGACTTAAATTCCCTACATCTTCATGTGGATTTTTGTAATAATGTTATGATGAAACCACAATCATGCTATAACCTAACAATTTTTCCTACATTTGCTGCCAAATGTGGTGTTTACATTGAAATTGCATATAATGTAAACATTGAAAAGGTTATTATGTAATTGCTGAGCAGGTTGTTTTCACATTTTTGAGTTCCTGGAGTTAATGGTGTGTTTTATGAAGATGTCAGTAGAAAAAAATAAAGATGCCAGATGAGAATTTCTACCACTGCAAGACGTTTAGACAGAATTCTCCATGCTCATGGTATGGGATCAGGAGATTAGATCATACCTACATTGTGAAAAATATAAAACCAAGGTGCCCTTTATCATGAGAATATGCCCTCTAATAAATGTACATTATTTTTATATAAAGATACTGCGCCCATCCTCAGTGACTTATGGAAGCATATGCTATGGCCGTGTCCTTGATGGAAGCCAATTCCCCTTGAACATTTCAGTTTTTTATGACAGATGTAATAACACTACCACTATTAACAGCACATCCATCATATTTTCTTCAATATTGCATTATATCAGAAAAAATACAGTATGTAGTATTTGATCTGGCATGCCTAGTATACAGTATATTGTATATGTGATTTACCCAGTCACATTGTTCAAAGCCATTATCATAACATTTCTATACAAAAAGGTTTGTTTCTGTGAGCTGAGCGACAGTTTTTTTTTAATACCAGATCTTAAATACCAGATTTTAAATGTTTTTTCTGAACAATGCCTGCTATGTTTATGTATTGCTACTTTTCTACCTCACTCCGCACTGTCCGTGCAATGCAGCCGCAGAGAGCTTAAACAACTCGGCACATCCACATAAAAAATGACAAGGGGTGAGCGAGCTATCTTGAAGGCTTTTACTGGACATACTTCGTTGTAAACTGAAATATATACAAAAGAGACATACAGGCATTTACATGTGTACAATCAAAGACAATAAAGAATGATTTACAAAGCAATACATAGCAGACAGTGTACATTAAACAATAAAGCTTTAAAAGACACTTACAAGGCAAGTGATTTCCACGGATGGATCAAGACAAAGAGAAGCGTGTAGACAGAGGTTCAAATTGCTGCGTACCACAACTAAACAGACCTAGGGGTTTATATACAATAAGGATACGTTTTGGACATGACTGAAACAAGAGATAAAGGGGTGCCTATGTGAAAGACATGGGGTGTATTGTATTCAAATGTTTATTATGGGACCTACGTGCATTATGCGAGTTTCATAGACTTTTATAGTACCACTGTGAGTGTGGGACGTGACTGACTGGTGTGTTAATAAATGACAAGGTGAAGGGGGAGCACAGTTCAACAAATGACAGTCTGAACTAACAAGATGTGTGGCAGAGCACTCCCCGTTTGATATAATAACATTATATCACTAAACAGTACATAGAGGCAAACATTGTGTTAACTTAGAACTTATCCATTTTCCAGTAGAACGATTTTTGTGATATGCCTGATAGAGTTTCTGGAGCTGCCTTGAGAGGCAGTCTTAACTTCTATCTTTTGTTCTGTACTATCGCTGCTAGGGAATACCAAGGTGACAAATCCCATAGGCCATTTATTGCGTGATAGTGGACTCTTCTTCAACAGCACAATGTCTCCTATTTCTATATTTATGGATTGGCAAGTCCATTTGCGCCAGCTCTGCAAAGCGGAAAGGTATTTAAGTCTCCTGCATGTCCAGAATTCATTTGCCAAGGCTTGCACTTGTCTCCACTGGCTTTTAAAGAGATCATTCTCTGTGAAACCACCAGGAAGTGCAGACAGTCTGATCTGTGGCAACATGGAGTCAACAATTGTCCTCAGCACATCATTATGCTCAGACTTGATCAAAGGGGCCACTGGTGTTGGCTCCCTGCTGTAAGTCACCCTTTCTTTCAAGCAAAGGTGGTTGTAGCAAGGCTTGAAAAGTGAAGGTCGCTCATTTTCCAGCACACTTGTTTTGAAAGTACAAACTGCCAGTTTGTGAGCATTTCCGAGGCAAACTTCGTCTACAAGAACCCAAACTAGGTCAAGTTTTTGAGCAAAGGGTGCATTATGAGGACCATTAATTTGCTGCCTCACTTTGTGCACTCTGATTATGTCTCTTACAAGCAGTAGCAGAATATGGGCATTAGTATACAATTCTGGGATGTGGCCTGCCACAGACTGTAGGTGAGGGTGGCGACATGCTGCCTCTGGTGTTAGTGTTTCAGAGCGAGTGTTCAAAATCTTGTTGCATTCCATAAGTGGAGGCAGGGCTATACTTACTCCTCCTTTCACAGCCTGTATTTGGAAGCCAACTGCTTTCCTGCCAATTGTGTCCATAACTCCAGCACAGGTCCGTAGAGAGTTTGTGAATGGGCTACTCTTTAGAGGAGAGGTCTTGATGTGATGATCAAGCAGTCCTGCTTGGAGGAGCAGTCTTGGATAAATGGCACATGATGACTGTGATGACATTCTTTGGACATCTTCACTTTCTCCTGCCTGCACCTTTGTAGAAAATGGGTTGTCACCTGAGATGCGTGAAGGACTGTTCATCATGACGTCCTGTTGTGCTGCAGGTGATGTTTCCACCTTTTTTCGTGTAGGTGTGTTAGGCTGAGAGGTGACAGCGTCAAGTGTAAGCCATACTGTCTGTTCTTGTATAAACTCAGCTGTCCTTCCCTCATGTGCTGATTGTGATGATGCTCTCTGGACATCTTCACTCCCTCCTGCCTCCACCTCTGTAGAAAATTGGTGGTCACCTGAGATGCGTGAAGGACTCCTCAGCATGATGTCCTGTTGTGCTGCAGGTGATGTTTCCACTTCTTTGCGAGTAGGTGTGTTAGGCTGAGAGTTGACAGCGTCAAGTGTGAGCAATGCCGTCTGCTCCTGTACAAACTCTGCTGTCCTTCCCTCATGTGCTGATTGTGATGACACCCTTTGGATATCTTCACTTTCTCAAGCCTGAACCATTGTAGAAAATGGTTGGTCACCTGAGATGCGTGAAGGACTCCTCAGCATGACGTCCTGTTGTGCAGCAGATGATTTTTCCACTTCTTTGTGATTAGGTGAGTTTGGCTGAGAGGTGACAGCGTCAAGTGTGAGCCATACCATTTGCTCCTGTAAATACTCTGCCGTCCTTCCTTTATGTGCTGACAGTGATGACACTCTTTGGACATCTTCACTTTCTCCAGCCTGCACCATTGTAGAAAATGGGTGGTCACCTGAGATGCGTGAAGGACTCCTCAGCATGACGTCCTGTTGTGCTGCAGGTAATGTTTCCATTTCTTTGCGTGTAGGTGTGTTAGGCTGAGAGGTGACAGCGTCAAGTGTAAGCCATACTGTCTGTTCTTGTATAAACTCTTGCTGTCCTTCCCTCATGTGCCGATTGTGATGATGGTCTCTGGACATCTTCACTTCCTCCTGCCTGCACCTCTGTAGAAAATGGGTGGTCACCTGAGATGCGTGAAGGACTCTTCATCATGACGTCCTGTTGTGCAGCAGGTGATGTTTCCATTTTTTTGCGTGTAGGTGAGTTAGGCTGAGGGGTGACAGCATCAAGAGTTACATACCCTGCTGTCCTTCTGTTAACTTGAGATGAGCTTCGGCGGCTGCAAATCTCATGATTTAGTTGATTGGTCGCAGCTGCTAATATTTCAGCTTCAGCTACTGCGGCAGCAGCTTCTTTTTCGGACTGAAGAGCCTCTAGTGCTGCCTCCAGTGCAAGTCTCTCTGCCTCCATTCTTGCTCATTCTCTTTTAATCGCAAGCTCTTTCATTGCGAAGGATGCGCGTACACACGCAACTTCAGCCAATGCACAAGCTTTGGCTGCAGAACTTTTTGCTGATGCGTTGGAATAGCGTATGTGTCTTGAACTGGCCACAGAAGCAGCGTCAGTTTTGCATACCTTCTCCATGTTTGCAACAGTGGAGTTTGGACTGTATAAGTGGAACTGAGTGCTTTTGTAGCGAGCTACACAAAAAGAAGACTGCCAATTTCAGGCTATTCAGGAGAGGCAAAGTAAATAAAGCTGAAACGCTTAAGGCAGTCATCCCAATTCGAATTCTGTGTGATCTGATTTTCTCGTTGTTTACGGCCACGAGAAATGCCAATCTATATTGGAAAGCACAGCATGAACAGCCCTTACTGCGCTTCAACCTGTCAGTAGGCGGAGTCAGTTGATTTAAAAGATGCCGCTGTGGTGCTGCACTCCGATTGCGGTGTGAATACTGTCTTTCAGCCAAGTTGCCCAGAGATCCTCCCTTTGATTCCCTGGAACGAACGTCCCTTTACTTAGCAGGTGAGGAGCAATGTTCTGCGGTTCCGTCCCGCGCCTTGGAATTGCCCTTTTACTAAGTTGCCATAGGATCCTTCTTTGATCCGCGTGGCCTTAACTTAGCTGTCTTAACGATTCTCTTGCAGTCTGTCCTGTGGCGTGGATTCGCCTTTTTACTTTTCTGCCTCACTCCACACTTTCCGTGCAATGCAGCCGCAGAGAGCTTAAACAACTCGGCACATCCACATAAAAAACGACAAGGGGTGAGTGAGTTATCTTGAAGGCTTTTACTGGACGTACTTCGTTGTAAACTGAACTATATACAAAAGAAACATACAGGCATTTACATGTGTACAATCAAAGACAATAAAGAATGATTTACAAAGCAATACATAGCAGAGAGTGTACATTAAACAATAAAGCTTTAAAAGACACTTACAAGGCAAGTGATTTCCACGGATGGATCAAGACAAAGAGAAGCGTGTAGACAGAGGTTCAAATTGCTGCGTACCACAACTATAGACCTAGGGGTTTATATACAATAAGGATACGTTTTGGACATGACTGAAACAAGAGATAAAGGGGTGCCTATGTGAGAGACATGGGGTGTATTGTATTCAAATGTTTATTATGGGACCTACGTGCATTATGCAAGTTTCATAGACTTTTATAGTACCACTGTGAGTGTGGGACGTGACTGACTGGTGTGTTAATAAATGGCAAGATGAAGGGGGAGCACAGTTCAATAAATAACAGTCTCAACTAACAAGATGTGGGGCAGAACATGCTACATTTAGTTGTTCATATAAAATAAATCATATACAAAAGTCTATCTTATTGTACTGGAAAACATGTGGATGCTAACTTTAATTTCATTTCAACACATGGACCATGCTCCATTTTTTGTGATCAATGTTTAATTATTCATTAAGACAATGATTAGATTGCAGTAAACCCATAACAACATGTTGGAAAAAGTGCCCACCTACACCTATCCCATATATCCCATCCTGGAGATTTAGACAAATTAAAGATCTAATATAGTTTTGCTAGAGATGTCATTAATTCTTGTGGAGGAGAATTACAGTGGATCCAGGTCTGATACACCAATGTCCACGTGTTAACTGCTCTTGAAACTTTTATCTCATAGCAATCGATATCTCTGCTGTTATTATACATTACCAAGCAGGAAGTTTTTTTTGAAGTGGGGATAAGAGGAAGCTTGGAAGTGTCTAATAATAAAAACATCTGGAACATTAGGAAGATTGGATTTAATAAAACTTGAAAAGACTGGAGTAAACTGAAGGACGGTACCAAAACATATACATGAGGGTACCCAAAACCCAAAAGAGAGTCACATAGTGGATCAGGAGACAACTTCATTACAATACAATAATCTGTTAAGCACCTTAAATTGAATTAACTGGTACTTAGGTTTTCTATAATGAAACATTTTTGTATACAGTGTCCCAAGTGCATATTTGGCTGAGGGTCTCAACCACATAACCAGGAACAGTATGTAAAGGTGCGATACCTGACATTTGTCAATCAGCATGGATGAACTAAATACTTGAAACACTGGGTGGATGGTTAAAACAGGAATTGCTGTACCCCAAAGGACTTGTAAGATTACCTGAACCTGTGAATAAAAAAAAAAAGAAGTGCAAGGGAGGTTATACTGTGAGTTGGTTTCCAGGCATGAATGTGAACATCAGAGAAGAAGTCACTAAATATCCATCTGCTAGACAAAGGAGGTTAACTGCAGGTCTCACCTTCAACTAACATATCTATAGTATTAAAAATCAGGGTACCCGGCTTCTTTTCTATGCTGCACCATGCCAGAAGCATAAATGCTAAAACAGAACCAAATAAATTTAGTGTGAGATTCATGTTAGCAAAAAGCAGGTAAATTAATACATTTGAGAAGCTAGGGGATGGTTCAATAGCAATAGCTAGCCAGGGTACGTGACAGATATCTAAACCAGAACCTGACAGGGCAAAGAACAAAAGCCCATTGATAAAACTCCAAATCTGGAAGTCCCATACCACCTTTATCTTTAGGACAAACAACAGCAGCATACAATTTCATTAAAACTGAGATATAATTGATCTACAACCCCAAATCAGAAAAAGTTAGGACAATGTGGAAAATGTGAATAAAAAAATAAAGCAGTAATTTACAAATTTCCCTTAACTTTTATTTCATTGCAGACAGTATGAACACAAGATAATTCATGTTTTTTTGGTCAACATCATTTGATTTGTAAATAAACATCCATTCTTGCCATTCAGACTTGCAACACATTCCAAAAAAAGTTGGGATGGGGGCAATTCAGGGGTAGTAATGAGGTATAATAACTAAATAATGTGATTTGAAACTGGTGATGTTAACAGGTGATTGCAATCATGATTTGGTACAAAAGCAGCATCGAGGAAAGGCCTACTCCTTTAGGAGCAAAGATGGGCAGAGGATCGCCAGTTTGCCACCAAGTGCGGGCAAAAATCTTTGAAATGATGAAGAAAAACGTTTCTCAAAGACAGATAGGAAGAGATTTGGGCATTTCTCCCTCTACAGTGCATAACATAGTGAAAAGAATCAGGGAATCTGGAGAAATTACTGTGCACAAAGGCCAAGGGCGCAAGCCTAAACTGAATGGCCGTGATCTCCGAGCCCTCAGACGGCAATGCATTAAAAACCGTCATTCATCAATAAATGATATAACTGCGTGGGCTCAGGACTACTTCAGGAAGTCACTCTCAAGCACTACAGTACGTAGTTACATTAGTAAATGCCAGCTAAAACTGTACTGTGCCAAAAGGAAGCCCTACATAAATAGTGTCCAGAAGCGCCGTCGACTTCTCTGGGCTCGGAGGCATCTGGGATGGTCCATTGTACAGTGGAAACATGTATTGTGGTCAGACGAATCGGTTTTTCACATCTTTTTTGGAAGAAATGGACGCCGTGTGCTACGGACCAAAGAGGAAAAGGACCATCCAGACTGTTACCAGATACAAGTCCAAAAGCCAGGGTCTGTCATGGTATGGGGTTGTGTGAGTGCCTTCGGCAAAGGTAACTTGCACTTCTGTGATGGCACCATCAATGCTGAGAAGTATATCTCAGTTTTGGAGGAACAAATGCTGCCTTCAAGACGACGTCTTTTCCAGGGTCGCCCATGCTTATTTCAGCAAGACAATGCCAAACCACATACTGCGCGCATAACAAAGGCATGGCTACGTAAGAAGAGGGTGCGGATGCTTGACTGGCCTGCCTGCAGCCCTGATTTGTCTCCTATAGAGAATGTTTGGCGTATTTTGAAACGAAAAATGTGTCAACAAAGACCCCGTACTGTTTCGCACCTAAAACGTTGTTTGCAGGAAGAATGGGACAAACTAACACCTGCAACACTTAGTCACTTGATTTCTTCAATGCCTAAACGTCTTTTAAGTGTTGTTAAAAGACAGGGGAACTGTACAAAGTGGTAAATGCTGTACTGTCCCAACTTTTTTTGAAATGTGTTGCAAGCCTGAATGGCAAGAATGGATATTTATTTACAAATCAAATGATGTTGACAAAAAAAAAACATGAATTATTTTGTGTTCATACTGTCTGCAATGAAATAAAATTTGAGGAGAATTTATAATTTGCTTTTTTCTTTTTTTATTCACATTTTCCACACTGTCCCAAACTTTTTCTGATTTGGTGTTGTAATACTGGAAAAAATATAATGGGTGAGGCTGGAATCAGTGAAATAACAATATTAAAATAAGGAACAATATTTATTTTTATTACAGCTACATGAACTAGGCACTTCACAAGAGAAGACAATGAATTTAGTTTTCTTTAATTGTGTGCTGCAATGTAGGAAGGAAACAAAGAAATATTAATACAAAGGCATCTGAACTGGCAGACAAGTTGAATATAACAAGGAGAATTGCCTAGTATATCCTTACCATTAAGGGGAAACAACGTGGATTTAATCCACACTATCCATTTAGAACAGTGTCCTTATAACCTGAACAATGCTCATAAAACTTGAATAATTCCAAGATCAGCAAAACAATACCATTTGCATATAATGGAGTAACATGACAGATTTTCACAAATTTAAATGCTATCTCTCACAATGGTAAGAGACTCCAGAGACAACATATAAAACAAATGGGTATGGGTACCCTTACCTAGAACCTTTGTGGATAGGGAAGGAAAGAGACATCACAGAATTAGTTCACTACCGAAGGACTGCCATAACTGCACATGCCAGTTAAATGTGTTCCAAAGGTCATTACCTCCAGAACCCTGCAGAGAACATCCTAATTAACCCTAATGAAAGTGTTAAACAGTGTTCACATCAATGGCCATATAAATCATGCAGTCAGTAAAATCCAGCAGTAGCTTTGCAAATACCAGAATGAATATGTGGTTAATAGGTACATTTATATATGGTGCTATGAAAACAACTTTTTGTCATACAGTTAGTTTAATATACAAGGTATACAAACTTACTTGACACTCCTTTAATCCATCACTTGTAATAGGAATAAATCAGGCAGAAAACTGCAAAAAGAGTTGGGAAATTGCCCCGTGTAATATCTGTCGAAAAAGCAGCAAAATTGGGTCAATATTGGATGAAAAAAACAAAACATTTAATAGAATATAGGAGTTGAATGATCATTTTTATAGAAAATGGCTGCAGGAAATGAGTTGCAAGGAAATAATGATAAAATCGGAAGTAACATCATCCGAAGTTGGAAGTGACTTCATCTTGAGGACCCGGAAGTCACGTCGTCATGATGAGCCAGAAGTGACATCTTCCAGGATGGACTGGAAGTGACATCATCACAAATGAGCCAGAAAGTGATGTCAACAAAGATGGACTGGATGTCACGTCATCCAGTGGAGCCGGAATTGACGTCATCACAGGTGGAATTGTCTGTAGGGAGCCATTTTCTGAGACTGGAAGTGTTGTCGGTGAGTTAGTGTATTTACTGTTTATCTTCTTTGTTTTTTTTGAGAGAAAGTCATCAGTACCCCAAATCAACCCCTTATCTTGTATTATATCACTCACCTCCGGGCTTGTTGACTTCCTCTTAAGCGCACGTGTGTGATACACTTTTATTTGCAGGTTACATTGTATCAGAATCATAGTCCCTTGTGTTTTGGTCAGGGCCAAGGAAGAGGCAGCCACACAGAAGTAACAATTAGATACTCTTGCCACGCTTGACACTACAATGTTTCTCCTGGAATAAAGTGATGTCTTCCTTTAAACATAGGATATCCAAACAACAGGAGTGGTAATTAAACAAGTAACAGGAGCTCATGTAGGGTTATCATTGATCTATACAGGCAGTGTACCTGCATATTAATCAACATCCAGATGACAATAACTAAAATACAAAGAGACTGCAATAAGACATGGTAAAGTTCATAAAATTGTAGAACACCTATACATACCCACAAATAACCCACTCCTCCCAGTCAGCCTGAGACCCTACAAATGTGAATACTTGTACAATTAAAACAGAACAGTGACACAGCTTTCACCTGAAATTGTCAATAACATGACCGCGATGAGCCATGCAATGAGGACACTACAGTCAAGAGTAAGGTACAAAGTCCATTTGTATTTGTATTCTGAAACCATAAATAGTGTTCCAAGAAAAAGTGCAGTGAAGCAGAGATCTTCATAATAAAGTCAATACATAAACAATTCTAAAAACAGTGTCTTCAGTGGGGGGTTAAGAATCCATTAATAAATAATCAAATAAATAGGTCAAAAAGGTGAGGTAAAAACACAATCTGGATCTTCTCTTTCAAAACCAACACCGAGTAAGGTGTCGCAGCAATGCCCACCGACTTGTGCAGTCCACCTTCGCACTAGCCTTGAAACCCAGCCACTTCATTCGATCACCACTGCGGCAATTCAAGCTGGGCTTGTGCCTTTGCTACTATCCCTCAGCATCTGCAGGGACCCTGCAAGCCCTGCTCCTGTCTCACTCCACCATCCCTCAGCATCCACTCAGAGCAGTTGGCTGCTTCTGCTCCAGGAGTGGTCAGCAGATGTAACTCTACCTCGACAGTGCAGTCTTCTAGTTCTTCCTGAGGCCATACCTGATCACTTGCCTTCACACTTTCACACAAGCTCTGTCTCAATTCTGACTCTTTGTCTCTTTTTTCTCTCAATCCTTTCCTTTAACCTTCCTTTCTTATTCCTTCTTCCTTCCCTCTCTGTCTCAGTCAGGCTCTCCTTTATGTTTCCCTCGGTGCGGTGTCCTAATTACGACCCTCAGAGAATCAATGAAGCAATTGTAACCAAACGCGCTCCCACATGCCAGTGCAATAAGCCCCAATCCCTTGATTAAACATTCTTGGGCTGCATGCTCACTCACCAAGCACAATCTACACCATTTTTTTTTAAATCATACATCACCATCTTATTACACAGAGCCTTCCATTCTGGAAACCTTGTAAAAGTGACCAATGTAACCTTCACCTGACATAGCAGTGCAAACTGCTATGGTTAAAGTGTAGAGAAACTGCACCACCCCATTCAGAATATTAGCATAAAAAACTAACAATTATGAGCTGATCTATCCTAAAGAAAGTAGAAACAAACTGGATATTGATTAAACAAATACAAAATATATATTAAAAAAAAGAGTCTTTATGAAATGCTAAAAGTCCCAGTGCTACAGAAATTGTCAAAGCCATTTCAGGTTACTCAAAGAGCTGAAAAGATGAGCCATATCATTGGCTCTTATTTATAGTGTTAAATACTGTCCATTTTGGTGAGATGTCAGCTCGCATATTGTGATTGAGCCACAAAGCAGAGCCATTAACAGAGATTTCCATTTTCTGACAGGCTGGTTTCAGCGCACTCTGTCAGTGAAACAAAGGAACTTGACAATAAAAGTGCAAGGTCTGAAAAACATAGTGGGCTTATCAAAGTAAATACAATGAACTCTCATACTCTCTAGTGTTTCAGCACTCTGCTCAGAAAACCATGTTGTGAAATTCTGCAAAAAGAAAGTCCACTGGATTGACAGGTTCTGTTCCTTCAGGTAATCGAATAATGTTACTTTGGTATTGGTCTTCCATATCTGCTAGTTTCCTCTTCACAGCAATGAGCTCTTTTTCCAAATGATTGATTCAGTATTGTGATGAGAGATGGTCCTATTTAGCCAAAAAATGTACCCTTACTTTTGAACTTGTTCCCTCTTAATGTTTAACATTTTGCCACAAAATTCAGTTTCATCGAATTAATAAGTATAGAAGCATGCTTGCAGTATTAATCAAATAACTGGTACCTATGATTGGATTTTGATATTTTTCAATGGGTATTTCAATGATAAACTAAAAACAGCAAAACAGGAATGAGAAATCACACTGAATGGAGCACCCACACTACATATCCATGCCCTGCAAGGTGCCATTTGACCTCTGTTTGTTCCATGTGTGGCAGACAACCGGGGACCTTGCCCCACCAGGATGCCTGGAGAAGCAAAGGACCGAGAACGGGGCAATACCTTCCCCAAGACACAAGAGGGCAGCCCCCCTGGATTAAATGGGGGCCGCAGAGCTTGGAAGCTCAACCCTGTGGGGGCCCATGGCCCCCGCCAAGGGGCGCCTGGATAGTTCCAGAGCCATGGACTGCAGGAGGTGTTGCTGGAACAGGAACCAGGTACACCCGGAGTGTTTCCAATTGACCATGCAGCACTTTCGCCACACCTGGAAGTGCTGCAGGAAGGTCATCAGGGAACACATGGAGCACATCCGGGTGCATTATAAAAGGGGCCGGCTCACTCCACTCAGGGAGCCGGAGTTGGGAGGCAGGGGATGGAGCTTCCTTAGGAGGAGTGGAGGCGGCAGAGGAAAAGAAGAAGAAAGGAAAAAGGACTAAGAGCATTGTTGGGGATTTGGGCACTATGTGTGTGCTGCGTAAAGAACTTGAAAATAAATGTGTGTGTTGTGGACGTTGGGAGTCCAGTGTCTGCCTGTAGTCGAGCTAAATGTTCACACATGCTACAATTCAAGAAAAACTACCCAAACACACAGTGAATAAGCAATAAGCATTTTTAGACTGGGACACTAGATCCATGAAGTAGTGTGGACCTTTATAATTTATTGATTTTTATATATGCTTAGACATCATTCATTAATTTTTTAACTGACTTATCCAGGCAGATGCCTATTCCAGGAGCACTGAACACAAGATGTAAACCATTCTAAGAGGGGATGCCACTGCCTGGCAGAGCACTCTCACACCATGTACTGTAATTAAAGTTACTGGTTAACCATCCTGCAAGTGTTTGGAATATGGTAGAAAAACCAGAGACTTCAGGAATTTATAAACTCTACACACAATCCAAGAACTGTGAGAAAAGTCAGTTAAGGATGAATTCTTTATATTTCATCTTTGTTCATTTTGCAAAAGAACATGCCTATATACTGTAATGCATAACTTGTCACACATTTTGGTAGTTTGTATTTTGATCAGTGCATTAACATTTTTCTAAAGTCACCCTTTAATTTTGGTTTCATCCAATTCTATTTATTGAAAATATAGCATACACATAACGATTGCTGAAAATGTTTAAAAGCAAAAGAAAAAGGAGCTTAACAAGAAATATTTTCAGACAGAAAATGCAGCATACACTGTAGTGTAATTTGACATTTAGTCCAACTTGTCAGTGAGCCTGAAAATTCCGTTTTAGATTGTCAGAGAAATTAATATGGAGGCTTCCACTATAGAAATCTAAAAGATTAAAGTAGTCAAGCAGAGAAAAAATGCCTCTGTTTGTGATTTATTGGCATAGGTGTTACACTGATGAACAATGCTACTCTTGGTGACACTCATCTGTTATCTGCACTGCGGATTAAAATAGATTTGTGGAACATCAGCATCTTGAAGCTACTTCTGGTTCTATTTGGAAGATGGAATGTTGTGGCATTTCTGAGCACAAGGCTAAAATAACACTGTGTCTCAAACCATAATGAACTAGTCTTGAGCGATAGGGTGTTAGCCTTAGCATTTTGGGAATGCAATAAAGCTGAAAAGTAAAATGTTATATTGTGCATTCCTTTACTCTGGAACTTACAAGTTTAACATTTGTTAATAGTGGAAGAATCCATATTTACTGATATAAATTAATCCTGTTAAGGATACCCTTAGTGATGGCCATAGTTAAAAATACACAGCATAATTATATTTAAACTTTGTCAACTTGAAGTCTTTTGATATATATTTTCATAAAATGTGTTTATTTATATTGCCTTTTCATATATGTAAAATTAAGACATTGCAGGTATGATTGCTATGTGGCTGTATATAGTAAATAAGTATTTGTGAGGGGCCAAAAGAAAGGAGGGAGAGACTTATGCCAGCAATCAGATTATATCTCTACCACACCAGTGTGGACTAAATGGGACAACTGGGGACAAGAAATCCTCCATGTATGACTGGTGGCCTGTAGTGCGGTGGATTTTAAACTTCATATTTTATATTTAACTAGGGGGCTTTGCCCCCCTCCCCAAAAGGAGGTGTGCTACGTGCAAACCACTTTGCATCTCTGCCGCTCTCGTAGTGAAGGGGGGGAGGGGTGCTGAACGCACGCTAAGGAGATGCGGTCGGATCAGCTGCTGCTGCTGCTGCCGAGCTGAGTGTTCTGCTTGTCTCGCTGTGCATTGATCATTTAAAAGCCTGTACAGCAGCTGTCCTTTTGTCTCACTGCCTTGTCTTGCGGGATGTTAAAGTGTCTCAGAGAAAATCACGTATCGTCTTCTTCCAAGAATTTTTTTATAATAGAGAGATTTTATTTTTTGCTCACACAAACAAAAATGAACTTAAACTTACAAAAACAAATTGTATCACATTGCCCAAATGGACAGGATAAACTTAACACATAAGGAGGTAGGACATTAAAGCATCCTGTTTTCCTGAATTGTACCAGTATCAATCACAGTAACATCTGTTTAAACAGAGCAGAAACACAGGAGATACCTCAAGGTGTAATGATGATTTTCTCACCTGTGAAGAGATGGGCGCCATGAATAAATTTGTTGGGAAAGGAAGACATGCTGATGCTTGAAGCTGTATCCAATTACTTTATAACCTGTGAACAGGAGGAGATGCTGTGGAACTAGAAATTGCCAAACCAGTTTACAGCTTGGCACAAGAAAATTCTTAAAACGTCAAAAACTTTATTGTTTGGGAAACAGACATACTCATAAATGGATTAAAAAGCATGAGCAAATTCATCCATCATATTGACAGCAAGCTAATCAAGTGTATGTAACAATGACGTGTTGCGAAACCCCTGTGGAATTTTAAAATGAATATGATAGACTAAACAAGACAACAGAGCAGCGACGTCAAGAGGAAAGGACAGAACAACGTCAGGAGAGGGCACCAGTAATGTGTGGCTGTTTTCATGTGATTGTCAGATAAAGCATGAATATAGGGTGGCCCAGATCTAATTATGCAATTTTCATTACGTTATAACTTATTAAGTTTATTACATAGAAAATCACCCAAAAAATCCCAGACCATCAAGAAGTGTGCGAACTGACGACATGAAGAATCCTTTATGCGCCAAACTGGAATCAAAGTCATCCAGACGATCTGGATCTGCATAATTATATCTGGACCACCCTGTATATCTCAAGTACATATTACATATCCTATGCCTCACAGTATTCTTTTTTCAAAGCTCTCCATCCCAATCTCATAGAAAATTATTTTTTGTATTTCTTCGGAGTCTGCTATGTCTGTAGTAAGGAAGCTGACTTCAACAATGAATCACTTAGGGGTTTTCTTTTTTCTAATCGAAAGAAGATGTTCTGCATTAATTGTGAACAGAATACTCACCCAAGTAAAAAGCACTTTTCATTCTTATGCAAAGAAGAATTCTAGCAATGATTGCTGCATTTTTGAGGATTATATCTTTATTTTGTACATTTTTTCAGTTTTGTGAGTTTGTAATTATCCCGCTCTCTTGTTTGTTTTTGTTCACCTTTTTTGTGTTTTTTGTAGTTTTGTCCTTCTTCCTTTCCCATGTGATTTAAACTTTCAGGTGTAATAACATTGTGGGAGATGCCCGGCAGTACAACCTGGCCAGGACGCCTCTGGAATGGAAAGATGGGGGAAGGCAACTGATCGAGGACATTGCCTTCCCCAAGGCAATAGATTGCAGCTTCCCTGGACTGTAGCAGTGCTCTGGATGCCCGCAGAGCACTATGGGACTTTGAGTTCAGCAACACAGCCCTGCTGGGTACTGTGGGTGCTGCCAGGAGATGCTACAGGGAGACTGAGGATTCCCTACTGGTTACATAGCCCGGAAGTGCTTCAAAGTCACAGGGACGGAAGCACAGAAGTACTGGGCTGAAGAAAAAATGCATTTCTCCATCTGACCCAGAAGTGCTGACAAGTCACATGGATGGAAGGGCAGAAACACTTCCGGGTCAAAGACTACTGTATATAAAGGACTGGTGGTGACCCAGCAAGGAAGCCAGAGTTGCGAGGTAGTAGGACAGAGCATGCTGGGAGGAGTGGAGGAGAATTATTGTGTTTATTTATTATATTGCATTGCCTGTTTATTGTGTCTGGAGTACTTTGGAGGGAAGGCTTAGAAATAAGAAGAATTAAAAATACTTCTGAGTGCTTTTAACCTGTGTCTGTGTCTGTCTGTCTTAATGGGGCGACAGCGACCTCTAGCGTTCTTACACGTTTCTGTTCTAACATAGCAAAAGTCAGAGAAAAATGTGAATTAAACTGATCAGGAAATAAAGCATAGTTAAAAATATGCACAAGGGGGTCAACACCACTGAGAGAAAAAATAGATAATTCAAATGAACCAGAAAGCGCTAAACAGAAATCAGAAAAACCATTAAGGGAAACACTTAGAAATTCATACACCAAAAGTTAAGTTGATCCAAACTCGAATAAGATTGAAACTCCTGTGGTTGTGCTGATGATGTCATGGGCCAAGCACTCCTGAGGAATCCTGGGAAATCCCCTATGCAACACCAAACATGAAGCTTGCAAAATGGTGGCGCTTGCAAAAATTCAACATGACATCATGGGAAGGTGGTAAAAAATTACAAATATTTCTGGAATCTATATTGGAAGAAATGTGTGCCAACATTTAATTCCTTCAGGTCAAAAACACCAGTTAAGACATGAATAGAACTCCAAAAGCACACTCTATAAAATTCAGCAAAAATAATAAAAAACACCAATCATAGTAGATTGCACCCGATTAGCATCCTACCCTCCTTCATTTGTAGTCCTGCTACTTTCTGTTGTGAAAAAATAGCAAAATAGAAAAATGGGTGTTGTAGGATGCAGTGTATGATCAGCCACTTAATTAATTTTCAGTTTTACCTTGGGCAATGCTAGTAAGTAATTAAAACAATAAACAAGATGCAATCCACAAGGAATGTCAAGTTAAATGTACAGTAGGTTGAGTGAGGGATCCCTTTTCCAGTTTCTGGCCAGTACACCAAAAATATGAAGAGATCTGTACAATTCAGGGAGATCTGACCTTCCCTTTGTCTGTTGTGGTCCAGACATGACCACAGACTTACTTTCACAAATAACACAGAAATGCTTGTTGCAATAATAAAAATAATTCAATTTATTTATAACATAAGGATAACAGAAGATAGATTGATAGATATCCATCTGTCTATCTATCTATCTATCTATTTATCTACAGTATAGGAGGCCAATGCAATGACACAAATGAATTGGCTGGCGGGGTGAACAAACAAAACAAAATTTGTACCTGGCTGTATAATTTAATGGATGGACTGATAAAAGCTGAGGATTGGGAGTTGTTATATCCCACATACGATACTGTAGGTGGCAGTGGTCCACATATGGTAGCCCAGTTTGTGATGCCCGCAGGGGTTCTTATATATATATATTGTGACAGATAGGGGGCGCTATCGCTCCCTTGAACCCCTGTCCATGACTCCAGACACCAGGTAAAAGTCCAAATGTTGACTTTATTAAATTGCCACAGTGCACAAAGCACCCTCTCCTCCACTATATTCATACAAATCAATAACCAATCATAAATAAACAATCCTCCAACTCCCAGACGCGTTGCCACCCTTCCACCCAGCCCAGCTCTCCGTCTGGGAGCTCCCATAGTCCTTTTATATTCCCTGACCCGGAAGTGTTCCCAATCTCCAGTCCATGTGATCTTGTATCACTTCCGGGTCAGGTAAAAAGTCCTTTTCTTCACCCCGGAAGCACGTCATTTCCCTTGTCCATGTGACTTGGACGTACTTCTAAGGCGTAGGGTAAATAACCGTTGTTCCCCGCTGCAGCGTCCCCTAGCAGCCCCCATGGCATCCAGCAGGGCTGCATATAAAAACTGCAATGTCCATGATGCCCTGCTGGTCTTCGGGGTACCTCCATACTGCAGGGAGGGCTCCACCTGGCGGCTTGGGGGTATTGGCCGGGATAAACGGCCGGCCATACACCACTATATATATATATATATATATATATATATATATACATACACACAGTATATATACAGTGGAACCTCGGGTCACAACCGTAATTCGTTTAAAAACTCTGGTTGCAAGCCGATTTGATTGTGACCTGAACTAATTTCCCCCATAGGATTGTATGTAAATACAATTAATCCGTTCCAGACCGTACAGACTGTATGTAAATATATTTTTCAAAGATTTTTAAGCACAAAAATAGTTAATTATACCATAGAATACACAGTGTAATAGTAAACTAAATTTAAAAACATTGAATAACACTGAGAAAACATTGAACAGAGAAAACTAGCATTGCAAGAGTTCACGCTACAGCCTTATGAACCACTTGCTGTAAACACTTTTTTTAATGAGTTTTAAACACAGGGATAAAAATGAAAATTTGAAAAATCCTTAATTAATACAAAAACTAACCATAAACAACCAAGAAAACTAACCTTGCAGCTAATTGCCATGAATCTTCCTGGCTTTCTCGCATAACATTGTTTCGCTTACACTATCCCCTGCAAGTTGCTTCTTGTTCAACCACACTAGCAACAGTTTTTCCACCTCTTCCAGCACTTGTGGCCTCTGCTTGGTTAACACTGTAACTCCTTTTGCAACATCAGCTGCTTTAATGGCCTCTTTCTGCTTTAGAATAGTCGAAATTGTAGATTTTGATTTCTTGTACTCGGTGGCAAGATCAGTAACACGAACGCCACGCTCATACTTTTCAATAATTCCTTTCTTTAATTTGATTTCAATTTAAAGAAAGAAACCTTTCTTCTCACCAACCCTACCAATCTTAACTTGCTCAGAGGCCATGGGTAACTGCAAAATTAGTGCAAAACCACACGAAATAGAGCGCAAAGAGTTCACAGCGAATGCACGCACGTCTGACCGAGAACAATGTACAGGGGAGAGACTGAATACGTGCGTAAATCATCGGCGCGTATGAACCATAAGGGAAACTGGCTTGTTCATCACCCGAGTGTGTGGTCATGAACAGATACAAAAGTTTGGCGAACTTTTTGGTCGTAACCCGATTTATACGTTTTCCGAGATGTTCGTGACCCGAGGTTCCACTGTATATATAAAAGTGTTTGTGTGTGTGTGTGCATTGTGCGTGTATGTGTATAGAAGTATATATAGATGAAAGACAATAATAAACATTACAAAAGAAAAAGGCACATAAGTTATGAATTATTGTCTTTTAATCCATGCATTCAATATTGCCATATCCCAGTGTCCCTGTTGTAGGCTATAGCAGGAAAAAAAGAGTTCCACAGAGAACTGTTACTATTCCCAAATGATCTGCCCAAGGCATACTGTGATTTTAAGTGCCTGCTCTGTCAAGAATACAGGTAAAACTATCCTTTCTCCATTTTCATCCTTATGATAAAGAATTTCATCGTTTTCATAACAAACTGCTCACTGGCCTTTGTTGGTTTCTGCCTAGCAGCTTTGTCAAAACAGGAGCATAAACTGGAGTCATGCTATTTAGAGTGTCCAAGATACTCTGGTAAGTCAAGGGTCAACCCAGAATCCTCAGAAACAGGTATCCCATCCTTTTCTTTCCCAGACATTTCTCAAACCTTCTCTTGCCTTTTTTGCTTGCAGGATTTCTGCACCAGGTCATCTGCAACATTCTCCTCAGCAAAAGGCAGAGAGTCTGAGCCATCCAGGTCATACCGGTGCTGTTTGGCTGCTTGTGACCTAGTGACCACCAATGACTGCCATAAACTCTTTTTGCAGCCAGTCATCAACCCAAGAACTGCTCTGCAAGCATTGCTGCCTCCTTTGCAGTCTGGAATTTCAGTACTCTTCCACACAGTACTCTGAAAACACAGCCTGCATGTCTTGGGGTTGACGTCATATTCTTCTAAAATGACTTGTTTCGATAAGTCATAATTCATTTACTCATCAACATCCTTAGTGACAAGTGTTGCTCTTGCTTTCCATCACATGCCTGAGACAAGTGTCCATCACACGCCTATCTGTTATCCTGCATCCCTGCATCTTCCAAATCCCACTGTCACACCAGGAGAACAATGGGTTGCAAGCACGCACTTCACCTGGGGAACAAACCAGTAAGTAAACAAGTGAATTTGTTCTTTTATTATAAGGATTATGCATGCAAAGATATAAAAAATGGAGCTTTTAAATTACCACATTGGGAGGTGTTTCCTCACAAAGATAAATAAGTTCTTTAGCTTGTTATTAAGCTTCTTGTGTTTGCATGGTCACATTCATTTGCTCACAGCAAGTCTATGCTGGGTTACCCCCCCCACCCCATACCAAGTTCTTTGCGTGTGTGTGAGTGTGATTGTGTGTGTGTGCGTGTGTGTGTGTGTGTGTGTGTGTGTGTGTGTGTGTGTGTGTGTTTGAGATGCTGCTCTGCACTTTATTACTGGATTTAGGATGATAAAGTCATAATAGCTAGAACATATACTTCACAAAATGAATGCCTTTGTGTTACAGTTACACCACTACCTTAAAACATTAGCTGGCTTTGTCCTTTCTATTAAATTACACTTTATAGTTCTTGGAATCAAAGCACTTGTACTTATGGTTTGATGTGAGCAATGCTTTGTTCTTTTCTCATTGTCTACAGACATGAGGATGAACTTTCAGTGTGCTTGTTTTCTTTCATTTCAGAAGCTGATCTCTTTCTTCACCTTGATCATACTTTCTGGTTGCAGGTGGTGCTGTATTTTCTTTGAGATTTTTATACACACAGTGTCCTTGCTTGCTAGCAAAGTTACTGTACATCTTCTGAACAACTGATCATCAATCAGCTGCCATTTTCAGTAAAACAAACGTGTGGCCTCTCATATATGGCTTTCAACTTCTCAAGCACGTGTTATCTTAGCAAGGTTTTCCTGTTACGGGTGGTATTCCAGTTTAGCCCCAGTTACCATTTTGGAGTGGAAGAAATTACTCTAAGTATGTTACAGGCTCTTATTATAGGAATAATGGTTTTTGCCATTGGTTTCTTGAGTGCACATAAGCCCATCCTTTTAGGTTGACCATTGGTCCAAAGTTTTGTCTGTTTATGAGGTCAGTCCTTGAGTTATTTGGCTTTGTTTGAACTTGGGTGCCCAGCTCGTATTTCTGAGAGATATCCCTAAGTTTTACTTAGTCTGTGATCAATACAGTAATCTTATAAGATAGGATGCAGAGTCTGCATTTCACAGAGGGTTCCCTTAATGCAAACTGCAACATTTCAGCTGGCATTAAGAGTTTAAGGTCCAGGCTTTTAAACCATAGCAAAAGAATGAAGAAATTCAGTTTGTCTGAGAGAGTGAGGGTGTCTAAAATGACCATTACAGCAGGTCCAGAACCTAACCAGTCTGGTTGAGGAGGCACACCTCATATTCAGGTAGACTCCCACAACAGCTATCTGCAGACTGCTGACGTAACATGAAATATCCAAAAGATAAGACAAAAGAGTGAGGATGACTGTAAACCCTTACCTTGTGCACAAAAGGGCCAGACACAGGGAATTTATAAATAAACCATTTATTAGAAAGAAAACAGAATAAGGTAAAAATGTTCAAAAGAGGAAAAATAGACAAATAGCAAAAATTGAGTGGTCTAAAGGGTAATCCTACAGCAAACAAATCCACAACCACAATCTAAAGTAAAAAAAAACAGGAAAAAAGCATAATAAACCAAGAAAACCAGGCAATCCAAAGAAAACCGCACAAACTGAATGATCTCCTACTCCTGAGCCTTCTCTGTTCTGGCTTAAATACCCAGTGGGAGTGCTCAGAAACGGTGAGATCAGGGTGGTCCCACCTCCTATTGTTCCATCCAAATTTAGGAATATTTTTGGATGTTGATATTTGCATAATTTGTGTTATTTTTCTAGTCATTTTTTATATACTTTGCCTATTTATTAATGTTTGTTCACTAGGCTAGGGGTTTTTGCAGTGCATTTTTCACTTTTGCGAATTTTTTAGGCCTTTATGAGGTTTGTGGATCTTAGGTATATTTTGAAAACCCTAAATTATAATAGCATCCCACTCATCCTCCTTTTGTATTCTAATAATTTTTAATCCACATGTAATATGCAATTTAATTTTTTATTACAGACGGATTCTTCCACATGACCTTTTTTTCTCAAACCACACTATAACTATTTACCAGCTGACCACATTGATTATGTAAATAACTAGTTGGATTCACCCTACTCCATGTTGAGCATTTTGCATTGCAACAGGGGTTTCTGCTTTAATATAAACAATGTGATGTTATCTGTTCCTCTGGATAATTTTAACATCTCACAATGGTCTTCTTGCCTTTTCAAAAACATTTAAAACTCTTTATTCATCCTCTTTAATGGTTGTCTTTCACATTCATTCTGCTCTTTCACAAGGGTACCTCTATAGCTTCATTGACTATCTTGCTAACCACTTCTCCCCTTTGATGTCCAAAGTGCTTACTTCTCTTCAGACACTTACCCAAAGGCTATAAAGTAAAAACAATATGTTTCTAACCTTTTCATGTTTAAACCCTTTTTTTATTTTTCCAATATGAAAATCATATTACTTCTTTCCTATCACAGATAAATACTAACAAAGCTGTTCTCTTATTTTAAATACCGACAAAGCTGTTTTCTAATTTTCTACTGTGTTAAATGTCTACTTTATTTGAAGAAAAGAGTTAGAAAATACAATAGCTTCCCAAGAAGGACAGAGAATGAATTAAAATGACTTTAGAAAGACAGAAAAGGGAAATAATAATCCAAGAAAAGTGACAGAAGGTTGTCAAAAGAAGAGAAGAGTGGGTAAGCTACGATGACCATGTGCTTTGTCACCCTGCATCCTATTATAGCATATAGTGTGCTACTATTACATAACTAAAGGTCAGTTATGAATAAATAAAATGCTCATGAATTATCAGTGGTGAATAATGTGTTTCCTAAAACAAGCATTAAATTCTCTGAGCTCTGAAGGTGTTTTTTTCTTTTTTTGAATTGTTCGTGTCTCTTTGTAATTTGAACTCTTATGACTACTAAATAAATTATCAGAGTGTTGAATTCTGGACAGACTTTTTCATCTTGTTCTTTGCTTTCTTTGTCACTTCCTGACACACTTACTGGTGTTTATGTATTCTAAGCTGTTTTCTGTAAAATTGCTGTAGCTTAATTCTTAGATAAAAAAATCCTTACCTGGTGCGGGTTTTTACTGCAGTGTTCAAAGCAATTTGAGCAACCCCCTGAGAAATTCATGATACCTTTTAGTCCTTTTGTTTTTGATGAAAAAGCTGATGTTTCATCTTGATAAAATAGTGAAAAGCTCATCTATATGTCAGAGATTTAAAGCTGTTTCACAGCTAGGTAGAGTCAGAATTTCTTCTAACCATTTTTTATCACTTTGAATCCCTGTGGATATAAAAGGTAAAACGAATAACAAGAATTAGTGAAACTGCAATTCTTACGCATTACATTATGCATTTTCATAGAAGTTTTGGATATATTTCCTCATTTGAGTCCAAAATGTTAAAACATTCTTATGATTGTTGAAAGGAGACAAACTTAAGCAAGATATTAGCACATCAGAAATTAGGAGTTGTCTTTAATTTACTGAATCTGACAGTGTATAGCCTGAATCCACAGCTGGATATACAGGAGCAGACAAACTTTTTATTATAAAAAATTGTGTTTCAATTTGTTTGGTAGTGTTTTGCAGTTATGTTGAAGCTAATTAGTAAAGCAGAACTGAACAATTAGCCTTAATTCTTGGACTAAAAATGGTTTTTGGATGTGACAGATTTGTAATTATGGTTGTCAGTATAAATGAGCCCTCCCTGGCAATTGCCACCTTATTGTGGTAGAGAGGTTAGTGTGTTCCTGTAACCCTGAGGGCTATGTTGTCCGGAGCAGAAGCTCCTGGTAGGGACTCCTAAGGCAAATTGGTCCCACCTAAGGGGTCAGACAAAAAACGATTCACATCCCTTTATTATACAGTGTCACAATTATAAAAAGAGTACTCTGCTCTGTATCAAGTTGCCAGAGCCTTTGCCTGGAGCCAGGCCTGGGGGGTCTGCCTACAGACGAGCATCTGGTGGCCAGGCCTGCCATAAGGCCCAGCCAGGCACAACCTGAACTCATCACATAGGACTGCTCTCCTGTGTGTTCATCACCTGCAAGAAGAACAGAGGCCAAGTGTGATGTGACCTAGGCGGTGGTTGAAGGTAGAGGACTTGGTGGACTAGAACCCAGACGTATAAACTGACTATTGGGATGTATAATGTAATTTATCTTGGGGGAAAGGAGCTGAAGTTGGTGGGTTAGGCGAAATGTTACCAACTAAATATAGTTGGGCTCATGTTCACCCACCCGTTGGGTTCTGGAACCTAACCTTTCGATCGAGCCTGGACTCTAATTAATTCTGGAGTTGCCCAGGGGGAAAGGTGTTGGCAGGGAGTATCTGACACTCTGCCAATTCAATGACATATTAAAGTTTGGCCTGGAGAATGAGAGGGCTGCCTCTATGTGGCTGAAGGTCATGGAAGGTAGAATTCTTGACTGCCGTATGTGCTTATCGACCAAATGGCATCTCAGAGTACCAGGCCTTCATGGAGGGCCTGAAGAGGATCCTGAAAATGGTCCCACTAGCTGAGGACTCCAAAGTTCAGCTGGGAGACTTCAGCACCCATATGGGAAATGACAGAGACACCTGGAGAGGCATGATCGAGAAAAACAGCCTGCCCCATTTAAATCTGAGCACTGTTTTGGTAATGGACTTCTGTGCCAGACATGGTTTGTTCATAACAAACCGTATATTTTAATATAAGGTGACTCATAAGTGTACTTGGTACCAGTCCATCTTAGGCTAAAGATCTATGATCGATTTTATAATCATATCTTCTGATTTAAAGCTGTATGTTGTTCACACTTGAATGAAATGAGGGACAGAGCTGTCAACTGATCATCACTTGGTGGTGAGAATGTCTGGGGTGAGGCCCCTGTCCAGAAGACTTTCAACTTCCTCCTCCAAAGAGTTTTTCCTGCATCTTGGGGAAATTCTGAATGGACCTTGTTCAATGCCTCCTTTGTGAAAGTGGCTGGCAAGATCTGCAGCCTGAAGGCCATAGGTGTCTTTCGATGTGGCAACCAAAGGACCCAGTGGTGGACACTAGAGGTGAAGAATGCCATTAGACTGAAGAAGGAAATGGGAAACGAGAAACTCCCTAAGCAGCAGAGAGGTTCTGACAAGCCAAAAGGACTTCAGCCTTGGTAGTTAGGGAAGCAAAAACCTGGTTGTGGAAGGAATTCAGAGAGTGACCATGGAAGTGACTATTGATCTGGCTCAAAGAGGATCTGGAAAACCATCAGGAGGCACAGAAGGTAGGGCTTCACACAGGCTGTTCACTGCAAGGGTGGAAAAATGCTGACCCAGACTAAGCATGTAGTCTGGTAGTGGAAGGAACACTTTGGGGAGGTTCTGAACTCGATGGAAACACCCTCTATAAAGGAAACAGAACCAGAGGTTGATGGAGGATCAGTGTACATTTCCCTGAGGGACGTCACTGAGTAGGTAAACAACTCTGCAGTGGCAAGGCCCCAAAGGTGAATGAGTTCCATCCAGAAATACTCAAGCCTACAGATATTGTTGGGCTGTCATGGCAGATATGCCTTTTCAGTTTGGCGTGGTTGTTGGGAGCAGTGCCCCTGGATTGGAAGAATGGGGTGGCTGTGTCTGAGCTATCAGGGAATCACTCTTCTCATCCTCCATAAAAAAACTTATGCCAGGGTACTGGAAAGGAGACTTCGCCCAGTCATGGAACCTTAGATCCTGGAGAAAGAATATGGATTTTGTCCAGGCCATGGATCAATTGACCAGCACTTTACCCTCATTAGGACCTTGGCTGGAGCATAAGAGTACACCTAGCCGGTCTACATGTGTTTTATGGACTTAGAAAGGGTGTATAACCGTGTTCCTCGAGGGATTCTGGAGGCTGGTGCTGGAAGAGTACAGGGTTTTGGGTCCCAAATTAAGGGCCATTTGCTCCATGTATAATTGCAGTAAGAGCTGTGTCTGCATACTTGGAAAAAAAGTCAGCACCATTCTTAGTTGGTCAGGGACTGCTCCAGGGCTGTGGTTTGTCTCCTAACTTGTTTATGATTTTCAGGGACAGGATATCAAGGCGCAAGTGGGAAGGGGAGGGTGTCCAGTTTGGTGGCCTTAGAATTGGGTCACTGCTTTTTGCAGACTATGTGGTCCTGTTGGCTTCATCATGAAGTGAACTCCAGCATGCATTGAGACAGTTTGCAACTGAAAGTGAAGCAGCAGGGATAAGGATCAGCACCTACAAATATCCTCAATAGGAAAAAGGGGGATTTTCCTCTCTGAGTGTGAGGTGCATTAATGCCTCAAGTGGAGGATATTAAGTGTCTTGAGGTCTGGTTCAGAAGTGAGAGGAATAGGGGTGGTAAAATCAATAGTTATGCGTTTGCTTTACCGATCAGTAGTGGTGAAAAAGGGTCTGACGCAGAAGGCAAATATCTTAATTTACCATTCAATCTATGTCCCTACTCTTACCTGTAGTAATGAAATTTAATGACTTAAAGAATGAGATTGTGGGTAAAAGTGACCAAAAATAGCTTTTTCTGAAGGGTGGGTGGGCACCCTGGGTGGGCACCCTTAGAGACAGTATGAGAAGCGCAGACATCTAGAAGAGGCCAGGTGTACAGCCATTGATCCTCCGCATCAAAAAGAGGGAAATGATATGGACCAGGTATCTGATATGAAATGCCTCCTGAATGCTTCCCTGTAGAGGTTTTACAGGCAGAACCACCTGTGAGGAGACCATGTAGAATACCCTGGACTCGCTGGGAGGATTATATCTCCAAGATGGCCTGGGACTGCATTGGGATCCCACAGCATAAGTTGGCAAGTGTGGTTGAGAAAAGGTATGTATGGCCCCAGTGCTGATTGTTTGCCCCTGTGACCTGGGGCCTCATGTATAAAGCCGTGCGTAGAATTCGCACTATAACATGGCGTAAGCACAAAAGACGAAATGTGCTTACGCACAGAAAAATCCAGATGCAGGAATCTGTGTGTACTCCAACTTCCACGTTCTTCCGCTACATAAATCCCGGTCAGCGTGAAAAGTAACGCTCGTGCACGCGCCTAATGTCCTGCCCCAACTCCTCCCAGAATTACGCCTCTTTGAATATGCAATTCAATATAAATAGCCCTTCAGCTCAGCCTTCTGTGAAAAGACAATGGGAAAAGCACGGGGGAAAATATAATAATTTTAGTGAATACCAAGTGGAGGCAAAGGAAAAACATACTATTTGTTTAATTAAACCGTGGTATAATCAACAAAAGGAAGTTGATGAAGTGACATAGCGTGTTGGAGAAACTTGAAAGCTCAGATATCAGTCGCCGTGAAAAGGCGAGTTGTAGCCCACTGTCTGAGTGTCGTATGAAAGCTTATTAGAATACAGAGAAAAAAAAAGGCACACAGTGGGGAAAAAAGCACGAAATGTCAACTTCAATCTCGAAATTTCCACTTTAATCATGTTGTTTATTTTGTCATTAAAGTAGAACATCATAAACGTAATCTTAAAATCGTTTAATTAACCAGTTTCTCAAATCACATCGTAATTAAAGTAGCACGTTAAATGCTTTGTTTTGTATGTGATCTTCTATGTGCTCTGTGTGTGTGAATCACTATTTGCTTCTTAAATCCATTACATTCGTGATATTACAGCTCTCTGAATAACTAAAATACTGAGATGTATACGTGATATCATTTTCATGATGATAGGAGTTAAAGCACGTTATTAAAAATGGGTTTCACGGTGCAGTGATTGTGCACAACCTTCGATGAAATTATTTATTGCAGCAGTACTCATGGGCTGCTCTGGGCTTGTGGCGGCCCTGGGCAGAGAAACAATCGGTGGCTCCTTCGCCCGCCAATGTCAATATGGTATCTTATGCACAGTGGATGGCCATGTCCGTTGCAGACACTGCATAGCCGCCTCGTGCTCATGACACAAGCGTTTAACTTTTGTCGAAATTTGCCGCTGCGTCTTTAGCTGTGTCGTTATTTTCTCTTTCTGTTTTATATTCAATATATATTGGCGTGGCCGCCCCTGCAGTCCTTGCTTTTCTTTCTCCAAGTAACCGATCGCCACACAATCAGCTCTGTATTAGATGTTAAGCCATCTGTAAGCTTAGAGCGCCGATTCTTCAAAACGTTTAAGGAACATTGAAATATCTTCGTAGTACATGTTTAATTATTCTATCCTTCACGCCAGTCCCAGTGAAGAATATAGATTATTTAAATGAAGTTAAAGTTTTACCTTTATAATATAATAAACATATTTTGCTGCATATCATCTTAAAAATGATATTGTCATCATATGTAAATACACGCTTTATAAAGTGGCTCAGGTTGTGCAATATTATAACTGTAGTGCACGTTTACAGTGAGATAATTCTACTTATAAGTACAAACAGTTCTACAAGAAGCAATTGATTGAGTGCGTTTAAAGTTCTTGGGATGAAACTGTTTCTGAACTGCAAGGTCAGTACAGGAAAGGCTTTGAAACGTTTTGCCGTGGCTGAGGTAGCGTGTGCTTGAAGCTGTATACCAATAATTCTCTTTCCGATCAGCTGCTGCTGTGATTCACACTCAGATACAGTGATATAAATACTCCGAGTGGTGCAGTGAGAGTAATATGGAAAAAGATAATCCGCTGTGGCAACTCCAAACGGGAGCAGCTGAAAGAAGAAGAAGAAGAAGGTGCAGTGAGAGTAACAACGCTAAAGCAGTTATGGTATTTGGAATACTATGGCTATTCCCTGGACCATTATATTGTTACAAGTTAATTACAATCAGATGCATTACACTAATAAACAATATGCGGTTAATTTCAGTGTATTTATAAAGCCGCACAAGGAAAATCAAAGAGTAACCACACAGGAACAGTAGCATTGCTTTGATGCTGGGTGCGCCAGTCTGCAAAACCGAGTGGAGAACTTGCATACGACAAGGTATGAGGTACCGTGGAAAAGTGCGTGACTTTAAGCCAAGTGTAGGTTTTATACATCACGATTTGAATGTGGAAAAGTTCTTACGCAACATTTCTGTGCGTACGCACTATTTATACATGAGGCCCCTGGTCCTGGATAAACAGTGGAAAATGAATGAATAAATTAATTAACACATTAATTAACATAACTGAGTGGAAAAGCTTTTGTGTTTTACTGCAATAGAAACATTCTTTTTTGATAATTAGAAAAAATATATGCTATAAACATTTCATTTCAAACATTTCCTCAGACGCAGGAGGAATAATGTAGATTCAGTCCTGGCCATAGAACTGTGGAAAAACCCTTTACTCTGAGAGGGAATTGCAGTCTGGCAGTCCTATCTACATGTGCTTTACACCTTTGGAAAAAGTTTATAACAATATACCCCCCATAAGATCCTAACAGAGATGCTGTGAGACTATGGGCCTTTAGTCCTGTTGATGCATGCCATTCGGTCCTTATATTGACTGAGCAGAAGTTGTGTTTGTTTGCTTGCCTTATGTTGAGTCTGTTATTTGTGGGTGAGGGACCCCAGCAGTAATTTTGAAGTGATCTGTATTAAGTATGAGACGCTTACTGGTTCACAATATATCATGGTGTAATCCCTGACACTTATTATACTGCCTCATATTTTAATGATTACTATAACTGCTCTCGATTATTGTGTTTTTAAAAAACAGGTTTTGTGGTGAAAATAATAATAACTAAATAAGCGTCCACTAAAAAGTAAGTAATCATACATGTGTAGTATGCAAATTGGGATGTCTTGTGTTTTAATATAAGCTATGTTGTAAAGCAGACACAGTGATTCAGAGCTCTTTTACCCATCGAAGAGGACGAAATCTGAAGTGTGCTCCTATTTTGGCTTTCTGAAAGCACTGCAGAGAAATTAATTAATCTGTAGAAAATGCAGAAAGATATTTGCAGTGAAAAGGGAATACATTTTGAATTTAATGAGCAAAAGTAAAGTAGTCATTATTTCATTGCTGTTTAACTTGATAAATGCTTATCAGTATGAAGCTTTACTGTAATGTGCTCTCTTTAAGTATTTGACTGCATATGTATTGTCCTGATATATGTGTTGCCTATTTATCTGCACAGTTTATTGCACAGGGTGATACATCCAGTATGTTTTGTTCATTTTATTTCCAAGTACTAAATCAGGCTACATTTATGTCTAGCTTAATAAATCGAGTAAGAGTTAAACTTCAATTGAAAACATTCAAATAAATTAGAATACAGAGATCAGACTGAGCAAAGTGATTTACATTTTAAATAACATGTTACATTTTAGAAAATTAGACATTTACAGGTATATTTATGGTTTAGTTGAACTCTGTGTCGCTTGCAGTATGCAAGACACTAAATGACCAATAAAACTGAATAGAAGATGACCGCTAAAGAAATTAATATAAAGCCACGTAGAGAAGGAAGGTCTATCAGATATAAACACAAAACATTAGCAGTTTTCCAGAGTGACTGTTTTCATACATTCATGCTATCCCAAATGTGTTAATTATTAACTGGAGATTTACGGATACACACTATGTGAAAGAGAACATTTTAAATAACATGTTACAAAGTGGAATATTAGCTTTTTATAAACATATTTATGGTTTGGTTGAAACCTGTGTATGTTCACTTGCCACATGCAAAATAAAGAAAAGCTGAAAAAAGAGAAAAGAAACCACTGTAGCAATTAACATAGAGCCACAAAGTGTAGAGGTTATATCAGACATATAACATTAGTGGTTTTCCACAGTACTGTAGGTTGCATTCATACATTCAGGCTATGTTAATTAATTACTGAAGATTTTTAAAAACTCTGTATGAAAGAGGCTTTTGGATAGACAATTGCCTTGAAACAACCATCTGCCTTTGAAATCAAGTGTATCATGCTAAATTTAATAACATATGTGTAATTATCAGCTGCGCACAGTAGTTAACAGATTATGGAGAGGTAGACAAATTACAAGCCTCACACTTTTAAATCAGTTGTCTCAGATGATTGTCGACTAAGAATACATATGTACCATACAACCAGATCATATAATTACAAAATTAAAATTCTATAAATATCTGCATGTAGACATACAGTGGGATGCAAAAGTTTGGGCAACCTTGTTAATAGTCATTATTTTCCTGTATAAATCGTTGATTGTTACGATAAAAAATGTCAGTTAAATATATCTTATAGGAGACACACACAGTGATATTTGAGAAGTGAAATGAAGTTTATTGGATTTACAGAAAGTGTGCAATAATTGTTCAAACAAAATCAGGCAGGTGCATAAATTTGGGCACCGTTGTCATTTTATTGCTTCCAAAACTTTTAGAACTAATTATTGGAACTCAAATTGGCTTGGTAAGCTCAGTGACCCCTGACCTACATACACAGATGAATCCTATAATGAGAAAGAGTATTTAAGGGGGTCAATTGTAAGTTTCCCTCCTCCTTTAATTTTCTCTGAAGAGTAGCAACATGGGGGTCACAAAACAACTCTCAAATGACCTGAAGACAAAGATTGTTCACAATCATGGTTTAGGGGAAGGATACAGAAAGCTGTGCCAGAGATTTAAGCTGTCTGTTTCCACAGTTAGGAACATATTGAGGAAATGGAAGACCACAGGCTCAGTTCAAGTTAAGGCTCGAAGTGGCAGACCAAGAAAGATTTCGGATAGACAGAAGCGACGAATGGTGAGAACAGTCAGAGTCAACCCACAGACCAGCACCAAAGACCTACAACATCATCTTGCAACAGATGGAGTCACTGTGCATCGTTCAACCATTCGGCACACTTTACACAAGGAGATGCTGTATGCGAGAGTGATGCAGAGGAAGCCTTTTCTCCGCCCACAGCACAAACAGAGTCGCTTGAGGTATGCTCAAGCACATTTGGACAAGCCAGCTTCATTTTGGAATAAGGTGCCGTGGACTGATGAAACTAAAATTGAGTTATTGGGCATAATAAGGGGTGTTATGCATGGAGGAAAAAGAACACAGCATTCCAAGAAAAACACCTGCTACCTACAGTAAAATATGGTGGTGGTTCCATCATGCTGTGGGGCTGTGTGGCCAGTGCAGGGACTGGGAATCTTGTCAAAGTTGAGGGACGCATGGATTCCACTCAGTATCAGCAGATTCTGGAGACCAATGTCCAGGAATCAGTGACAAAGCTGAAGCTGCGCCGGGGCTGGATCTTTCAACAAGACAACGACCCGAAACACTGCTCAAAATCCACTAAGGCATTCATGCAGAGGAACAAGTACAACGTTCTGGAATGGCCATCTCAGTCCCCAGACCTGAATATAATTGAAAATCTGTGGTGTGAGTTAAAGAGAGCTGTCCATGCTCGGAAGCCGTCAAACCTGAATGAACTACAGATGTTTTGTAAAGAGGAATGGTCCAAAATACCTTCAACCACAATCCAGACTCTCATTGGAACCTACAGGAAGCGTTTAGAGGCTGTAATTTCTGCAAAAGGCGGCTCTACTAAATATTGATTTCATTTCTTTTTTGTGGTGCCCAAATTTATGCACCTGCCTGATTTTGTTTGAACAATTATTGCACACTTTCTGTAAATCCAATAAACTTCATTTCACTTCTCAAATATCACTGTGTGTGTCTCCTATATGATATATTTAACTGACATTTTTTATCGTAACAACCAACGATTTATACAGGAAAATAATGACTATTAACAAGGTTGCTTAAACTTTTGCATCCCACTGTAGTTGTGCTGTCATAACTTGTTTGTATGTATTGAGAGAGTGGCTCGCAAACTGCAGATACCGAAATGTGTGTGTATGTATGTGTGTATGAGTGAGAGAAAGAAAGAGAGACAGAGACAGAGATAGAGAGAGAGAGAGAGAGAGAGAGAAAATTATTACTGAGTGGATGTGCTGGAAGTCAAACAGGAAGTGCTACTGTTCCACATTTGTCTTCCTCAATAGTGAGTCAGACAATCCACCATTCCTTTCAGAGACAGACAGCCTTTACACCACAATCAAAGAATGCTAAAGACCTCAATGCAGCAGTCACGCTTCATAGAAATTACATGATAAATTTTTAAACAGTCGGGACGCCTGAAGCAGGGAGTGCCACAATATATAGTACCATCACAGCTATTTTTTTCCAGAACTGAAATCCCTAACCTGTAAATCTAGGTTAAAGCTGATGTTGGTGAAACATTGACTCAGAGTACAGGGTCTGCTGCAATCACTGGGGCTGGGCAACCCTGGAAAAGATGTCTTCAAGGCAGCACATGTTGATCCAAAACCTCAAATTACTTTTCTGCATTAATGCTGCCATCACAGAAGTATAAATTATCTTTGCCAAGGGCATGGACACAACCCCATACCATAACAGTCTCTGACTTTTGGACTTGTTGCTGATAATAGTCTGTTTGGTCCTTTTTGTGTTTGGTCTGGAGCACACAACGTCCATTTCTTCCAAAAAAGATCTAGAATACTGATTCATCTGACCACAGTACACATTTGTACTGTGTGATGGTCCATCCCAGATGTATCTGAGCTCAGAGAATATGACACCGCTTCTGGACATGGTTAACTTAAGGCTTCTTGTTTGCACAGTAAAGTGGCATTTGTGAATGTAACTCTGTATTGTAATACTTGACAAAATTTTTGCCAAAGTAATCCCTTGCCCATGTAATTATATCAGCTATTGATTAGTGATGGATCAGAATTCATGGGTGCTCAGCTTGCGCCCATGCCCATTACGCACTGAAATTCCTCCAGATTCCTTAAATTGTTTAATGATATTATGCACAGTACAGGGAGAAATATGCAAATCCCTTCCAATCTTTCTTTGAGGGCCATTGTTTTTAAACATTTCAGTAAATTATGCATGCATTTGCTGACAAACTGGAGATTTTCTGCTCATTTTTTTTCCTCAAAGACTCAGCCTTTTATGGATACTGCTTTTGTACCAAATCATGATTACAATCACCTCTTGACATCATCTGTTTGAAATCACATCATTATTTAATTATTTTAACTCAATATTGGCCCTACTTTGTTATGACTCCAAATTTTTTTAGAAATGTATTGCTGAACTATAGTGCCTAAATAGATGTAAATTATCAAATGAAATGAAGTTGACCAGAAAAAAAATACTGTCTGCGATAAAATAAGTAAATAAGTAATAAAGTAAATTTAAGAATCACTGCTTTTTTATTATTTGCATTTTCCATACCAGTCCCAACTTTTTCTGATTTGGGGATGTAATACCTTAAGGTATTATTCATGAATGATCAGAAGAGTAACTAACAGATCACTGCAACAACAGTGGTTCTGCAGACTCTGCAGAAGACTGTGTTGGTGAGTCCCTCGAGGAAGTTATCGATTGATTAGTCACTTCACAACATCCATCCCAATTGTTGTGTACTTACTTTAAAGCATCACAAATTTTACTTTTGTCATTTCTTTTTTTGCAAGAAATATTTTTATTTGATTTTCATAATGTTTTGATGACGCCATTTTGGTACCGTTTTGTTTGCCATGGGTTCTACCATTTTGTCCCTTTTGCCTATAACAATGCTGGCTGCTGCCATTTCATGGCTGGATGTTGTCTCTGTGTAACATCACAGGCCATTTCTTACAGTATTTGAGACTGCAGCGTAATTCTCCAGGTAACCAAACTTGGGGATAGAGAAGTAGCTTTTGCCAGTTTTCTTTTCAATTTCATTACTAGGAACCCTTTTTCTAGTTTGATCTTCAAACTTAGCTTTGTAATTTTAACAATAATTTTTATTTAGATTTTTTGGTTTTGATGACAATATATTTTTTGAGTTCCTGGTTAAGATACTCCTGTCCCTTTTAGAACTATTCTTTTTCCAAGCCCTAGTGACCTCCTGATTAAATAAACTGTCATTTTGGGCAGCCCACGTTTTCACAAAGGCATAATACACTGAGCCACAAGATGAGTACATTGCCAGTACAAGTGGCCAAAGTGAGTGACAAATTTGGCTTTTAACAGAATCTCTTTAAATAAATACATAAATAGGTAGATAAGTAAGTATATAGAAAATAAACAAATATACACACACAAATAAAAAGATATGTAGCTAGAAAATAAACAAATATTCACACACTCAAATAGGTAGATAAGTAAGTAACTAAATAAATAAACAAATATTACACACACATTGGTCTGGACACATACCATAATGACTATAAAGCAAAAATTAAAAAGAAAGAAAACTTCTGACTTGGCTGTCAGTCACAGTTAGGCATTATGCAGATGTATTGCTGTTGGTATAAAGGAGCCCCAGTGATGTTTCTTGACACACTTCTGCTGAATAATTCTTTGCCTGAAGATACTCAGTGTTAGTATCAGAGAGAGAGGATGTCCATCATTGTTCATTATGTCACTCAATTTTGCTTTAACTCTTGTCTCTGCTACTACTGCAAGTGGTCCAGAGTTCATTTTATAACTTTTAATTAGCTTGTTGATTTGGTGTGCCTCTCTCGAAGTGATGTTACCAGACAAGCACACCATAGCATAGAAAATTGCACTGGAAATCAGAGAGTTATAGAAGATATAAAGGATGACACTTCCCACATTAAAGGAAAGTGGTCTCCTAAGGAAAAAGAGTCTGCCTTGCACTTTTTTATATAGTTCCTTTGTGTTCCGAAACTAGTCTAATCTGTCATTAATGTGGACCCCCAAGTAATTGTAGGAGTGGACCACCTCTTCATCCCCTCCCTGAATAGTGACCAGACATAGAGGCTCTTTGGTGCAGGGAAATTAAATAATCAGTTTCTTGGTTTCGCTGATGTTAAGATCTACACAATTCTTTTTGCACCAAGAAACAAACTTCTCCTCCTGACTCTTATATTCTTTCTCATCCCGTTTATCAATACACCTCATAAGTGCAGAATCATTGGAGAATTTCTAAAAGTGACATATTTTTGAAGTCGGAGGTGTACAGAGTGAGGAGAAAAAGAGATTGGACTGTTCCTTGTGGTGGTCACAGCAGTATCAGAGACAAAGTTCTTGAGTATCACAAGCTGTAGTCTGCTGGACAGATAATCCATTACCCAGGACACCATAGGCCCATCCACCTGCATATCTCTGAGTTTACCCCTTAACAGAGATGGCTGGATGGTATTTGTAACAATGTGATTATTTGACTCATGTTGTAGCACGGACTTTTTAGTATGTGGCACTGTTAAGGAAGTAAAAGAGGGCTGATCAGTAAACAGAGAGTTACAAACATAATGGTAGTGGTCTGAGTTATTTATATATTCACTCTAGAGAATAAACAAGAGTGAAACATGGTGGCAGCGGCGAGATTTTTTTTCTTTTCTCCCTGACCGCGTACGAGTCTTGTTTTAGTGCTTAGCCGTGCAGCGCGAAGTTCGCTGGGGGAAAAAAATAACGTGCTAGTGAAGATACAAATCCTGACGCGCTGATACGAGCCTCGTCGGACAAGATGGATGACACACTTGGACTAAAACCACCGCCGACATTGTCGCTGGATTCAAGTAATCTGGCAAAGACATGGAAGGCGTGGAAAGAGGAATTTCAGCTGTATCTGGATCTGACCTTGGCAGAGGTGTCAGAAGGCACGAAAGTAAAACTTTTCTACTACCTGGTAGGAGAAACTGGTAGAGAGTTATGTGAAACCTTACTGGGCTCATCAACGGAGGGCAGGACAGTGAAGTTATTAATAGAAGCTTTTGATCAACACTGCAACCCAAAATTGAATGAAACCGTTGAGAGATATTGTTTCTTTATGAGAAATCAAGGAACTGATGAAGGATTCGACAAGTATGTGGCTGAACTGAAAATGCTTGCTAGCACATGTAATTTTGGTGACATAAAAGATTCTCTAATACGTGACAGGATTGTGTGCGGCACGAATAGTCCAAATCTGAGAGAGAGATTGTTGAGAGAGGAAAATTTAACTCTGCAAAAATGTGTACA
This sequence comes from Polypterus bichir lapradei, assembly GCA_026402145.1. Lineage (NCBI taxonomy): Eukaryota > Metazoa > Chordata > Cladistia > Polypteriformes > Polypteridae > Polypterus > Polypterus bichir. The sequence goes on from JANRMT010062819.1 coordinate 7,767,931, forward strand.
GGTTTGCAGGGCTACTGTGGTGTCCAGGGAGAACAGCAAAACCATTGAGGGAAAAGTGGTGGAGGAAATTCATGCTTTAAAGCAGGTACAGGCACACAGACCAGGAAAGGATGACCAATGGAAAGCTGTCATTAGTTGTAAATTTTGTGGAAAGACGCACGAAAGAAACAAACGAAAATGTCCAGCTTATGGGAAAACATGTGGAAAAGACAATCATTTCGCAACATTGTGCAAATCAAATCGAGAACAAAGAAAAGTTGTACACAATTTAATGGAAACTGAGAGTGAGCAATATGAGGATATATGGAGCATCACAACTGAAACTGTGAACAAAGTCACAAAGAGCCAAGATGGGCAGCCGTGTCAACTGTTCGCCGCTATGCTGCTCGAAAACAGCTTAGTCAAATTCCAGTTGGATTGTGGTGCAACGTGTAACATTATCCCCATAAACTTAGTAAATCCAGATGTTCAAATACAGAAGACAGACCAAGTACTTGTGATGTACAATAAAAGTACACTAAAACCAGTAGGCAAATGCCATCTGAAATTGAAAAATCCATGTAACAAAAAGCTGTACAGACTGGAATTTATGGTCATTTAAGCACACTCTGCAGTACTGTTACTAGGAAGCAGAGCAGTCCAGGGCATGAAGCTGGTTGAAGTACAATCTGAGAATATCCTGGTGGTGGATAATGTTATGACAAGGACGGACAGAGAGGACACAGTCGGACAATGGACAATGAAACAAATAACAGGAGAGTTCATAGATGTTTTCACAGGAGATGGCTGTCTGCCAGGTCACTATAAGATAGAGATAGATCAGGGGGTGGAGCCAGTGAAACTGCCAAAGCGGAGAGTACCAGTTGCAATGATGGGACCACTAAAGGAGGAGCTGAACAATCTCCAGGTATAATCACACCAGTAGAACATAGCACTGACTGGATAAGCAGTCTGATTGTTGTGAAGAAACCCAGTGGCAAGTTAAGAATCTGCATAGATCCTAGACCGTTGAACAAGGCTTTAAAAAGGAGCCATTTCCCTCTGCCCACAATTGAGGACATTTTACCTGAGCTGTCAAAAGCAAAAGTATTTACGGTCTGCGATGTAAAGAACGGTTTCTGGCATGTCCAATTGGACGATCCATCGAGTTATCTCACCACGTTTGCAACACCCTATGGGAGATACAGGTGGTTGAGAATGCCTATGGGAATAAGCCCAGCACCTGAGGTCTTCCAGAGAATGCTGAACCAGGCATTAGAAGGACTTTAAGGTGTACACATAATCGCAGATGATGTGTTGATAACAGGGGAAGGTAAAACACTGGAGATAGCGAGAATGGACCATAATGAAAAACTGAGATTGTTCTTAGACAGATGCCGAGAGACAAACATTAAGCTGAATGTCGACAAATTCAGACTCAGACAAAGTGAAGTGACATACATTGGACATTTGCTCACATCGTAAGGCCTAAAAGTAGATCCAGAGAAAGTACGGGCCATAAAAGAAATGCCAAGACCAACTGATGTGAAAGGTGTACAGAGAATTCTGGGCATGGTAAATTATCTGTCCAAGTTTTGCAGACACCTTTCTGATCACTGTGAAGTCCTCAGACAGCTGACACACAAGGACAGTGTGTGGGACTGGTCTGAGGTTCATGAACAAGCCTTCAAGAACATAAAAGACCTCATAACCAAGGCACCGGTACTGCGCTACTACAGCCTCAAGGAACAGCTAGTTCTACAATGTGATGCCTCGGAAACAGGCCTTGGTGCAGCATTATTGCAGAGTGGAGAACCTGTTGCTTTTGGAAGCCGTGCACTGACTGAACGGGGTTACGCCCAAATAGGAAAAGAGTGCCTAGCCATAGTGTACGGCATGGAGAAATTTCATCAGTACACATATGGACGAAAAGTGATCATACAGTCTGATCATAAACCTCTTGAGAGTATTGTCAAGAAACCACTGCTGCATGCACCCAAGAGACTTCAAAGGATGTTAATGAGATTACAGAAATATGATTTCATCATTACGTATGTTCCTGGAAAGGAGATGCTGTTGGCAGATGCACTAAGCCGAGCATATCTGGTGGACACCGCACAGGAAGGATCAGTGCAAAAAGAGATCGAAAGTGTGAACATGATTCAGTACCTCCCAATATCTGAAGAGAGAATAAATGTAATCAGAAGTGAAACAACAAAAGACGACACACTTCAGACACTAATAAAGACATTAAGAGAAGGATGGCCAACAAACAAAAGAGATATACCAAATAAAATAGATCACTACTACTCAATCCAGGATGAACTGTCAATAAAGGATGGTATTGTGTTCAAAGGGGAAAGAGTTGTGATACCAGACACTCTCAGGAGTGACATGATACAACGAGTTCACTCAGCACACCTTGGTATTGAAGGATGTTTGAGGAGAGCAAGGGAATGCCTCTATTTGCCCGGAATAAATGCATAGATAAAGGGATACATTGAGAAGTGTGATCTGTGTAGAACACTGGGAGTAAAACAACAGAAAGAATCACTCTGCCCACATGAATTGCCTGAAAGACCATGGTCTAAAGTGGGCACAGATCTGTTTGTTTTCAATAACCGTGACTATCTGATCACTGTGGACAATTTTTCAAATTTCTGGGAGGTGGATTACTTGCAATACACAAAGTCTTCCACTGTGATTAACAAGTTGAAAGCCCATTTTGCCAGGCAAGGTATACCTGACATTGTGTTTTCAGACAATGGGCCACAATATACGTCAACCGAATTCCAACAGTTCAGTAGACATTGGGAGTTCCAGCATAAAACATCGTCACCCACTCACTGTGGTATAGTGGGTCCACAGCTCGTTGAGTAAAGGCCATTTTAAATAAATAATCACCGCAACCGAAGCTACTTCGTGAGGGGGGGCGTTGTTGTAGCGAGCCGCGGGACACTCGGGGTTGTGGGCGTTTCTCACCGAGTGCACAGGTGAGGAACTGCCCACATCCGTGATTGCTCCCGTGGCTAATGCTACAGCTGTGATGGCCCCTCTTCATTTAAAAGAAGCGCGAGTCGGTTTTGGGGGAAGATTAGAAAAAGAAAGAAGAAGGGAGAAAAAGAATGAAGGAGAAGGAAGAGAACAGAGGTTAGAGGGAAGGAGGAAGCAGGCGAGCAAGTCGGTGCAGGAGGAAGCAGGCGAGCGAACGCTTGCAGGCAGCTGAAGGCAGCCTGGGTGTTTGGGCAACACCTGGGAGAAGTGGTTATGGTCACGCCCGCAGAAGTTTATTTTTGCAGGGCGGGAGTGACCGGGAAAGCGCAGGAAACTCCGCGGGAGTTAGCGGGAGTCGGGACTTGGGACGCGGTGTCCCTAACGTGAGAGCCTTGGCCGTTAAGGGATTCCCAAGTCGCTGTCCGGAGGAGCCGACCGGAGCCAAGGATCGGTGAGGCAACTGACAGCAGCAAGCCCCGCTCAGAGACTGCTAAGCAGGAGGACACGAACACTACTCCCAACACACAACAATCTGTTGAAGCCAAAAGTAATAGACACAACACACAGACTGAGACCTAATCAAAGGCGACAAGAAATGTACTACAACAGACACGCGAAAGACATGACCGCACTGACACCAGGTGATCAAGTAAGAGTACAGCCAACACAGTCTCAAGAGGTCTGGCAGAAAGCAACAGTTATAGAACTTGTCAACAAACGGTCATACAATGTTGAACTGGACAGTGGTGGTGTTCTGAGGAGGAACAGAAGGTACCTAAAGCACACTGGCCATCAAGACCTGGTCATAAAACAAGAACAGTATGCTGAGAACAGCAGATCAAAGGATCACTGTACTCAGCCAATTCGTGACACAAACCATACTGTTACTACCAGATCAGGTCGGATTAGTGCCAGACCACAGTATTTGAAAGACTATGTTACTTAAGTTACATATGGACTGTTAATGTTTTAGTATGTTCAGACAGTAAATGCGTTCATGTGTGGAGATATGGTGTGAAGTTGCACTAGTAAAAAAAAAAAAAAAAAAAAAAAAAAAAAAAAGGAAGGATGCAACAATGTGTCATCTTGTAGCACGGACTTTTTAGTATGTGGCACTGTTAAGTAAGTAAAAGGGGGCTGTCCAGTAAACAGAGAGTTACAAACATAATGGTAGTGGTCTGAGTTATTTATATATTCACTCTAGAGAATGAACAAGAGTGAAACAGTATTGATGGTACTGGAGAAATCAAAATACATAATTCCCACAGTGCTGCCAGTTTTGTCTAAGTGAGAATAAGCCTTGTGGAGCAGGTAGATAATTGCATCCTCCACTCCAGTTTTTGTCCAACTCATATAATCCAGGTTTAGTCTGTCAAAGGTCTTCATGACGTTGGGCTCATTCTCCATGACAGAGCCCAGGAGTGTAAATGTTGCTTATACAGATTCAGAGGAGCCAGTTGAAGTAGTTTGGGTGCTTAGTTAGGATGCCCATGGTCTCCACAAACAAGTAGTATACAAAATAGTACCCTGGAAGAAGACCTAAAGCAAATCCTGGAGAAGCCAGAGGAATTATAACTTTCAGATGCTTTGGGAGCATTTGAGAATTCCCTAAGATGCATTGAAATAATTTACGGATGAATTCATGGCCTGGTAAGACCTTGACTGACTAAGGGAGCAAACTTGTATTTAACCAGTCAGGTAACGTCATTATATACGTCATGTCCAACATATAAAATGACATGTCATGATGACTTGCTTTGGGTTTTATCATGAAAAGTGTTGCATTGGCATGAAAAGCACTACACTACCCTTCTAGGTTCTCTTTTATTGATGAAAAAGAAGAAATGCCCTCATACTCTACTGAAGCTTATTAACCTTGTTTTACATTTACACCCCACAATTCTAACCCATGGCAACTTCAGCAATGGTAAGCTGCACACTGCAGGGATCACAGCTCGCTCTCTCACGAACTATGACACATTCCTAATAATTGGTGACTTTAACTTTCATATCGATAATCAGTATGAACCGAAAGTAAAAGAATTCATGAACCTCCTGGACTCTTTTGATTTGAGCCAGCACATTAGTCACAGAGCCCCGCCCATCAACTCTAAGACCATGGGATACGCATGACAGAGCCCCGCCCGCCAGCTCTAACCCTCCTCCCGCATCATGGGATATGCACGACAGAGCCCCGCCTGCCAAGTCTAACCCTCCTCCCGCGTCCACCCTCGCTCTCGAGGCATGCGCACTGCCTGCTCATGTCCCCGCACGCAACACCTCACCAAACACAGCCTCAGTCACTTTCATCTCTGCTACATTCCACATGCACCTCTGAGCCACGTTGACTTTTCATTGTTCTTTTTGGTTCCGGCTGCTTTTCTATATAGTAAGTCGACCATGGCACGCAAGACAGAGACCATGGTATAGGGATATGCACGACAGAGCCCCACCCACCAACTCTAACCCTCCTCCCGCGTCATGGAATACGTACGACAGAGACCTGCCTGCCAAGTCTAACCCTCCTCCCGCATCCACCCTCGCAAACTGTTTTACACGCTGCATACAGTGATTCCCATCCGCGACAAACATGCTTCTTCTTAGACAGTTCTGCAGGAACAGGGAAAACCTTTGTCTACAAAAATCTGATTCATACCATACTAAGAGCATAGCGTTTTTGTTGGCTTACCCGCCTGCCTGCCCACCTGACTGTTACCAGCATTCACCGCAATGTACTGGAGTGTAAAACTATCACAGCTGCAACCTCACAAACTGTCCTTATTCCCCAGATTTCCCTGACCCCATCAGATTCAAATTTGCCTTTTACTTTTACACGCAGGCAATTTCCTGTTAGATTAGCCTTTGCGATGACAATTAATAAGGCACAGGGCCAAACTTTCAAAAAGATATGCCTCTCTCTGCCAACTCTAAGACCATTGGATATGCACGACAGAGCCCCACCTGCCAACTCTAACCATCCTCCTGCGTCATGGGGAACGCATGACAGAGCTCCGCCCACCAACTCTAACCCTCCTCCCGCATCATGGGGAACGCACGACAGAGCCCTGCCGGCCAACTCTAACCCTCCTCCCGCGTGCACCCTCACTCTCGAGGCATGCACACTGCTTGCTCATGTGCCCGCCCCCAACTCCTCACCAAACACATCCTTACTCGCTTTGGTCTGTGCTACAGTCCACATGCAGCTGTGAGCCATGTTGACTGTTCATTTGCCTACCATGGCCACCGCTTCAAATGTATTTCATGGAAACAACACTTCTTTCAATGTTATACAAATTCCTGCATCAGGTAACTGTTTGTTTCTATCAGTCGTTTTTTTCTGGAAAAAAGTCATCGACGAAACTGTTGCTATCAAACTTCGCAAAATGGCTGTAACCTTTGTTTGCCAATATTGCGATAACTTCGGCGACGTGCTGTCCGTTGTTCTTAGTCATGGAAGCATAGTCATACAGTCTGCTCAACAATACGCTGACTACATGAATACTTCCGGAGTTTATGGTGGTGAGGCAGAAATTGTGGCGATGTCCCAAATGCTTTCAACTACTATCACCATTCACTTCCGAGAACATCCTCATGCCTCTCCTCGAGTTTACAATCCGGCCCAACGTCTCTCCATATCCCTTTAGCAGTCCTTTGGACATTGGGCATTACGAAGTTCTTGTGCCTCTCAAATACAGACATGATGACCTTCTGGTGTCACGGACAATTGTATGTTGCTCTCTCCAGAGTTCCATCTTTTCATTCACTCACAGTCGTATCCTCAAACCCACCCCATTTGGACAACTGTGTCTTTCAGGAAGTGTTCACCCATCAATAAATAATTATGCCGCGGGATGGCTAGTTCTCTATAATTGATCATCTGCTAAACCCAGGTCACTCAATTGAATGCCTCCAAAAAACTTCCAGTGAAACTTGTGAGGCTTTTGCTGTATTTTCTAATCAAAAAATTAATGATATTAGAAATAATATAGTACATCTCCCCAACACTGATCCTCTTAAACCTCAGTATTCCATTATAAACAAATTACATTTTTTCACCAGGATAGATTTACCTGATTTATATAAAATAATTTCTCAACTGAGACCCTCCACCTGCGTCCTTGACCCAATACCAACATGTTTTTTCTAAGAAGTATCTGGCATGCTAATTGATTAATATTCTTGACTAGCAAAATACCCGCGCTTCGCAGCGGTGAAGTAATGCCTTAAAATTTTTATTAAGAAGAAAATTAAACCTTTTTAAACTGAGGGAAAATATACCAATAATTATTTGTTAAAGATCTCTTTGTATGCCACGTTGTCAGTTCGGCCCTCCAGTTGCAATATGACCAAGCTGTAGCTGTGCGCTGAGCTTACTCTTGAGCATGCAACGTACAGTTGGCCATGTGAACAGTAATCTTGTTTCAAATCTCACAGCTTGGATTGCTGCTGTCATAATCGGTTTGAGTTTCATGGTTTGTTTCATGGTTTGTTGAAGAGACATTCGGCATCTGTCAAGCGTTGTAAGTATACAACCAGTTTCATTGATAACTTCACATCCAGCTTTTGAGAGTTTAAACATTTCTAAACATCAAAGTGTCCACTACTGAAATCGTCACCTGTGAAGCTAAGATGTTTAAGAGGCATTGGCGGTTGTCCAAAGGTGTAAAATATTTGGCCATTTCGGTACACTTAAGCATTTTACTCTTCTAGTGCTCCTGTGTAGTATAATTATCTCCTGTACCGTCATCAGTCCACACCTTGAACCTGTCCCAGTCATTCAATACATAAGACACAATGTTCCTCCGGATATCAATAGTGAGCCTGATATGGCTGTGCAATATGTAACAAAGAGAATGGAAAAGGCAGGTGCCATCTCTGGGTATGGAAACCACTCGGTAAGTGACAGTTCTTTGATCGATGGTGATCACCTCGATAGACATGTTAATAGGGGTAAGGTACGATAAAGGAAATGGGTACCTGAACAATGTAAAGTAAGTCTAAAATACCTAAACAATAACTATAATCGTAATAAATGAACAATAAAACAGCGGAGAAGCCGTGGATTAAATAAAAAGGCTGTAGTTATCAGTAGGGAGACGTGAATACCGTGGCGAAGCAAGGAAGGGAATGTAGAGACTGGAGCGACAGACGGCCTTATATAGGCAGGCAGCCAACAACGTGGGAGGCGTTGGGATGGGGGACCCAACGCCGCCTCACACGGTGACCGAGCTGCAGGCTATGGACGTATATATGTACGTAAGTAGGATTCAGTTAGCGTTGGGAACCCGCGTACCAAATTTCTTGAAGATGGGCCCATAAGTAACAAAGACCGTTGAAAAGTTCAATATGGCAGCCGACAGTGGCATCATATCACCGAAAAAAGTACCAAATTTCAGCCTTCTACCTATGAATAAGAAAGTTCAACATGGCGGACGTTGTTGACCGTTACGCGTAGAATTTTGAAATGAAACCTGCTTAACTTTTGTAAGTAAGCTGTAAGGAATGAGCCGGCCAAATTTCAGCTTTCTACCTACACGGGAAGTTGGAGAATTAGTGACGTTGGAAACTTCAATATGGCGGCAGATAGTGGCATCATACTACTGAAATAAGTACGTACATCGGTTTTGGTTAGCGCAGGGAAGCCGCCTACCAAATTTCGTGAAGATGGGGCCATAAATAAGAAAGTTCAACATGGCGGACATTGTGAAAATTAGTGACATTGGAAAGTTCAATATGGCGGCCGACAGTGGCGTCATACCATCGAAATAAGTACATATATCGGTTTCGGTTAGCGCAGGGAATCCGCCTACCAAATTTCGTGAAGATGGGGCCATAAATAAGAAAGTTCAACATGGTGGATGTTGTCGAACGTTATCGACCGTTATGACCGTTACGTGTAGAATTTCGAAATGAAACCTGTTTAACTTTTGTAAGTAAGCTGTAAGGAATGAACCTGCCAAATTTCAGCCTTCTACCTACACGGGAAGTTGGAGAATTAGTGACATTGGAAAGTTCAATATGGCGGCTGACAGTGGTGTCATACCACTGAAATAAGTATGTACATTGGTTTCAGTTAGCGCAGGGAAGCCGCCTACCAAATTTCGTGAAGTTGGGGCCATGAATAAGAAAGTTCAACATGGCGGACATTGTTGACCATTATGACTGTTACGCGTAGAATTTCGAAATGAAACCTGCTTAACTTTTGTAAGTAAGGTGTAAGGAATGAGCCTGCCAAATTTCAGCCTTCTACCTACACGGGAAGTTGGAGAATTAGTGATGTTTGGAAAATTCAATATGACGGCCGACAGTGGCGTCATACCACCGAAATAAGTACGTACATCGATTTTGGTTAGCGCAGGGAAGCCACCTACCAAATTTTGTGAAGATGGGGTCAGCCTTCTACCTACACGGGAAGTTGCAAAATTAGTGACGTTGGAAAGTTCAAAATGGCGGCAGACAATGGCGTCATACCATCGAAATAAGTACATACATCGGTTTTGGTTAGCGCAGGGAAGCCGCCTACCAAATTTCGTGAAGATGGTGCCATAAATAAGAAAGTTCAACATGGCGGACGTTGTCGACCGTTATGACCGTTACGTGTAGAATTTCGAAATGAAATCTGTTTAACTTTTGTAAGTAAGCTGTAAGGAATGAGCCTGCCAAATTTCAGCCTTCTACCTACACGGGAAGTTGGAGAATTAGTGATGAGTGAGTGAGTGAGTGAGTGAGTGAGTGAGTGAGTGAGTGAGTGAGTGAGTGAGTGAGGGCTTTGCCTTTTATTAGTATAGATATAGTAAACTCGTCATTAGATGTGGGGGTCTTCCTTAAGACTTTCTTAAGACTGCTGTAGTTAAATCCCTGCTGAAGAAAAATAATCCTGACTCATCTGCTTTTGAAAATTTTAGACTTATTTCTAACCTGCCTTTCTTAAGTAAAATCCCAGAGAAGGCAGTCATTATGCAGCTAAATGACCATCTCAATAAATATGCTATTCTTGATAAGTTTCAGTTGGGTTTCAAAACAAATCACAGTACAGAAACTGCACTCGTTAAAGTAGTAAATGACTTGAGAGTAAATGCAGACAGAGGCCATTTATCTGTTCTCATCCTCTTACATCTGAGTGCCATATTTGATACCATTGACCACAATATTCTTAGAAATCGCCTTAGTCAATATGTGGACCTCTCAGGCAGTGTGTTAAATTGATTTGAGTCCTACCTGGCAGGTAGAAAATTCTTTGTTAGTTGTGGCAATTATACTTCAAAGACATGAGATATTCTATATGTTGTTCCACAAGGCTCTATCCTAGGTCCGCTTGCTCTTTTCGATTTACATGTTAGATCATATTATCTCAGGGCATAAAATGAGCTACCACAGTTATGCAGATGAGACACAAGTGTATTTATCAATAGCATCTGATGACCTCGACTCTGTTGATTCACTGACACAGTGTCTTACTTGTGTTTCTGAATGGATGAGTAGTAATTTTCTCAAACTAAATAAGGAGAAAACAGAAATTTTAGTGATTGGCAAAAATGGATATAATAAGGTTATTAGAAATAAACTTGATGCATTAGGATTAAAAGTAGATAGATAGATAGATAGATAGATAGATAGATAGATAGATAGATAGATAGATAGATAGTGGGCTCACCACCTATGGGAGGGGCCAAGGAGGTCAGGTGCAGTGTGAGTTGGGTGGTGGCCGGAGGCGGGGACCTTGGCGTTCTGATCCTCGGCTACAGAAACTGGCTCTTGGGACGTGGAATGTCACCTCTCTGAAGGGGAAGGAGCCCTAGCTAGTGCGTGAGGTTGAGAGGTTCCGGCTAGATATAGTCGGACTCACCTCGACGCACAGCTTGGACTCTGGAACCAATCTCCTTGAGAGGGGCTGGACTCTCTACCACTCTGGAGTTGCCCCCGGTGAGAGGCGCCGAGCAGGTGTGGGCATACTTACTGCCCCCCGACTTGGAGCCTGTGCGTTGGGGTTTACCCCGGTGGACGAGAGGGTGGCCTCCCTCCGCCTTCGGGTGGGGGGAAGGGTCCTGACTGTTGTTTGTGCGTATGCGCCGAACAGCAGTTTGGAGTATCCACCCTTTTTGGAGTCTCTGGAGGTGGTGCTAGAGGGCATACCTTCTGGGGATTCCCTCGTTTTGCTGGGAGACTTCAATGCCCACGTGGGCAATGACAGTGAGACCTGGAAGGGCGTGATTGGGAGGAATGCCCCCCCCGATCTGAACCCGATTGGTGTTTTGTTATTGGACTTCTGTGCTCGCCACGGATTGTCCATAACGAACACCATGTTCAAGCATAAGGGTGTTCATATGTGCACTTGGCACCAGGACACCCTAGGCCTCAGTTCGATGATCGACTTTGTGGTTGTGTCGTCGGACTTGCGGCCATATGTCTTGGACACTCGGGTGAAGAGAGGGGCGGAGCTGTCAACTGATCACCACCTGGTGGTGAGTTGGCTTCGATGGTGGGGGAAGATGCCGGTCAGACCTGGTAGGCCCAAACGTGTTGTGAGGGTCTGCTGGGAACGGCTGGCAAAGTCCCCTGTCAGAAGTAGCTTCAACTCCCACCTTCGGCAGAACTTCGACTACGTCCCGAGGGAGGTGGGGGACATTGAGTCCGAATGGGCCATGTTCCGTGCCTCTATTGTTGAGGCGGCTGACCGGAGCTGTGGCCGTAAGGTGGTCGGTGCCTGTCGCGGCGGCAATCCCCAAACCCGTTGGTGGACACCGGCGGTGAGGGATGCCATCAAGCTGAAGAAGGAGTCCTATAGGACCTTTTGGTCCTGTGGGTCTCTGGAGGCAGCTGATAGGTACCGGCAGGCCAAGCGGAAAGCGGCTTCGGTTGTTGCTGAGGCAAAAACTCGGGCATGGGAGGAGTTTGGAGAGGCCATGGAGAACGACTTTCGGACGGCTTTGAGGAGATTCTGGTCCACTGTCCGGCGTCTTAGGAAGGGGAAGCAGTACAGCGTCAACACCGTATATGGTGGGGATGGTGCGCTGCTGACCTTGACTCGGGACGTTGTGGGTCGGTGGGGGGAGTACTTCGAAGACCTCCTCAATCCCACTAACATGCCTTCCAATGAGGAAGCAGAGCCTGGGGACTCTGAGGTGGGCTCTCCCATCTCTGGGACTGAAGTCACCGAGGTGGTCAAAAAACTCCTTGGTGGCAGGGCCCCGGGGGTGGATGAGATACGCCCGGAGTTCCTTAAGGCTCTGGATGTTGTAGGACTGTCTTGGTTGACACGTCTCTGCAACATCGCATGGACATCGGGGACAGTGCCTCTGGATTGGCAGACTGGGGTGGTGGTCCCCCTTTTTAAAAAGGGGGACCGGAGGGTGTGTTCCAACTATAGAGGGATCACACTCCTCAGCCTCCCTGGAAAAGTCTATTCGGGGGTTCTGGAGAGGAGGGTCCGTCGGATAGTCGAACCTCGGATTCAGGAGGAACAGTGTGGTTTTCGTCCTGGTCGCGGAACAGTGGACCAGCTCTACACCCTTAGCAGAGTCCTGGAGGGTGCATGGGAGTTTGCCCAACCAGTCTACATGTGCTTTGTGGACTTGGAAAAGGCGTTCGACCGTGTCCCTCGTGGAGTCCTGTGGGGGGTGCTCCGGGAGTATGGGGTACTGGACCCCCTGATAAGAGCTGTTCAGTCCCTGTACAACCGGTGTCAGAGCTTGGTCCGCATTGCCGGCAGTAAGTGGAGCCCGTTTCCAGTGAGAGTTGGGCTACCCTTTGTCACCGATTCTGTTCATAACTTTTATGGACAGAATTTCTAGGCGCAGCCAGGGTGTTGAAGGGGTCCGGTTTGGTGGACTCAGGATTGGGTCACTGCTTTTTGCAGATGATGTTGTCCTGTTTGCTTCATCAGGCCGTGATCTTCTGCTCTCTCTGGAGCGGTTCGCAGCTGAGTGTGAAGCGGCTGGGATGAGAATCAGCACCTCCAAATCCGAGACCATGGTCCTCAGCCGGAAAAGGGTGGAGTGCCCTCTCAGGGTTGGGGGCGAGATCCTGCCCCAAGTGGAGGAGTTTAAGTATCTCGGGGTCTTGTTCACGAGTGAGGGAAGAATGAATCGTGAGATCGACAGGCGGATCGGTGCGGCATCCGCAGTGATGCAGGCTCTGCATCGGTCTGTCGTGGTGAAAAAAGAGCTGAGCCGTAAGGCAAAGCTCTCAATTTACCAGTCGATCTACGTTCCTACCCTCACCTATGGTCATGAGCTATGGGTAGTGACCGAAAGAACGAGATCGCGAATACAAGCGGCTGAAATGAGTTTCCTCCGCAGGGTGTCTGGGCTTTCCCTTAAAGATAGGGTGAGGAGCTCAGTCATCCGGGAGGGACTCAGAGTAGAGCCGCTGCTCCTCCGCATCGAGAGGAGTCAGATGAGGTGGCTCGGGCATCTGATCAGGATGCCTCCTGGACGCCTCCCTGGTGAGGTGTTCCGGGCACGTCCAACCGGGAGGAGGCCCCGGGGAAGACCCAGGACACGCTGGAGGGACTATGTCTCCCGGCTGGCCTGGGAACGCCTTGGGATTCTCCCGGAAGAGCTGGAAGAAGTGGCCGGGGAGAGGGAAGTCTGGGCTTCTCTCCTTAAGCTGCTACCCCCGCAACCCGACCTCGGATAAGCGGAAGAGGATGGATGGATGGATGGATAGATAGATAGATAGATAGATAGATAGATAGATAGATAGATAGATAGAT
>JANRMT010062819.1:7781627-7795908 GCA_026402145.1 Polypterus bichir lapradei
GATAGATAGATAGATAGATAGATAGATAGATAGATAGATAGATAGATCTTTATTGTCATTGTCACTTTTACAAAGGAACAACGAAATTGAAGGTGCATAAGAGGCATAAGAGTTAAAAAGACAAGAAGAGAGAAAATAGTAACAGACCGAATAGTAATAAAAGTATTTTACAAAATATACAAATTGCACTTGTTGACTTAAGGTCTATATTGCTCATTGGGAGAATGATATGGAGCAGTTTTATTCTGAGTTCATTGCCATCATTGCTTTTGGATAAAAGCTGTTTTAAGGCGGTTTGTCCTGGTTTTCATTGCTCTGTTTCTCTTGCCCGATGGTAAAAGCTGGAAGAGGCAATGTCCGGGATGTGATGAATCCTGTGAAATGTCTATTACTTTTTTGCGGCATCGGGAGGTGTAGATTTGTTCTAGAGTGGGGAGGGTACAACCAATTGTTCTCTCCGTTGTCCTGACGACCCTGTGGAGCTCTTTCCTTTCTGAGGACGTGCAGCTGCCGTACCACACACACAGTCCTTACGTGAGCACACTCTCTATCCAAAAGTGATAAAAGGCAAGGAGCAGATTTTTGGGGAGATGATTCTTTCTGATGATTCTCAAAAAATACAGTCTCTGCTGCACCTTCTTCAGCAGCTTCTTGGAGTTGGAGCTCCAGGTCAGGTCATCCTCCAGCTCAATGCCCAGAAACCTGAACACCGGGACCCTCTCCACACAGACCCCGCCAATGGTGAGTGGCTGGATGTCAGTTTTGCTTTTTCTAAAGTCAATAACAAGCTCCTTCGTTTTCGTGGTGTTGAGGAGCAGGTTATTGACTGTGCACCACTCTGACAGCCGCTCCACCTTGTCCCTGTATGCCAGCTCACCCTCCTTGCCCAAGACGAGTCCGACCACCGTTGTGTCATCCGCGAACTTTATGATCTTGTTGCTATGGTGAGTGGGGACACAGTCATATGTGTAGAGAGTGTAGAGGAGCGGGCTGAGCACACAACCCTGCGGTGTCTCGGTGTTGAGGCTGAGAGCTATGGATGTGTGGAGACCCAGCCTGACCCTCTGGGAGCGACCAGACAGGAAGTCCAGTATCCAACTGCAGGTGAGTGATGGGTCCCAGATCTGCCAGTTTGGACACCAGTCGTTGTGGGAGGATGGTGTTAAATTCCGAGCTGAAGTCTACAAAGAGCATTCTGGCATAACTCCCCTGCTGCTCCAGGTGGGTCAGGGCAGCATGAAGGGCTGTAGCCACAGCGTCCTCCATGGATTTCTTTGCTTTGTAAGCAAATTGAAATGGGTCCAGGTCTGCTGGCAGGCAGGCGATGATATGACTCCGCACCACTTTCTCAAAGCACCTCATGATGACAGATGTGAGTGACACTGGAGGAAATCATTCAGACTGTTCGTATTGGATTTTTTTGGCAGCGGAACAATGATTGAGGACTTGAGACAGGATGGGAAAGTAGCCTGAGACAGGAACTGGTTAAAAATCCTAGTGAAGAAGTCAAGATAGAGGTAAAGAATTTAGGGCTTGTGGACTATGGCCGGCCAGTCATCCCGGCCAATACCCCCAGGCCGCCAGGTGGAGCTCTCCCTGCAGCATGGAGGTGCACCGAATGCCAGCAGGGAATTATGGACAATGGAGTTTTCATCCACAAACCTGCTGGATACCACAGGGACCCCTAGAGGACGCTGCAGGGAGGCCCAAAGACTCTTACGTGCCCTATAACCCGGATGTACGTCTTAGTCACAGCAACAAGGAAAATGACGTACTTCCGGGATGAAAAAGAGGACTTTTGATCTGACCCGGAAGTGATAGGAAGACACGTGGACTGAGGGATTGGAAACACTTCCGGGTCAGGGACTATAAAAGACTGGGAAAGATACCAGACGACGAGCTGAGCTGGGTGGCAGGGTGGCAACGTGTCTGGGAGTGGAGAATTGATTATTGATTTAGTATTGTATTGTTATATGAGTATTGTGGAGAGGAGGGTGCTTTGTGCACATTATTTTGTTAATAAAACCAATAATTGGACTTTTACCTGGTGTCTGGTCTGAGGGTTCAAGGGGACGACAGCGCCCCCTATCTGTCACAGGGTAACTATTGACTCTGACCTGAATTTTAAATCATATATTAATCAGATTGCTAGGACATCATTTTTTCACTTAAGAAATATAGCAAAAGTTAGACCTCTTATAACATTGCAAGATGCTGAGAAATTAGTTCACGCTTTTGTTTTCAGTCGGCTAGATTACTGTAATGCACTCCGCTCAGGACTACCGAAAAAAACATCAATTGATTGCAACTAGTGCACAATGCAGGTGCTAGAATCTTAACTAGGGAAAGAAAATCTGAGCACATCTCTCCAGTTTTGATGTCATTACACTGGTTACCTATGTCATTTAGAATTGACAAAGCCTTAAATAATCTTGCTCCATCCTATATTCCAGAATGTCTTACACCTTACACTCCAAATCGTAACCTTAGATCTTCAAATGAGTGTCTGCTTATTATTCCAAGAGCTAAACTTAAAAGAAGTGGTGAGGCAGCCTTCTACTGTTATGCACCTAAAATCTAGAATAGCTTACCGATAGAAATTCGCCAGGCTAATACAGTGGAGCACTTTAAAAAACTGCTAGAACTGCTATTTTAACGTGGATTTTTCATAGCTTCAGTTTAATCCTGATACTCTGTATATGCATTTAATTATCAGTATCATTCCTGGTGGCTCCATAATCCGTACTAACCCTTACTTTCTCTTCTGTTCTTTTCCAGTTTTCTGTGGTAGCGTTCTGCGCCACCACCTCCAGATCAAAGCACCGTGATGTCCCTACATTGATGGATTAAAGGCCAGAAGTCCACATGACCGTCATCATCAAGTTCTTCCATGTGAACCCTGAATACAATGAGAACTGATTGTGAGGTCATATACTGTTTGTTAGGTAGATTGCCTAGAGGGGGCTGGGCAGTCTCATGGCCTAGGAGCCCCTGCAGATTTTATTTTTTTTCTCCAGCTGTCTGGAGTTTTTTTGTTTTTTCTGTCCTCCCTGGCCATCGGACCTTACTTTTACTCTATGTTAATTAGTGTTCTCTAATTCTATTTTCTAATTTATTTAGTCTTTTTTTCTTTTTCTTCATTATGTAAAGCACTTTGAGCTACATCATTTGTATGAAAATGTGCTATATAAATAAATGTTGCAGTTGCTCCCACTTTTCCACCAATGGGAGGACTAACAAGGAAGTGTGCCCGTTTTATTGTAGGAGACCTAAGTCAGGCCGTCTCCTAACCCCTCGTCAGTTGCTAGTGTCAGTAAACAACAAAGTTTTTCAGTGAGATAATAACAAACTTTATTTCATCTAAGCCTATGTAAGTTTATTTGCAGAGAAACCAGACATGTCAAAAACGAGAGGTTATAATGGATGAAAAAATACAATGTGAACTTTTTCAAAGTCCATACAGCAGGATGTTGGCTTTGAGCAGTTGCAGAGTCAGTGAGACAGCATATAAGCCTTTACAACCAGCAAGTTTCAGAAGAAGAGAGAGCCTGAGGAATCTTCGGAAGGATCACGCAGCACGCTTTGTGTCAGGAGAACCAAAGAGCCTAAAGAAAGGGTAAAAAAATCTTAAGGACCTCCATCAAAGAAAGAATGCTTTCACACTTTCTCTTTTATACAATGCCTTGGTGGCTGTTCACAGAACATTTACAGAAACAAAGTAATAGTTTCATCACACTAAAGTATGAACAGCTGATAACTTATTGATTATGTTATTCATATAAAACATTACTACATAGCTAATACAATGATATACTAAATAAAAAAGTCTCAATTTGCTATCTTATATTTGCTACCAGCCTAATGCTTGTTGGCATACATCCTATTAGCCCTCATATTGCTTTCTTCTTGGAATACACTTACTCATCCCAGCCATGTAAAATTGTTTAGCCTTTTTTCCTATGAGCTACATTTGTATTCACATAAAAGCTTAGCTAAACCTACATTCCTATATTAACACATCATACAAATTAAATGTAAATTTATGCATCTTATTTAGCAAACACTAAAAAGCACTGTTTTTCACTGCATTACAGTTTGGTATGCTGAACTGCTTATCTCATAGCTGGACTCAAAACATTTA
This sequence comes from Polypterus bichir lapradei, assembly GCA_026402145.1. NCBI lineage: Eukaryota > Metazoa > Chordata > Cladistia > Polypteriformes > Polypteridae > Polypterus > Polypterus bichir. The sequence continues at coordinate 7,785,769 of JANRMT010062819.1, forward strand.
CACACCGCTTCACGGGACCCCAAAACTGATAGTCAAAAAAATTTCTGATTTTGCCTATTGCTCAGTTTTCTTCCCACATAGTGAGACAAAAAAATTTCACTTGAAAGACTCTATGGTTCATTTGTAAAGATTTGGATAACTGGAGTCCAGAATCTGTTGTCAGTACGCGCAGGCTCCCTACCTTGATTTTTGTGCAGGAAAGAGGAGAAGACCCCAAAGAGTGTGGTCAATAAATAATAAACTACAGTATGTGCCTGTCTCAGTATGAAGATGACAGAGAATAGTAGGAAGGGCCAGGAGAGGTGAGATAAAGAAAGAGAACCTGAAACTTGAAGTCTTGTAAATATAATGATTACAGAATAAGATAATTAGCTAAATCAGAGACCACCAGATACTCACCCATTTATTTATCAGAGAGTTACTGCTTGTGACTGAAATGCAAGACTGGATGGTTCTTCAGTTGTTTGAGGTTGCTTTCCCATTGATTCCAGCGATCCACGCATGAGGTCCCAGGATGTATACTATTGTGTATCAGATGTGGTCAAAGTATAAATTTCATATGGACACGATGGCCATTTTGGACACTATAAGCAGTCCTAGAAGCAGTTTGTTAGCTCCTTTGACATCTTTATAATTGGTAAGCCTTATTGTTGAATTTTTTGACCATTTGAAGCACATTTATGAATGTATATACTGTAGACCTTGAAATATATATTGCTATTTCGTGATCCTGTTTGTTTTCTTTGTGGTTGTTGGCATTTTCAGTTTTTTCAGCACTGTGATATTTTGGTATTTGTTTAAGAATCAGTTAATGTAGGCAAACATCTTTTATGACTGTTCAGATTTTGGGGTGAAGCAAGATCTATATAGTTATGCAATTTGGTTTACTGCTAACAGACTTTACACCATGAGTGTTGGAAAAGTTTAACTTTTCCCACATAAGTCCTGACTGGCACAATTATTCAATTAAGAGTGCACGCAAAGAGTCATTACCAAAAGACCATTTGTCACATTTTAGCAATAGCACTACACCCAAATTCATAGATAAAACAAACTGTTTCTTCTGTATGTTTAGAAAGTTTTGCTTTTTGAGTAGCCATCTTTAATAAAATAAATGCTGTGCTAAGGGCAACATAGCACATGCACACATGCCTACCAGTCATGAATAGTGACCCAAACATTTAAAATGAACACACAAAATGAAATAAAAAAAATTAAAACCCATGAAAAACATTATGCATAATATTGTGGCAAAATAATGTCACCACTGTAAATGTAAAAATACTAAATTAATAATAAAACTAATACAGAACTTTATTTGCACAATCCTAACAATGACATATATTTTGCATTTTGTCTTCCTGTCACTAAACATTTTTGTACAATTTTTTTTTCCTTCTTTGCATGATGGGGCCTGTCAGAGATTAAAGTATACATTGCACCTTTTAAATGCTTCTAGGGCTGCCCTGGAGGTATCTGTGCTGGGGGGATTAAACATCCATTGTTACTGATATTTAGTAATTATGTACTTGGAAGATATGTTATTGGAAGCACCTATTTTTATTACAGAGAGATTCTGATTGATATTATTGGGGGTTTTGCTGTGAAGTGTGGTTTATAGGTGGTCAAATGCACCAACCATCTTTCCATATATATAGTACTTTAGCAAAACCAGCTTTTATTCCCTTGAAAACGGAACAGCACGGTTATTTATTGTAGCGGGACCTACCACTCTCCTATACAGCAGTCAGGCAGGGTCGTGGCCAGGTTAGTGGCCAAGTAAAACTGTTCCCTACTGTTCCTTGCATCACCCATCGACAACAGTGCTTATAATGTGACCGCGATTGGATCGGATTTGCTTTTGCGGCGAGCCACTGCAGCACTGAAAGCCTGTGGTTGCCCAGGAAATGGATAAACTGTCTTTTACAGACGCGGCGATCGAGCTTCGGGACGCTCTCCAGCATGTATTCTCGTTTGGGGAAGGCCCAAAAGAGTTTAGAAACCTTACAATAAATATATACATAGTTGTGGCAGATAGGGGGCGCTCTCGCTCCCTTGAACCCCTGTCCACGACTCCAGACACCAGGTAAAAGTCCAAACATGGACTTTATTAAATCGCCACAGTGCACAAAGCACCCTCTCCTCCACTATATTCATAAACAATCACAATACTCAATCACAAATAAAATCCTCCACTCCCACACGCGTTGCCACCCTTCCACCCAGCTCAGCTCGCTGTCTGGGAGCTCCCACAGTCCTTTTATATCTCCTGACCCGGAAGTGTTCTCCATCCCCAGTCCATGTGACTCTCAATCCCTTCCGGGTCAGGTACAAGTTCTTTTCTTCACCCCGGAAGCCTGTCATTCCTCTTGTCCACGTGTGCTTCCGGGGCGTAGGGAAAATATCCATTATTCCTCCCTGCAGCGTCCCCTAGTGGCCTCCATGGCAGCCAGCAGGGCTGCGCATAAAAACTACATTGTCCATGATGCCCTGCTGGTCTTCTGGGGACCTCCATACTGCAAGGAGGGCTCCACCTGGCGGCTTGGGGGTATTGGCCAGGATAAACGGCCGGCCATCCATCACAATAGTATTATATTTTGTGGTTTTATTTTAACCTAAACATTTCATTTTTGAAGCTTCTTGCTTATACTTGGTTTGGTAAAGTTCACGAAACAACCCCCCCACCAGATCTGACATTTTTATTTGAAACTGGGATTAACTGTAGATGAGAGTGCTATTTTGAGACAATGGAACTGGAAATTTTCTGATCTGGAGGGATAAAAGCTGACACACAAACGCTGGTGAATCATGCCTTCTTGGTATTTCATTGTCACTTGAATTTCACGCTGAATTAGTATGCACCTTATGGTCCATGATGTCAAAGCCGCACTGACAAAAAAACACAGACAAGTATATATGATATTTGGAATTATTCATTTTATGACCTGTATAGTACATTTCAAAAAAAATTTGTGGTACTGATGCAACATTATTCATATTATCCATATTCATTCACATTCCTTCTTGCGGTTGTAATCAGTGATCATGTTTTTTTTTTCCGATCTTGCCCATTCTCCACATTTTGGTGCATGGTGGTGTTTCTTTTGTACTCCAGGACATGCAGAGGAAAGAATAGTACAGAGAGGTCATTTTTAGTACAGAGGGGTTAGTCTTTTACCACTATCCGGCCTGCCAGACTGAGGAATAAGCAATTGGCAATGCAGGTGGATGCTCCCTTAGTTTCATGGATCATGGGCTATCTGACTGGAAGGCCACAGTATGTGCAGTTACAGGGCTGTGTGTCTGACCTTATACTATATAGCACTGGTGTTCCACAAGGGACCGTCACCGTTCCTTTTCACCTTGTACAACACAGATTTTAGTTACAACACAGAGGCATGCAGCTGATTCATGTGAGCTGAATCAGCTGCATGCCAACACCAGCAAAACTATAGAACGGGTGGTAGATTTAAGAAGATCACGATCTCCAGCCACTGGGTGTGGATGTGGGGATCGTTCAGGAATACAAATATTTGGGGATGTATATGAACAGTAAGCCAGACTGGTGCAAGAATTCACTGACTATATATAACAAGGGTCAAAGTAGGCTGTATTTTCTACGAAGACTCAATCTTTTAGTGTGTGCAACACTATGCTGGACCTATTTTACGATTGTATAGTTGCCAATAATATTTTTTTCTGCAGTGGCGTGCTTGGGGCAACATGAAAGTGGCAGACATTAAGAACCTAAACAAACTAATACAGAAGGCTTTCTCTGTAATAGGAGAGAAACTGGACAGCTTGGAAACTGTGTAAGATCACAGAATGTTGTTTAAACTTCAGTCTATTAATGAAAATGCCCACTTCATTGTATTGTGGTTGGACAGAGGTATGTTTTCAGTAGTAGACTAACTAACATAAAGTGCTCCACTGAACGTCACAGGAAATCCTTCCTCCCCACAGCCATCAGATTATTTAACTACCCTTCAGGTTAATCATCTACACTATAAACTGTTTATCTCTAATGCAGTGCTTCCCAAACTTGGTCGTGGGTCCCACTGTGGCTGCAGGTTTTTGTTCCAACCAGCTTCTGTTTGGATTCCTGGGCTAATTAAGTGGACTTTATTTCCCAAGTTCTGTGTTTTCGGAACAATATTGAAATTTGAAAAGTTTGGTAAAATATATATATATTAAAATGTTCCAAGCAGTTATATGAGAATAATGTATTTTTTTCTTTTTAACAATATTTTCATCTTTATTTTCATTCTGCTTTCCCAGGTATTCTAATTGTTTAATGAATCCATTATTTACTATTTAGTGGTTCTGACGCTAAAGTAGTTGCGGCCTTTGATTATTGAGTGTTGTTTGCCTGGTTGTCCGCTGCTCATTTTTAATTGCCATGAACAAGATACAACGGGGAAAAACTTCACAGAGAAAGGGCAAAATATAATGAAAACAACAAAAGAGAGTTAAGCATTTAAATCTATAGCAAAAGCAGAAATACAGTGGAACCTCAAGATACGAACAGCTCTGTATACAAGAAATTCAAGATACGAGGAAAGTATGAGTAAAAAATTTGGATCTAAATACAAGCATTGGCTCGTGTAACGAGCCACGAGCCAGGCTGTGGGTATGCGTGACGCGTTTCCCGATCCGTCTCGACTCGGGGATTCACCCAAGCTGACGCTGCCAGCCCGTCAGGTCACTCAGTGTTCCTTGTTCTCCCATAGCATGAGGATCTATGCGTTTATGTGCTTGTGATTTCATTGTTTCGCTGTAGCAGTTTGCCGTATAAGCGTATCCAAAAATATCGCGGACATGCAGACGGAGAATAGGAGATGATTGGCTCAAGAGGAGAGAGAGAGAGAGAGAGAGAGAGAGGGGCGCGCGCGAGCGAGCGAGAGAGATAAGGAGAGAGAGAGAGAGGCGAGCGAGCGAGAGAGATAAGGAGAGAGAGAGAGAGAAACGCGTGCGCGAGCGAGAGAGATAAGGAGAGACGTGCACGAGAGAGAAGAACCATCAGCTCAGTTATAATCACATGACGCTCAGCAGACAAAGTGTATCCATACTACTCGTATTGCAAGACTTGCAAGATTTATCAAGTCAAAATTAATTAAAAAATTTAGCTCGTCTTGCAAAACACTCATAAACCAAGTTACTCGCAAACCGGGGTTCCACTTGTATATATTATTTATCAGTGTTATTTGTTAGGAAAATTGATTTTTATGTTGATATTTTTGGGGGTGCGGAACGGATTAACTGGATTTCCATTATTTTCAATGGGGAAGTTTGTTCTAGATACGAGAAATTCACTATACAAGCTCAGTGCTGGAACGAATTAAACTCATATCTCAAGGTTCCACTGTATTTCTAAATGTCTTATAAATGTAAAAATCATGCTGCTGTGGCTTTCTGAATGTAGAATAAGAGAAAAAAAATACCAGCTAATTAAATGAGATCAGTGTTATCTGGTATTTTCACTGATTATGAATCTGGTTAGAACAAAAACCTGCAGCCACAGTGGGTCCCCAGGACTGAGTTTAAAAAGCCCTGTACATTTTTAACTTCTTAGACGTGCGATAACTTGTATGTTTTTCTCACATGAATAACTTTTTGTTCTCAGAATGTGCAATATTATTACGAGAAGTACTTGAAACTTAGTATTTTATTACTGTCTAGTATACTAAGGATTTTGTAAGATACACACATGAATAGTATCTATTGTATTTCATTACCATGTACCTGTAGAGCTTAGTGAATTATGATTTATTGTACCTTATTTTAATATTTGTATTCTATTTATATTTTTATTTTACATGCTTATTTTTAACACTTGCTCTTTGTGTTACTTCTGTTTTTGTCTATGTGTATAGTTGTCACATAAATAATTTCTCTCTGGATTAATAAAGCTTTCTGATTCTCATTCTGATTTTTAACTCTTTTTAATTTTAATTTGGAGTAGAAAATAGATGGTGATTTGTCATGCCAAAGACCTACAAAAAGACTTACCTCTATGGAAAATAAAATTAGTATATTCATGTATTAGCATAAATAAATATAGGAAAATATATAAGAATTAACCTTAGCGCAAATATTAATGCAAGTTAGGCCTGCTAAACAAATGGTTAAATAAAGGCCCATGCCATATTTCTTTTTTAATTACAGCTTAGCTTTAGCTGCCAATAAAACCTAGCGAGAGGACCCAGGAAGGGAGAACGATGAAATAACGACAGCGCAGGGATGGAAGAAGGGAAAACACCTGTTGGCTCTCAGCCAACCTAAAAATAAGCAAAGCAGAAAAATAAAGATAATTGACAGAAAATAAGAAATATTGGTAGTTCTATTAAAAGTTAATTAGGCCAGCTGCAGAAAAAGGAGTCAGGGGAAGGCAGCGAATAGGCTGCTTCTAGCGAGGTCAGAATGATAAGAAATGATATATAAACTGTGATTTTTGAACTGTTCAGGGCTCAACCTGATTTGGCCGAATTGGGTTGAGTCTGTGTTGTTGTTTTATTGCGATAAAACAATATATTCTGTTTGCCCATCCTCTTGACTCCTAGAGCCTTCATTCCAGGTGAAAACATTTTGGTGCGTCTTTTGCTCCGACGATTTTCTCTTCATCAGATTCTGGCAAACCCGACACAATGAAGAAAAAGGCAGCTGCGACATCCAACGGCGGGATGGTGCTCTGTGAAACGAACACAGATTGTGATCACCTAAAAAGGTAAGGGATATTTCATTAAAATGTATTTGTTTGAAGTTTCTAAACAGCACCTGCCCCAACAGAAAGCCTCTCTGAAAGAACAAGGTAGGAAAAGGAGATGGGCACACAGACTTAAATTGAATGTGTGAAGGCAGTACAGGTGATGTGAGTGTGCTTGTATAAATGTTAGGTGCAGTAAATAATGGAAATTAAGTTTTAAAATGCTCCGATCCCAGAAATGAATGAGGACTTGGTTTCTTGACGGGGGACTGCACGTGTGAAGTTGTATACTGAAAGCCTATCAAATACTACGGTTACCGTGATGACGGCAAACCGTGTATAGATAGATGTGGAATTCCTGAACTAACACCCCTTGCTGTGGCTGTACATGTTCTCCAGTGAGACGTGAGCGGGAGGGCGTGAAAAAGGCAATAGATTGCCAGCCGCCTGCAAGCCATCTTGAGAGGGAACCAGTCTTAGGGAAAAGCTACAGCAAAAAATTGCGCTGATAGTTCCTTCTGACTGTGCCCCAGTAAAAGAGTTAGTTTCAGGTGGGACTGGAGACCTATCGATACCGCCCCGGATTAGAGAAGGGGGTTTGGCTACGTGTAGGCAAAAAAGTCCTGTTTGGATACCTCTTTCAAGTTTGTATACAGAGCTTGTGGAAGGGATTCGCATTGAGACAGGTGGGTTGAATGTGCTAGTATTAGGGACGGATAAGGGAATAGCATAATTTTTTTTATTTTTATCTTTTGGTAGGTTAGGGAAGCACGCAAGTGACAAGTACATGTGGAGTGCATTAAAGTGCAGCGGCAATTGAAAAGAGCACATTAGTGCGGATACATATGAAGCGCATTAAAGTGACAAGGCAATTGAAGCACAAAGGTGCAGAGTGTAGAGCGTGTGTGGCACGAAGGTGCAAAACTAGAATAGGGCAAAGATAGGGCACTAGGGAAGCACAAAAGGTGCAAAAAAGTACAAGTGAGTACGAGTGTGGACTTTAGGGAATGTACAAAGTATATATGTATATATAAATGTGTATAGCTTTTTGTATATAAAGAACTGTATTGCTTTAAAGAACATAGAGTGATAAGAAGGGAAACCTATGCATGTAAAAGTGTCTGTAAATTAATTTCATACTGTGGGAGGAAAAGTAGAGCAATGGCTTTCATTGGGCATTAAAAGTAAGGGGCTATTGTTTAGATGTTTGGTGAAAAAATAAAAAGAGTTACAACATCAGAAAAAATGGTGCAGAGTATTTAGGTTTGCACCTCTTAATAGCAAAAGCAGCTAAGTGAAGAGTAGACACACAACAACAACATTTATTTATATAGCACATTTCATACAAAAATTAGCTCTAAGTGCTTTACATAATGAAGAAAAGAAAAACAAAAGACAAAATAAGAAATTAAAATAAGACAACATTAGTTAACATAGAAAAGGAGTAAGGTCCGATGGCCAGGGTGGACAGAAAAAACAAAAAAAAAAAAAACTCCAGACGGCTGGAGAAAAAAATAAAATCTGCAGGGGTTCCAGGCCACGGGACCGCCCAGTCCCCTCTGGGCATTCTACCTAACATAAATGAAATAGTCCTCTTTGTAGTTAGGGTTTTCACGGAGTCACTTGATGTTGATGGTCATACAGACTTCTGGCTTTTAATCCATTTATCATTGTTGGAACATCACGGTGCTTTGAGTAGATGGTGGTGGAGCAAGCCACAACCAAAAGGACACTAGAAAAGGAAACAGAAGAGAGAGTAGGGGTTAGTACAGATTTTAGAGCCACCATGAATAGTTATTAAAATAAGTTGGATATACAGAGTATCAGGATTAAATTACAGTAAAGTTATGAGAAGGCCATGTTAAAGTAATGTGTTTTCAGCAGTTTTTTAAAGTGCTCCACTGTATTAGCCTGGCAAATTCCTATTGGCAGGCTATTCCAGATTTTAGGTGCATAACAGCAGAAGGCCGCCTCACCACTTCTTTTAAATTTTGTTCTTGGAATTCTAAGGAGACACTCATTTGAGGATCTGAGGTTACGATTTGGAATATAAGGTGTCAGACATTCCGATATATAAGATGGGGCGAGATTATTTAAGGCTTTATAAACCATACGCAGAATTTTAAAGTCAATCCTGAATGACACAGGCAACCAGTGTAGTGACATCAAAACTGAAGAGATGTGCTCAGATTTTCTTTTTCTAGGATTCTAGCAGCTGCATTCTGCACTAGTTGCAAATGATTTATGTCTTTTTTGGGTAGTCTTGAGAAGAGTGCGTTACAGTAATCTAGTCGACTGAAAACAAACACGTGAACTAATTTCTCAGCATCTTGCAATGATATAAGAGTTGTAACTTTTGCTATGTTTCTTAAGTGAAAAAATGCTGTCCTAGTGATCTGATTAATATGTGATTTAAAATTTAGATTACAATCAACAGTTACCCCTAAGCTTTTTACCTCCGTCTTGACTTTTAATTCTAATGTATCCAGTTTATTTCTAATAGCCTCATTGTATCCATTATTGCCAATCACTAAGATTTCAGTTTTCTCTTTATTTAACTTGAGAAAGTTACTATTCATCCATTCTGAGATACTTCAGACATTGTGTTAGTGAATCAAGAGAATTGGGGTCATCAGTCGCTATTGATAAATACAGCTGTGTGTCATCAGCATAGTTGTGGTAGCTCACGTTGTGCCCTGAGATAATCTGACCTAACGGAAGCATGTAGATTGAGAAGAGCAGGGGACCCAGGAAAGAGCCTTGTGGAGCACCATATCGGATATCATGTGTCTTTGAGTTTTAATTACCATAACTAACAAAGAATTTTCTCCCTGCCAGGTAGGATTCAAACCAATTTAAGACACTGCCAGAGAGGCCCACCCATTGACTAAGGCGATTTCTAAGAATATTATGATCAATGGTGTCAAATGCAAAACTTAGATCTAAGAGGATGAGAACAGATAAATGGCCTCTGTCTGCATTTAGCCGCAGATCATTTACTACTTTAACGAGTGCAGTTTCTGTGCTGTGATTTGTTCTAAAACCCGACTGAAATTTATCAAGAATAGCATATTTATTAAGGTGGTCATTTAACTGCATAATGACTACCTTCTCCAGAATTTTACTTAAGAAAGGCAGGTTACAGATGGGTCTAAAATTTTCAAGAGCCGAGGGGTCGAGATTATGATTCTTAAGTAGGGGTTTAACTACACACACATATATATTTTAATTGTCCCATCCCCGAATAAGGAATGATTCAGTGAGTGACTGCATGAGCTCCGTTTTCTCTTAGTGGTAGTAAAATAAGCCACAGGAGCAGAGACAAGTGTGAGTGTGAATGAACTCCGGACCCAAGTAGTGGGTTAACGAGAGACGCAGTAAAGAAATTAAGCACATAACAAGTGTAAGTGGAATTTTGTAATCAAGCACCTTTTTCA
>JANRMT010062819.1:7796308-7822617 GCA_026402145.1 Polypterus bichir lapradei
ATAAAATAAAAATAACAATTAAGAACATTCGAGGAAAGTGGATGAAACTGTTTTTGTGACCGAAGTGGGTTTAAAAGAAATGAATGTGTGCTGACTGCTTGTGGTCCATGTATGGAAGGTGAAAGAGAGAACGCAGAATACACTGCAAGAATGAATACCCAAAGACCAGAGAACACTAAAAAAAAAACCAACTTTAAATGGGAGCTGTTTTGCTTGTATTCAGGAAAAAAACTGCCAAGGAAGTAAATAAGTTTAACTGACAACATTTCACAAAGATGTCTCAAAGTAGGTTTAAAGCCATGATTTAAATACGTTTCACTTGGCTTTGGTTTCATCTTCGCAGTGTACAAGGATTTGACAAAAGGAAAACATATATTTATAGATAATGAGATATTTGTTGTTATGAGGCATAACTGAAGTTGGCTTTGGAAAATGAGGAAGGTGTGACTGTGTGAATGGGGAAGGGGTTACAAGAGAATTTGAAATAATAAAATGTAAGAGCAGTGTTGAAAGAGTTAACACCATCTGAATATTTGTTTTTTCAGTTAGTCCCTATTGAAACATTATTAGAACCATATTTACAGTTTGATGACCAAAATAGCCTTAACAGAGGAGTAGGAGGAAAGTACTAAAAGTAAAATGAAGTAATAGAAACATTTGTAAGCATATGTGTTTGAATGTGTATACTGTATATTAGTATAAATTTGTGGGGAAAGAATATAATTAGATGCTCCTAAAAAGAAATGTGCACTGTATTTGACTTCAAAGGTACCTGGTGCTCGCTGATGCCTGTGTGTGTATGAGTGTGTCTGTGCTGAAACTCTTCAATGCAGCTGTGGCCATGGTGTTAAGTTATTTCTAACTTCTTATCTTCTTACTGGTGCTATGTGAATTGAAAGAAGCTTTTTCAACTGGTTGTATGTGAGCATGAACAGACAATTTGTTTGTGTATAAGTAGGAAGCAAAACATGGAGGCCTCTGGGTAATGTGGTCCATTTATAATTTGCTAAAATACATTATGCACAAAAAATTCTTAATATTGGATATAAATTTCCAGAGCTCTGAGGTATTTTGGCTTAAATAAATTTGAATATGTGTACTATTTGATAAAATGAAAACGTCTCCACTTTTAATTATATAGATGTTTATAAATATATACAGCATCTTTCCTTCAGACCCTGATCAAGTCTTAAGGAAAAAAATGTTCTTTTGATAACTATACATACAAGGGGGACAATTTCTTTCAATTTCTTCTGTCCTTTTCTTTTCTCTTGTGGTTATGTGAGGTTGTGCATTATGGGGACTACTACAGTGGAGTTTGTGGTGGCACAGTGGTTAGCACTCATGCTAAGGTTCAAGCTCATACGTGATTTGTGTTGAAGCTAACATGTCATTTGTTTTGAGTTAATATTCTCTGTGACTGTGTAGCCTTTTCTGGAAATGCCGTCTTGCTGTGGTATCGTACCGCGTGGTTTCTCGATAGTTGGATTTGTCCTTGTTGTCGCAGATAAAGGTCTGCCTATAAGCTAATCATCTGACTCCAAGGAGAACCCAGCTGTACCGGAGATGGGATCAAGTCATGGACCAGGCCATTGACTAACTGACTACTGGATAATGTACTTCAATTCCATCCCAAGGCATCATGGATCCCTGCTGCTAAGAGCTCAACTGTGCTAGTAAAGACTGAGTCCAAAAGATCATTGTGGATTCCGAATTGTAGATGGCATCCATCTGCTTTGGTCCAAGACTTCTAGACGTGGTCCTTTTCACCTGGGATATTGGACCCCGACACCTGCTTTAATCCTTACCAGAGAAGAAAATTTGTCACACTTTTACTCTGCAGGGCTCGATGTTCTTAGCTGGACCCCACTTTAATTGTCCACTTGTTTGACAACTAGCAACATCTTTCAAAAAAGTATTTGAACCATGAACTTATACAAGGTGTAGAAGAAAAAGCTAATTATCTGCAAGCAAAAGCAGAATACAGGAACTCCTAAATAATATGTATTTAATGAATGTTTGCATTAAATACTACATGATTATTACGAATTCAAAGTGGTTAAGAATAGATATTTTTAGATAAGTGTTTTTATATGACTATTGACATTTAGTATGAGATAATAAGTTACCTTTAAGGAGCAAAGATTTATGTAATTTGGAGTTAATCAGAATCTAATCTAATATAGCATAAAATATCTATTAGAGATTATGTTAAGTGACTGTCATTGCAGAGGCATTCCACCATTGCTAGTTATGGCCAGTCCAGTTTAGATATTCTAGGTTATTGATTGTAATATTATAACAAATAATGTAGAGCTTAACATTTAGGTACATTTATTAATTGAGAAGAATAATAGTATACTTATGGGATGGCACACATAACTAGTATTTTGGGACACTAACTGTAGGTCAGGACACCCACAGCCCTTAGAATAGGATGATACAGTTCAGGGTGACTTGTTGATGGCGATACAGTACAAATGATTAACATTATAGCTTGTTGAGTATATTTATAAAAGATAGCGAAATTAAGTAATAATTTGGCCCATAGGAGATGGAGTGTTTTATAAATGTAGTAGTGAATGTGTGGTCTGTGAAGTAAAAAGCCCAGATGAAAATTTTAAAATCTCTACTGGTGACAGAAGATTTGAACCCTTAATGAGAAGCTTGGGTGTGACCCTTGAAATCTGAATGTGACCTCAGAGATGACCCAGTGACTTGCATTTTGGAAATTAGTGCTGACATCTTCCGAAGGAAGGATTGACACCTACTGTCCACAAAATAACTGTTTGCATTAATGTGATAAAGGTGGTTAAGTTTGAGACCACAGCTAGGTGTAAATTTGGGCAACTTTATGAATGAAAGTGTTAGGATGTGAGCATGATGAGGTGAATAAGGACTTTATCTCTGATCATTATTGTGCACATCAGTGGCAACATAAAACTGCCACCAACTATATTATTAACAGGTCTGATTGTAGATGAACACACAGAACTAGGTATATTAAGTAGTTATTTCACCATATTTAGGAATTGGGACAATTCTGACATTATGTGTAAACTCATCTTAGAAACAAAACGTAAAACCAGTACACTTAGTATTGGCTTCATTTGAACCTAGGAACACAAGGAGCTATGTTTACCGAAGCCGGAATTACTCTCATGATTGCATCATTGTGTCCTTGAATGGTATATTTTGCTGTTTATTGCCAGTTTTCAAATCAATTGTTGCAAGAATTGCTGTCAAACAAATGTACATCCAAGTTCTTGAACCATGGACATCTTCAACTACAGATTTTGGTTCTCTTCTTGATGACATTGTAAATAATGAAATACTAAACCAAAAAAGGAAGCTCCTTGGGTGAGGTGCTAGTAACCACTCCTCAGGGAGGTGACCCTCTACGGTGCGCAAAGTACCCAGATTGAACAAAAATATAATTTTTGTGAAAACTTATTTTTCTCTAAAAGAAGGAAAAGCACTTATTATGGACAATTACTTTATTATTTTTGTAAGCCTCATATATGTACTATTCTCTAGTAAACTTCGTGTATTACGTTATATTACCATGTTATTCAATTTTATGTACTCATGATTGATTATGCATTCTTTTGACTATTAGGGTAGGGCCAGGAAGTCTTTTACTCCTTTATGCTGATTAATAGGGGGAGATGTTTGGCTCCACCAGAGGAGGGGTACGGGTGTCGGTGATTGAGAAGACCTATGAGGAACCTGTATTAGGCTCCGAGGAAGGTTTAACTGACCTCCCCTACCTTTCTTTTGGAACTTCAGGCTACATGGTGAGGCTTGATTAAGCCTCAAAGGTAGGAGATATATGGAAAATAAAATTAGTATATTCATGTATTAGCATAAATAAATATAGGAAAATATATAAGCATTAACCTTAGTACGAATTTTAATGCAAGTTAGGCCTGCTAAACAAATGGTTAAATAAAGGCCTATGCCATATTTCTTTTTTAAATACAGCTTAGCTTTAGCTGCCAATAAAACCTAACGAGAGGACCCAGGAAGGGGGAACGATGAGATAACGACAGCTCAAGGATGGAAGAAGGGAAAAGACCTGTTGGCTCTCTGCCGACCTAAAAATAAGCGAAGCAGAAAAATAAAGATAGCAGATTGGTAGTTCTAATAAAAGTTAATTAGGCCAACTGCAGAAAAAGGAGTCAGGGAAAGAAGTGAATAGGCTGCTTCTAGCGAGGTCAGAATGATAAGAAATGATATACTGTATAAACTGTGATTTTTGAACTGTTCGGGGCTCAACCTGATTTGGCCGAATTGGGTTGAATCTGTATTGTTGTTTTATTGCAATAAAACAATATATTCTGTTTGCCCATTCTCTTCACTCCTAGATCCTTCGTTCCAGGTGAAATCTTTTTGGTGCGTCTTTTGCTCTGACGATTTTCTCTTCGTCACCTCTCACAGATATCACGGGTACCTTTGCATTTGGTTTACAAAAGTATGCTGCATTTTAGGTTCCATTACAAATTAAAGTTTATGGTCATATATAGAATATGCAATATACCACTGAAGAAAATAACTGAAGCTGATGTTTGAGAGAAGTGGAATGGAACATGACACGCCTCAGAGGACATGAGGTTACACTGCTTTTAAGTGAATGGAAAAAAATCATAAACTAGAGATGAACTTTCAATCTAACAAATAGCTAAGTTATCCTTATACCTCAGTCAGATATTACTTTAAAAGTTGTCAAGGTTCTTGTTATTATTATTATTTCAACTATATTCTTGGTAGTTTGTTGCTCCCTGTGACCCCTTGCTTTCTGCCTTCATTTCTCACAAATGATGCAGAATATTAATGTATATTTAGGAAAGTCAGAAGATAACATTTCACAGCTCATGGGAAAGGAAACAGAGCCTTTCATTGAGGAAAAGGGCAACATAGTATCAATGAAGGAAAGAAATATTATGAAGCTGCTCCTATTATAGAAGAGTAAAGTAAAAGTGTACAGCTGTCACAACCACCTGCAGAGTTAAAATAGAAATGCATTAAAATAAAAACCGAAGACTTTGTGGACAATTTCACAAAGATTTGCTTTTTAAGTGTGTCGTTAAATATACATGCTAGTGTTTTGCACACATGCAGTGCTGGTTCAGGTCTTTTGGGTGACTACTGGGTGCCCAAAGGAAAACCCAAGGTAATAAAGTTAATTTTTCCAACAAACCACAGAGGTCAAAATGGACATGTGCTACACAGTACTTCAATAATCTACTGTGAGTGTTAAAAATGCATGCAATTAAACTCTCCCAAGACTGAGAGAGGCACTCTTTACAGGCTGGCAAAGCTTTGCATTACTGTATGCTAATGTCATCAAGCTGGTAAATATGAAACACCTTCACTTCTCATTTGAAAGAAGCCAGAGCAAAACAACTAGTAAAGCCTGGAACTATAAGTCCCACTGGACAATGCTTTAAATGGTTTTGTTAAGTGTTCAATAATGCTTAAAATTGAAAACTGTAAGATATTAGACACAGCCTAACAACATATCATGATAGTTGTATGGCATCATCTGCAACAAAAAAATCAGATGGCACAAACTTCTTATTCAGACACCAGGAACCAACCAACTAAACAAGTAAAATAAAGTAAAAATTTCTTGTTGTAGAGCAACTGACTCCCAAATGATGTCAGTATGTATGTAATTCACTAACAGGTTTCACACTGATTTGAATCTTTGGCATCTTGCACTTTGTCTTCAGCGGTGACAGGTCATTACTGATATGTTAAATCCAGATTACGACAACAGTGGGAGAGTATATTTTTTTTGGTTTAATGGAAAGGTTTAATAGAGATTGCACTCAAACCTGCTTTTGAGGATACGGATTCTGATAGTAATAATTGTCCTGCCCTCCATGTGGAGTTACAATAGTCAGGCATTCATAGTAACATGTGCAAACATAAATTATGTTGCACAATTTAAACACGTGTTTTGAAATGAGTAGTAATTTTCATATTTATTAACAGTAAATGTAGAACATTTATTGCATTGTACCTTTGTATTTGAGTGTTTTCATCTAGATTCTGCATGTTCTTCCCACAATACAAAAGTATAAACGTGATACTTTGAGATACGAGTTTAATTTGTTCTGTGACCGAGCTCGTAAGTCAAAATGTTCATATCTCAAATCAGTTTTCCCCATAGAAATTAATTAAAATGAGATTAATTAATGCCAGCCCCCAAAAAACCACCCCAGTTTTTTGTTAAATGTTTTCAACATAAGAAAAATGTATTTATAATGAACAAATATTGTATACAAACAAAATAAACCTAATACATAAAAGAGAATCTAAAGAAATAAACAGATTGTTGGCAAAGCCGATTAGCATATTGTAATGTTTTTTCTTTCATTTTTTCTTTCTTCTTCTCTAGTTTTTTTTTCTTTTTTGCCACACTTTCGTCTCTTTCATTCGCAGGGTGTTTCAATAGAAACCTGTACAAGGAGCTTTGTTTAGTCCTCCCCTTTAGAATGTTTCTGAAATGAGTTAGGCAAGTGTCATTAAATAGCGCCGCTGCACGATCAGTTGTAACTTTTTCATTGTTTCTTTTCAATAAAGTCAAGTGTTAGGCAAGTGTCATTAAATAGCGCTGCTGCACAATCAGTTATAACTTTTTCAGGGTGTTTCTTTTCAATAAAGTCAAGTGTTAGGCAAGTGTCATTAAATAGTGCCGCTGCATGATCAGTTGCAACTTTTTCAGGGTTTCGTTTCAATAAAGTCAAGTGTTAGGCAAGTGTCATTAAACAGCGCAGCTGCATGATCAGTTGCAACTTTTTCAGGATTTCTTTTCAATAAAGTCAAGTGTTAGGCAAGTGTCATTAAATAGCGCCACTGCACGATCAGTTGCAACTTTTTCAGGGTGTTTCTTTTCTTTAAAGTTTGAAACTTTTTCCCACATTGCAAACACTTCTTTTATCTCACTTTAAGAGATAACCTCCTCCACGATACCAATCTCCTGCAGAACTTCCGTATGTTGCTGCGTCTGTAGTTCTGTCTACTCCTCTGTCGTCAGTTCCTCAGAATGTCCGGCGACAAGCTCTTTGATGTCTTGTATTTCGAATTTTGGCTCATAACTCAAGGCAAAAAATCGACCTAGTGAAGGCTCATATCTCAAGGTACCACTATATACAGTTATTTTCAGGTGACTGTAGAAATGCTCTGAAGTGTATGTGTTTGATAGTGTTCATTTGATTGACTGGCATCCAGTTTAGGATGGGACTCAATATTGCACAATATTGGCATAGGCTCTAATGAAGAAGCAGAATACAGTAGGTGACTTTTAATTTTTTAGTAATTTTAACAAAAGAACCCTTACTCAAAATCCGGTAAGTCTTTTTATTAGATAAGTGTAGCAGTCTTATTAATTTAACAATAATAACAATGATATCCTAAAAAACTATTTCATGTAATGAACAAATAATGTGTTCATCTTTAAAAATCTGCATAGCTACCCTACGCTAGCTGATCCAGTGCAAGGATGGAGTCAATGCTGGACTTTTAACATCTATTGTTACTTATTATGAAGTGTGGTAATAGTGGTGACTTGGCAGCACTTTTGGAATAAGCACTTATGATTTGTATTGCTCTGGCAAGAGAACTCAGGATTCTGGGCATTCTTGAGTTGAACAGTGTTTTAATTATTTTTATGCCCCCCCCATACAATACTGCTGATTATGTTTTTAAAGACATTTATTTAAACATTCTTTTCTATGACTGTATTTATCACTTTTTTATTGAAAGTAAATCATGAACTTTTTGTACCAATAAACTATTGTTGTCGTCACTTGCCCTAATTCATCCTCGGTTCACATACTACTAGATGCTCCAGCCGGTTGTAGTTTCAGGTACAGGGGCACCTAGATCATTACAATCTGTTCTTTACTGACAACTGACGTTTTGTTTATAATTAACAAGAAACAGTTGTACAGCATGAGGAAATAGAAATTGGGTGTAGTGTAAATTAGCGTACAAGCACAAAGTATTTGTGGGATTGCACTGTAAAAAATGTCTGTGAAATTAACAGTGAATTGCTGTAAAATCATGACATCAAAAAAGTGTAAATAGTAAAACAATGCAGCAGTGTTTGATTTACAGTAATACTACAGTAAAACCTAACCAAACACAACTGTTAATTTCAAATTAGTAATATGTTAAAAGAATCATATTTCTTTGTAGAATTTACACATTACTGTATTTTAAACATAGAAAAACTGTGATACAAAAAGCAATACAATATAGTTAAATATCACAAGATAACAGTGTTAAAATTTTTTTGTCAGCTACATTTTTTAGAAACCATATTACATTTTACAAATTCATATGTTATACTTTACAGATAAGAATATGCACAAATACAGTAAAGTTATGTTAATATGAGTGGCTTAAAAAGCAGGTGATGTGTCTGTTTAGAATTGAGTAGGCCGATATTTAACAATCTATCCTTAAACAGCATTACACTAGGAACTCCCTAATAAAAGAGCTCATGACTAAGTAGAGCTTATGGATTTTAAAACATTTA
Source organism: Polypterus bichir lapradei (assembly GCA_026402145.1). Taxonomy (NCBI): domain Eukaryota; kingdom Metazoa; phylum Chordata; class Cladistia; order Polypteriformes; family Polypteridae; genus Polypterus; species Polypterus bichir. The sequence continues at coordinate 7,804,860 of JANRMT010062819.1, forward strand.
ATTGTTATATTGAAATGTTCCTTAAACCTGCACTTTCCCTTTTATCTTCACTGTACAAAATAAAATGTGCTCAGAATAACTAATAATTGCAGTGAACATGGAGCATGTTATTAATATTATACTGTATATAATATTATTATATATAATACAGATTTACAGTTAGGTTCATAAATACAGTAATCCCTTCTCAATCGCGGGGGTTGCGTTCCAGAACCCCCCGCGATAGATGAAAATCTGCGAAGTAGAAACCATATGTTTGTATGGTTATTTTTATATATTTTAAGCCCTTATAAACTCTCCCACACTGTTAACATTATTAGAGCCCTCTAGACATGAATAAAGCGATAAAGCGGCATTTTTTAGAGGAGCGTCCGTATCTTCTAAGCAAACAGCCTCTGTGCAAACAGCTCCTCTGCTCACACCCCCTCCGTCAGGCGCAGAGAATGTCAGAGAGGGTGAGAGAGGCAGAGAAAAGCAAACAATCAAGCACCGCGCAGGAAGCATATCATATATCATTGAAGAGTTTTAGTTAATATGTAATACATGCTCTGATTGGGTAGCTTCTAAGCCATCCGGCAATAGCGTCCCTTGTATGAAATCAACTGGGCAAACAAACTGAGGAAGTATGTACCATAAATTAAAAGACCCATTGTCCGCAGAAATCCGCGAACTAACGAAAAATCTGTGATATATACTTAGATATACTTATATTTAAAATCCGCGATAGAGTGAATCCGCGAAAGTCGAAGCGCGATATAGTGAGGGATTACTGTATTTGGACATTGACAAAAATGTTATTTTGCCTGACCGTCACAGAATATGGGTATTTAAAGAAAAATCATTATTATGATTTCCTAATGTGTACATTTTAAAGTTTCAATTTTAATTTGACAGGACTTATACATAAGGTGACTGGTGAATGAGTTGCAGAAATTTTTATTTTTGTCTTCCAAATGGTCAGTTAGCTGCTAATCTGTTCCATTGCTGTTCATCATTTTTATTTTTGAATTATATTAATTGTTAATCAGTTGTAAATGATAAAATTAAACTTTTCTGTTTTTCATTACAGAATGACATTTGGTAATATTTATAGTGCCTTAAGGCAATTTTAAATGTAGCAGTAATAATTTGCAATGCATATTTTACATTCCCGCGAAAATAAACAGCTGTGTTTGAATCTCAAACTCATGGGCGCTGCCTCGTCCACTCACAGAGCAGCAGAATGTGTTTCCATTCTCTCACTGGACTAAATTATTGCGGGAGCTGCCATTTTGGTGAAGTTCACGGCCTGCGGCTTAGTGCGCGTCCACTTTTCTAGCATCTGGAAAATCGAACCGAGTACCACTGGTAAGCGAACAATTCATTTCCTTCACAATTGAAATACATGACCGTTTGTTGTCAGAAAAAAACTGCTTTTGTTTGTGGCTGAGGGTATATTTTACAGTCATAATTATAACACCGACTAAGTGGGTGTTAATTAGTCTTGTGGGGTTCATGCTTAATGTCGAACTCTTTCAGTTTGTTTTCAGTTAGTTTTTTAGTTTGTCATGCTGTTGTGGAGCGGTGGTTTTGGCAGCGTCATCCACACTCTGTTACTGCTAGAGCCGTTGTTACAGATTTTCAGTACACCATTTCGCTATGTGAGCGCCAGTTTCACACCGTGAAAGAACTCGTATCCCACTTAAAAGAGCATATAGTGGAGGGACGACCTGTGGCATGTCCAGTAACTGGTTGTAAAAATACGTTTACTGTGAAGTCCTCATTTACTGCTCACATGTCCAGGAAACACGGGGCTTGTTCAGTGAATAGTATAAGTAACATGTACAGGGGAAACGTCTCTCAGCATTCTGCTCGCATTGCATGTGAAGATGCTTCCCTGAGCTCAAATGAAAGTGTTGGATTGCCTGAGAATTTCAGTGAGACCTTTCTTAGGAATGTATGCTTATTCTACCTAAAATTGCATGGGCAGCTCCTTCTTCCAACTTCAACAGTACAGACAATTGTTGAAGAGCAGCAAAATGTGCATGAGTTGGGACATGATTACACTTAAAGTAAACTACGTTCACTTTTAAAAAAGGACATGTGTCTAACAGATGATGCTATTGTTAAAATCTGTGATTGTATGAGGAATTCAGATTTGTTCTCTGTCTGTCATCAGGGACCACTAAGAACAACCTATTCAAGAGCTCAGGTGTTTAAAAAGATGTTCAAATACATAGATCCTAAAAAAGTAACATTAGGAAATGATGAAAATATGACACAAAGGTTTGCTTACTACATACCTATGATGCAAACATTAAGTAGCTTATTAGAATCAGAATTATGGAAGAATTCAGTGTCACAACAGTATTGTGAAACAGACTGATTATTTTGGTGACATAAATGATGGACAAAACTTTAGGTCCAACCAGTTCTTCGTTGAAAACCCAGGATGCCTTAAGCTAATTCTGTACCAGGATGCTTTTGAAATTGTCAATCCCCTTGACTCTGCTAGGAAAAAACACAAAGTTGTGGCAGTCTATCTTTCTGTGGCAAATTTACCTGCTCATGTACGGTCCAATACTGATCACATGTTCTTTGTCTTACTGTATAGAGAGAATGACCTAAACCAATTTGGAAGTACCATTGTTTTCTCAGAGATGTTTCTGGATTTAAAAGATTTGGAGGAAAATGGAATCACTATAGGTGCAAGTGAAAAGGTGAAAGGGGCGCTGTATTGTATTGCAGGGGACAATTTGGGACCACAGAGCATTGGTAGATTAGCTGAAAACTTTAGTCATTCTCAGTACTTTTACAGGTTACTGTGAAATCACGCGAATTGATGATCCAAATGTATGAGGTCCACAGCGCACCCCTGAAAGTTATGATTCTGCTGTTGGTAATCTACAAGCTGAAGACAGTCAAGATATCAAAGGCATAAAGATAAACTCTGTTTTCAATGCTCTGCACATGCTTTTCATGTGTGCCAGCCTGGTCTACTAGCTTGTTTAGGCCATGATGTATTTGAGGGTATCTTATCCTATGATGTTGCACTGTACTTGAAGCATTTCATTAAGAAAAAGAAATGGCTTTCATATTCGCTTTTGAACCGGTGCATCAAGCAGTTCAGGTACAAAGGATCTGATACTCTCACAAAGCCATGTGCTGTCAACTCTGAGATGTCCAAGCTTTCGGGTCAAGCCATTCAGAATTGGAATTTCTTAAGGTTGCTGCCTGTATTAATTGGTGACAAAGTGCAACATCCAGAAGATGATGTGTGGCAGTTAACTCTACAGCTTAAAGATATTGTTATGATTTGTGCACAAAAGATTTCGTTGTCACAGGTAGCCTATCTTGACATTACAATCCAAGAATATCTTGACTCAAGAAAGTGTTTATTTCCTGAGAGTCCACTAAAACCAAAACACCATTTCTTGCGGCACTATCCAGCACTAATTTTGAAATTTGGCCCCTTGATCAGATTATGGACAATGCATTTTGAAAGTAAACACAGCTACTTCAAGAGATGTGCCAGACATTTGAAAAACTTTAAAAACATCTGCTTAACTTTATCTGAAAGACATCAGATGTTTCAGGCATATCTTTCAGCCGGGTCAGGGTGCAGTGAGCTGCTACAAGTCAAAAACAGTTGTACTTTTTACCCCAACCTTTACAGTAACACAATTAAACATGCAGTGAGTGATTTTGGCTTTTCAGAAAACAATACTTGTGTTTCCACAGACATACTGTATAACGGTACATAATATAAAAAAGGCAATTTCCTTTTGTCAAAAAATGAGGAGTCAATGGAGTTTGGGGAACTTCTCATTATTTTAATTTAAAATGATGCAGTTGTGAATTTTGTGATGGATATACATAATGCTGACTATCATTCTGAATACCACCTGTACTCAGTCACAAAACAGAGTACAAGGTTGCAGTGTTATAAAATTAATGACTTGGTAGATTTCTATCCATTACCATCATACATTCATAACGGGCACCAAGTCATTCCACTGAAACACAGTGTGTTGTCGAAATAAACACGATCTTGACAAGTGTGGTGGAGAAACAAAATGCATATGTATGCTTAGTAAAAATAATAAAATACCATTTGAAAAATATGAATGTGACAGCAGTTTTTACTTTTACTTGTACAGAAATAAAAAGTGCAAATCCTCACTCACGTTATATACTCAAAGCAGAGGTTCCTCTTATCGGTACATATGTACAGTGTTACTTGAATAAATGTCTAATTATTCCTGTCTTTTATTTGTAATCTTCAAAACTGGCGTCATTCTTCCTCAATTCTAGAAATGACTGACTTGGAGCAAACATTTCTACGCACCGCCATCATTGATCTCTTGCCTGACCTTCCAGAGGTCACAAAAGATATTCTAGAAGAGAACTTGCGATCCCTTGGGGTGGAGACATACAATGATTTTCAGTTTATTGAGGAAGCCGATTTGGTGTCAGTGTTGAGTCCAGTTCAAGCCAGGAAAATTCTTGCTGCTTAGAAGCTAAGATGTAAGTTAAGTATTGCAGTACAGGATACAACCAGTACCCAAAGTAGCCTGCATAAAAGATCAATCAGAAATATAGAAACGTAGTGTTCCTGATAATTCTTTTTGCATGTGTGTGTGTGTGTTTTGCAGGCCAGACTCCTGAAAGCAGCAGCTCTTTTGTTGGTGCCTCACCAGGACCTCCCACATCCTTACAGTCTCCTTCACCCTGTTCATCCTCTGCCTCTTCCAGCAGCAGACAAAGCCCTGCTATAGACTGGGTGGATGCCTTTATGATACCATGGGATAAGTTCCCAGAGGATACAGAGAGAAGATAAAGACCAAGTCCACGAATGAGAAGAGAGATGGTCCGGATTGTGGTTTGTGAGATGATGCATAAAAGGAAAAAAGATGGTGGTAAAGTATCCAACATCTTTGCAAGACATAATAGAGGGAGACGTGATTGGGCCAGAGTATCACTCTCTAGTCAAACAACTGCAAAATTGGATAGGGAATGTGAGGCGATCTACGACACCAAAAATAAGAAAACGAAAGTATCGTGCCGATTAAGTCTGACACAGATGAAGTCCCTCCAGAACAGAGAGCTGCAATCCAGGACACTTATGGGTGTATTAACTGGGATTTAAAATTCCTTCCACTTGGAGAGACTCCAGAGAGCCAGCAGGAGAAGAAAGAAAAGCTGAAGACGATGTCTCAGCAAACTAATGTAAACCCAGAGGAAGTCAGACATCTAATGAAGTTGACTTTCTACACACAGCATAAACAGGTCAATCAAGGGAAAAATATAAAATGCCTTCTGGAAGAGTGACTATTTTGGTTTGATGAACTTGGCATGGCAGTCCACTTCAAGAAACTCACTGGAATTGGGCTTACAGAAACTTTCATCCGGAATGTGGATCTGAAGGGGAAACGGCTGCTGAACTACATGACTACCATTTATGCAAACAAAAACAAAAAGTTCCTACAGGCTGTAACACATTTTAAAGTGATGAGGGGAGAGCTGTGTGGTTGCTCTGAAGACGTCAAAGAGATGGTGCTGTTTCTGCTGTCTTACTTTGATGAGAAGGAAGACCTGATGTTCTGTTATGAAGAGGACACTTGTCTAGCAGGGGAAGTACAGACGGACCAAGTTCAATTGACTCCCACTATTGTTGTGTGTGGTAAGTTTACTTTTTCTTTCTTGCTAGCTCTATCATTCTGTGCTTTGAGAAGTCAAGCAAAATTACAACTTTTATTGGCTAACTAAACAGATTACAATATGCAAGCTTTCAAGGCAATCCAGACCCCTTCTTCAGGCAAGATGTAATCATTTCAGTTATCCAATAAAAGGTGTCATTTTACTTCATTTCTCACTACATTTATAATGGCTAACACGGTACAACACCCTAGTACTACAGACATACAATTCTTTAATTTGTATTTCTCTATTATTGCTTAGTTTTCTTTCTCTCTTCTGTCTATTTGGGCACACATTCATATTGCACAGTGTTTTTTGTTACTATAAGCACTTAAGGTTAGTCAAAGTGGCCTTAACTAAATCTGCACATACACTGATTTCTGTACTGATAGTCAGCAATTTAAATGACCTTGAAAAACTAAAAACAAACTCCAATTGCTTTATTAAATGTTTTAGGAATACAAGACTTGTTTGAATTTTTTTTTCTATTTAGGACGATCCTGCTATTTTTTAAGACGGTTCATGCTGAGTGTAGATCGAAATACTGTATTGTAAACGCTATGTCTTTTTGAATTCGCTTTACCCAAAATGTACACTTTATTGAACTAAAACAAATCTAAAGTAGCTGCTGCATTTAACTTTGAGGTTAACTTGTCATTGTACCTTCTTACTATTATAAGAGGCTTTAAAATATTAGCTAGAATAAAAAAAAGATTTTTTTTTTCTTGTTAATGAAGTGGGTTCGTTATTAATATGGTAATCTGTGTTTCTTCTTTTTCCCAAGACGTTTTTTCTCAATCTGCCCAGAGAAGGGCACTAAAATGCAGGAGAAAAACACATCACGTCTTAATGTTAACCCCAGAGTCCTTACCTTGATTCAAGAACTTTTGGTTCATGAGTGGCGTGATGTCTGACTATGGACAGTAATATTTATGGCATTTATTGATGTGCCTCACTTATAGTTTGAATTTTTGTTTCAGTTCATTATCTGCTCAGCTGTCTATGTTCAAGAAGCAAGTAAAAATTTCAGGAAAAGTTTCAGACAAAATTGTTACAAAGTTTCTAAGCAATATTATTGAGTTTTATTGGTCTTGTATTTCCTCATTTCCATGCCTGTACCTCAATTTGAAGAGCTTGTATGAAAATATTTGTACATGTGTTCTATGTATTCTAGTAAGGATATGCAGTAATCCTTAAAGGGTGTTAAAAACTCTTACATTTTTTCATAAAAAATAACCCCTTAATTGTCCTTAAGACATTTTTAGAATGAAAGTTATTTCCTTCTTTTTTGCCCTCCTTCTCTATTTTTCTTTATTTCACTCTTTCTCTGCATCTTTCTTCTTTCAGTTCCAATAAGATAACCATTAATCTGTTTTCTAATGTTTGTAAAGTTTGTTATTGGAATATGTTGAACAAAAACATCTCATTTTTCACTGCTTTGAGGTTGATAAATTATTGGAAAAGCAACTTACTATCTTTTCTTTAAAACTGCAAAAGACACTAAAACAACATCTGAGTAAAAAGTTTCAGTTAAATGACAGTCTTATATGAGGTTTTTACAGTTAAACAATTTTGTTTGGTACACTGTAAAAAAATAATCTGTTTTTACAAAAACAAACTGGCAGCTGTGGTTGCCAGAGTAATTCTGTAAAAATACAGTGAAAATGTGAGCAACTTTACAGAACAATCTCTAAATTTTACACTTTAAAACTGTTGTTAAAAAAAAAAAATAGTTTAAACTGGTAAATCCAACGGCTCTTTTCTGCTGAATTAGCATGATCATAGTAAAACTGAATGGGGTTCATTGTAAAATAAACAACTGCATGTATATTTTACCTAAAAAAAATCAGTTTAATAGCAGTGTGGTCATGCTAATTCAACAGAAAAGAGCCGCTGGATTTACCAGTTTAAATTGTGATTTTTTTAAATAACAGTTTTTAAGTGTAAAATTTACAGGTTGTTCTGTAAAGTTGTTCACGTCTTCACTGTATTTTTTCAGAATAATTCTGTGTAGAATGTACACAAGACACAAGCCACTTATTTGAAAAGTAGATCAAGCCCATATCACGTCCATGAGTTTTGCTTTTGGAAAGCAGTAATAAAAGAGACTCCCATTTTGACCTACATTAGCATCCAACTATGACTGTGTTTGATTGGTTCCAGAAACATGCGTGAAAAAAAATCACTGTACTTGAAATTAGATGGTTTGTTAATAATGTGCAGCCCACATAATTAATAGATGAATAATGGATGTACAGTTGGTATATGTAATATGCAGAATACTTGCCTATATTAAAGACATGCTCAAATGCCTCCACTACTAGAGAATCATCTGATTTCACCCATTAACTTATGCCCAGTTAGAGAGGATAAGTCATCCTGCAATAGTACAGAGGCAAACAATCTTGGTACCATGGTACATGACCTGTGTTTAATTTTCATCAATTGTATCCTAGGACTTTAAGGACTGGCATCTATCATCTTATCAATGTGTTACAGTAAGTATTTAAAAATGTAATATTAACTCTTTTTTTAAAGTAACTGTGCATTTGACTTCAGATGATCCCTGGCTTTATGTCTCCTTTTCTAATTTGGACAGTTGTCAATGCAAAAATACATAGTACTTAAAAAAAATACTCTTGGCACTTTTTTCTTTTAGTGTCAATAAAGATGATGTGTTCTCAACAATTGTTTTCTGGACTTTTATGATCTTTTCGTTACTTAAAGTGAAAAGTTGCTGAAAAGCAAATAAAAAAGTCTGTGAAAATAGCATACATTATTTAAAAGGTTTGAGAGAATTGAAACATCAGTAAAATATTAAAATTTCAGAACACACATTGAGAATAGGGGTAAGTTAATAAGCTTGAAACACAACCTACTGAAAGTAGTTTGGCGTTCTTGGTTTCATGATTCTATTTATAAATTACTTAATCAAAAAAGCCCCAGGGTATTCCTGCCTAAGGGGTTATGTGTATTCAGAAAGCAAAATATTTTCATAAGGCACTGAAGCTTGAAGGAGAGTTTAATACTTGTTTAGGATGGTTGATAATATATATGAGTAAATATGGCTTTTGTGTCATATCAATGAAAAATAAAAAAATGTAATATTACTACTATGTGGAAATTTTCCTTTTTGTGTCATATGATAAATTGTCAATGTAAACAATGCTGGTTTGTACATAAAGGCACACCTGAATTCATATCTTTTCAGTTAAATATAATTTAAAGACTGGTTTTATATATACATACACTATAAAATAATGGTATGATAAATCTAGGAAGAACACAAAAAAGAGCCAAACAACAACCTGACCCACTTCTATATAGACTGTTGCCATGTCTTTCCTACCTCTTCATACCAAATGCCAGGTCTTCTTTCCATCTGTGTTACTCCTTCTCTCACATTGACATCTCAGCTCTTGACTTACAGGTTCAAAAGTACAGGAAAGCCTTCAAGTCACACTTTGGGGTTACAACTGTAGAATCATTTGTATGTCAAAGTCTCTGATTGCAACATTTCATTTCACTATGCCCAAACATTTGCTTGCCATTTATTTATTTATTATTATTTGTGTTCCCATCTGTTCTTCATGGCCTTACTCATTATTTTGGAGTATTAGATATTCATTCCAATTGCTGGGTTGCTACCTCTTTCCGATCACCTGAAGGCCACCTGTCCATGGTTGAATTTGTATCCACTAATTCTCTGAAATAGTTCTGCAAGCTTTCTCTGAAGGTGCCTAACTCTCTCAATCTCTGTCTTTCTCTTTCACACATGCACATATACACATCCACCATCACACATACACAAAATCTAACTCTGGTACACTTAAAACATTTTATAAAATGTACTATTAAAGGGCATTAGGCCCCTAGAAAAACATGCCTACTTACAATACATGTGCATGTGAATTTGCCAATGTAGGGAAATTGAAATAAAAAGGAAAACTATTGTATATTATTACAATGTAGTTTTCACAAAGTATATCACCTCTTTTAAAACAATATTTCAAATAACTTGGCTTTTGACATATATATTAATAAAAGTTTCCAGAAAAGGTAGGTTTCCCTTGTCTTTGATGAACAGTGAAAACAGAGCTTTTGTTTCATGTGAGACTGAAGTGTACTTTCTGGTCACAATTTAATTTAAATATGTTTAACTTGTTATACCATTTTTATGATCTAGGTTATTTTATCATTTCCTGAAACTATTCAAAAAGTACTCAGAAAAAGTTACACATTTTGAGTATTCAATCACAACACAAATCTGCACACCTTAAGGACTGTATATTCAACATTCAGTAATATTGAAGTAGACTATTCAGCATAACACTGTATATATTGTATATATAAATATATATATGGGGGGGCAAAAGTAGGTTTACAGTGGTTTGGATGAAAAAAGACATGTAGGTTACAATTATTCCAATAGCTTTATTAACACCACAGCTTTATTATCTGTGTTAACTCAAAAAAATGTCACAATGGCACAGTTCCAATTAGGTACAATCTTGTAAGTGCTCAAATTGTTGGCCTTCATTATTTACACATTCTTGTAGTCTACTTGCTACACTCAAGCACATTTTGCTACAGAGTTCTTTATTGTCATCAAATTTTTGACATGCTTCTCTTATGTAGCCAATCATTTCATCCACAGTACATGGTTGTCATGAAAAGACATCTTTGACAACACACCAAAAAAAAGTCCATTGGAGTGAGGTCTGGTGATCGTGCTGGCCATTCCACTGGCTCTTGTCGACCTATCCACCTGTTGGGTAATTGTTCATCAAGGAACTCGCGCACTTTCACGGCATAGTGTGGAGGAGCTCCGTCTTGTTGAAAGTAGTAGTCTTCATTATCATGCTATCTCTAGAATTGTGGTAAAACAGTGTCTCTCAGCATGTTAAGATACAGGTCATATGTAATAGTTGCATGGGGAAAAACAGGTCCAAGTACCCCTTTACACGAAAGACCTGCCCAAACTGTAACTCGTTACATGGGGATTTCCTGTGCAATAATAGACACAGTTGTGGTGATTTACAGCACCTAAAAGTTTAAACTGAGCTTCATCGGACCATGTAATTTTATCAATGATGCCATTGCCTTGTCTTTCTTTATTCATAACCACTTCACAGAATTGTAAACGGCAATCCAGATCATCCTGCAATAACCCATGAATCAATCCTAGCCGATACATTTTCAAACATAAACGTCGCATTAGACGACTCAAAGATCTACGGTAAATGCCCAACTCAAATGAAGCTCTTTTTTTGATTTTCTGGGGGTTTCTGTAAATGCCAGAATCACTAACAAGTCATTTTCCTGGTTGTTTACACTCCCCAGTCAACCACTTTTTGGAGCATTACAGATGACCCAGTTTTGTCGAATTTACTGCGTATTCTGTAAATTGTTTGTCTACTTGGTGTAAATGTTTGAAATTGTTCAGCCCATTTCTGTTGAACATTTTTGGCATTCTCTGTTTTCTAGTATTGTTTAAATATCCACTTTCATTGGTCACTAGTTAAATTACTAGCCATCATCACCTAAAAGTAAAATTATAATTAAGAATACAAAATAATAAGAGGAAGAAAAACAAACACTCACCTCAAAGAATCAGGCATGAGAAAGCTTGTCATCTCTTTTAATTATTGTTTGCAAAAAAGGGAGATCCCCGCCGCCTGATTAGCAGAAGGCATACTTACTGCAGGAAAAGGTGGAGCCCTTATTTATACACTTGACTCTCACAACTGATTTGCATTCAAGGCACCTTGTTCACACAGCATGAGCTGTCACTGATTGGTTATTCTGCTAGTTTTGCATATCTCAGTCCTGGCACTTTGCTTGCACAGCCTGAGGCTTCACTGAATGGTTAAACTGCTAATTTTGCATATCGCATCCAGGCACTTTGCTCGCAAAGCATGAGGTTTCACTGTTTGGTTAAACCACCGATTTTGCATATTGCAGTCCAGGCATCAAAGCTTCACTGATTGGTTAAAGCACAAAATCACATACTGTACACTTTATCTTAAGTCATATTGTTTAAAGTTCATTACCCATACTGGCTTCTCAAACCTTCACTGTTTCTTGTGTACACAACGTTTAACATGTAACTGTTTAGACTGAAAATACCTCATGCGGGCACATGCACCTCCTATCTAGCCTTGTCAGCTCTGTTCTACTAAACATTCTGTGGCCACCAATCTGCCCTTGCAATCCGTGCTGCGGCCCTGCGTTCTCCTAACCCTGAGCCTATCCCCAACCAGAGCACTGACTCCAGCCTGGTCCAGTGGAATGAAGACTCTCTGTAGCCCCAAAACAACCCTCGCCCAGGAGATAAGTGAGCGGCCTGGTCGAATTTGCTCCCTTTAGAAATTTCTCTCCTTGTCCCTTGGTGGGGATTCATTAAATTGGTTGTGCTGCCATCTGGTGGGGCATGGGGTCATATAAAACTGGAGCAGAGGGTCATGTCAAACCAAACCGTGGTGAGGGTCAAGTAAAAAAGAAATATATGGTCATGTAAGACCAAACTGGGGTGGAGGTCATGTAAAAAATGAGCATGTGGTCATGTAAGACCAAAGAAGACATGGGGTCGTCCAAAAAAAAAGGTTGAGGGGCAAGTAGAATCAAGGCAAACATGGGGTCATCCAAAAAAAGGCAGCCGGTCATGTAGTATCAAAGCAGACATGGAGTCATGTAAAAACCATCTGCATAACCCCATATCTAACTCATTCTTCTAATGGAGCATCAGCTGCCCTGGCAGAAAGCCTTCGGTTCAACTCGGTCTGCTAAGTCAGAAGGGCACCCTGGTACCTTCTTGGAAGTCCTTTCTCAACTGTTATGTTTGTGCATATTACTAGTTTGGCTGCCATCAAGTGTCCCCAGACACAGAGCGGAAGACCTAAGGGGCTGCGGATGGCCTGGCCAAGAACTGAGAAGCCCAGTCAAAACCTGTCACATCCCTGAGGGGCTGAGGCTGGGCCTGCTGTGCCCTGGGGAGAACTGTGGAGCCTAGTTGAATTCGGCCACGTGCTGTCACCCCTCCCAAAGCCTCGTTTTAGGTCTGGACTTGGAAAATTTTTTGTCGTCCCCGGAAATGCTGACCCCGTCAGAAGCGAGTCGCCAGTAGCAGTGTGTTGGGAGTCAGACAGTCCGTTGAGGCCGGCTGTTTCGACACCGGGGCCGGAACCCTTCCCGACTGCCCCATGGCATGACCCTCTCCCATTCGGGACTGTCCCAGAGGTGGCCAAGGGGCTGAAACCAACCCCTGGCAGCCATGCTTCACTCCATCATCGTCGGCGGATAGTGGCCGTCCAGTGGCACGCTCCGGATGACACTCGATCTTTTCTGAAATCCTACCTTCTGGCGACGGCCACCTATGGTGGTGCAGTGGCATTACTTTTGCTTCCCCAGGCAGAGAAGGGGGCCAGTCAGTGAAAAGGGCATCATACTGGTCATCCTAATGATTTCTGGCACATTGGCACCTGCCCACAGAGATAAGACCTGGCACAGTTTCCCAACCATGTCTGGAGTCGGGGATCCATCCTCCCACCGTCTGACCCAGACCTCAATTTAGACGTGATGGCCCACTGAATTTAAGTATATTACTAAGCGGAGGAAAAGAAACTAACCAGGATTCCCTCAGTAACGGCGAGTACAGGAGACTGCCTCTCTGGTGGCGAACGTAGGCCAAAATCCCTTCTGATCAAGGCTAAAGCCATGGATGATGTGAGGCCAGTGGTGGCCCTTTTGATGCCGGGATCAGGTCTCCTCAGAGTCAGGTTGTTTGGGAATGAAGCCCAAATTGGGTGGTAAATTCCATCCAAGGCTAAATACAAGCATGAGACCGATAGCCAACAAGGACCGTAAGGGAAATTGAAAAGAACTTTGAAGTGAGAGCTCAATAGGGCATGAATCTGCCCCCTCCATCCCCATCCCCCCCCCCGAGGGTACAAGGTAGGGCATGGGACTGCTGCCAGGTCGGGCTCAGCCTCCACTGGGCGCAGTTCCTCTGTGGTGGTGGGCCGTGACTAGCTCTGAATCAGCAAGGAAAGGCCAGGAGGAGAAGGTGGCCAGTGGCACCTGCTGCTGGTGTTACAACTCCCCCAAGCCGAGAGTTTGTAGCTTCCTGGGGCTGAGGGATTGACCTGGCTGCTGTGTCTTGCCTGGCTTTCCTCCTCCCCCTCCCCCTAACTTGGCTATGGTGCGCATCAGCCTTCCTCTGATACCCTACCTCCTCTCCGCGTTGTGGAGGGGGTGGGGGCCAGGGGGCTAGCACGTGGCCTCAGCTGGCACCTAGCAGCTGGCTTAGAAGTGGTGCGGACCTGGGGAATCCGACTGTTTAATTAAAACAAAGCATTGCGAGGGCTGGAGAGTGGTGTTGATGCGATGTGATTTGTGCCCAGTGCTCTGAATGTCAAAGTGAAGAAATTCAATGAAGCGAGAGTAAATGGCGGGAGTAACTATCGTTGACAGTCAGGTCCCTGTTCTACCTTCCTACTATCTAGCGAAACCATAGCCGAGATCTGGGCTTGGAGGAAAATACAGGTGGATCCAGTATATAAACAATATGAAGCTTTTGGAAGTGACAGTTTTATATTACGAGTCAAGAGCTCTGCTCAAAAGCTCCTTCCTCTCTGTGGTGAAACCTCGGACTCTGAAGAAACCTCTATTAATGCATATATACATATCTTTTATCGAAGGAACTGTCATCTACTTGCTTGAAATGTATAATACAAAGCAATGACTCAACAAAGAATTTCATGTCCTAAACCCTAAAAGAGGATCATCAGGTCACTATTCCCTTCATATTTAATACTATATAAGTCATTGCTGTTCCTTGTATCATAATTGGACTTTGAAACCAAAAATGTCTCCTATCTAAAAGAGCCAAAGAAGGATGCTTGAAGATACTGCTACAGTGTCTACTTACCCTAGGAGCAAAGGACTGTTGCCAAGGGTGATGTTGCAGTACCCAAGGAAGGGGAAGGAGCGAGTTAAGGAAGCCTGAGGCCATAAGCATAACACCGATCTGATCAAGGACGGCACAAACATAATCAGGTTGCCCCCATAAGGCGACCAATGTCCCACATCGTTGCTCAGCGAGTGGAACAAAGGATGATATCTGTAGGTATCTGCAGTATCTACCCATCAATAGCAGAAAAAGACAATGATGAGGGCCATATCGCAGTATCCAGTCATGGGGAAAGAGCAAATCAAATAAGCCAGAGATTGACAGTGCAATACACCTGGTGGTGTAAAAAAAAAAAAAACAACTCCAGTCACTTAAAGTTTTGGGGAATTGCCCCAAATAATGTCCAAAGGACAGGTCAAATTATTTTAAAGTTTCAGTCAGGTTTCAGAACAAATCACAGTACAGAAACTACACTTGTTACAGTAGTAAATGACTTGCGGGTAAATACAGACAGAGGTCATTTATCTGTTCTCATCTTAGTTCTGAGTGCTGCATTCGATACCATTGATCACAATATTCTTAGAACCTACCTTAGTCAGTGGGTGGGCCTCTTTGGCAGCGTGTTAAATTGGTTTGAATTCTACCTGGCATTTAGAACATTTTTTGTAATTTGTGGTAATTATACTTCAAAGTCCCATGATATTCTATATGGTGTTCCACAAGGCTCTATCCTGGGTCCGCTGCTCTTTTCGATTTACATGCTTCCGTTGGGTCAGATTATCTCAGGGCATAACAGGAGCTACCATAGTTATGCTGATGACACACAACTGTACTTGTCAATAGTGCCTGACAACTCCGACTGTCTTGATTCACTGACACTTGTGTTTCTGAAGGGATGAGTAGTAATTTTCTCAAACTTAAATAAAGAGAAAACAGAAATGTTAATGATTGTCAATAATGGATATAATGAGGTTATTAGAAATAAACTTGATGCATTAGGATTAAAAGTCAAGACGGAGGTAAAAGAATTTAGTAACTATTGACTCTGACCTGAATTTTAAATCACATATTAATCAGATTACTAGGACAGCATTTTTCCACTTAAGAAATACAGTAATCCCTCGCTATATCGCGCTTCGACTTTCGCGGCTTCACTCTATCGCGGATTTTAAATGTAAGCATATGTAAATATATATCACGGATTTTTCGCTGGTTCGCGGATTTCTGCGGACAATGGGTCTTTTAATTTATGGTACATGCTTCCTCAGTTTGTTTGCCCAGTTGATTTCATACAAGGGACGCTATTGGCAGATGGCTTAGAAGCTACCCAATCAGAGCATGTATTACATATTAACTAAAACTCCTCAATGCTATAAGATATGCTTCCCGCGCGGTGCTTGATTGTTTGCTTGTCTCTGCCTCTCTCTCACCCTCTCTGACATTCTCTGCGTCTGACGGAAGGGGTGTGAGCAGAGGTGCTGTTTGCACAGAAGCTGTTTGCTTAAAAGATACTGACGCTCCTCTAAAAAATGCCGCTTTATTGCGGTGCTCGGCATATTTAAAAGCACACGTATTGATTTTTTGATTGTTTGCTTTAATCTCGCGCTCTCTCTCTGACGTTCTCTGTGCCTGACGGAGGAGATTTGAGCAGAGGGGCTGTTTCAACAGAGGCTGTTTGCTTAGAAGATACTGACGCTCCTCTGAAAAATGCCGCTTTACTTAAAAGCACACGTATTGATTTTTTGATTGTTTGCT
This sequence comes from Polypterus bichir lapradei, assembly GCA_026402145.1. Taxonomy (NCBI): domain Eukaryota; kingdom Metazoa; phylum Chordata; class Cladistia; order Polypteriformes; family Polypteridae; genus Polypterus; species Polypterus bichir. The sequence continues at coordinate 7,821,205 of JANRMT010062819.1, forward strand.
TTTCTTTGCGAGCGCTCGCTCTCTCTCTTAAATTCTCTGCTCCTGATGCAGACACTCATTTGAAGAAAAGATATATTTGCATTCTTTTAATTGTGAGAAAGAACTGTCATCTCTGTCTTGTCATGGAGCACAGTTTAATCTTTTGACTAAAGGGTGTTATTTCATGTCTAGAGGGCTCTAATAATGTTAACAGTGTGGGAGAGTTTATAAGGGCTTAAAATATATAAAAATAACCATACAAACATATGGTTTCTACTTCGCGGATTTTCATCTATCGCGGGGGGTTCTGGAACGCAACCCCCGCGATCGAGGAGGGATTACTGTATAGCAAAAGTGAGACCCCTTATAACATTGCAAGATGCTGAGAAATTAATCCACACTTTTGTTTTCAGTCGGCTAGATTACTGTAACGGTCTCCTCTCAGGACTACCCAAAAAAGACATAAATCGATTGCAACTAGTGCAGAATGCAGCTGCTAGAATCTTAACTAGAAAAAGAAAATCCGAGCACATCTCTCCAGTTTTGATGTCACTACATTGGTTACCTGTGTCATTTAGAATTGACTTTAAAATCCTGTTTATAGTTTACAAAGCCTTAAATAATCTCACTCCTACTTATATTTTGGAATGTCTTACACCTTACACTCCAAATTGTAACCTTAGATCTTCAAATGAGTGTCTGCTTAGAATTCCAAGAGCTAAACTTAAAAAAGTGGTGAGATGGCTTTCTGCTATTATGCACCAAAAATCTGGAATAGCTTGCCAATAGGAATTCGCCAGGCGAATACAGTGGAGCACTTTAAAGAACTGCTGAAAACACATTACTTTAACACGGCTTTCTCATAGCTTTATCTTAGTTTAATCCTGATGCTCTGTATATTCAATTAATCTATACTAATAAACGGCAAAGCCCTCACTCACTCACTCACTGACTCACTCACTCACTGACTGAATGACTGACTCATCACTAATTCTCCAACTTCCCGTGTAGGTAGAAGGCTGAAATTTGGCAGGCTTATTCCTTACAGCTTCCTTACAAAAGTTGGGCAGGTTTCATTTCGAAATTCTACGCGTAATGGTCATAACTGGAAGCTGTTTTTCTCCATTTACTGTAATGGAGATGAGCGTGAAACCCGTGGGGGCGGAGTTTCGTGTGACATCATCACACCTCCCACGTAATCACGCAGTAGGTAGAAAACCAGGAAGAGGCCCAAAAAGCGCTGAAGAAAACATGCATTATATAATTGAGAAGGCAGCGAAACAATAAGAAGCGAGCGAGTGACATATACAACCATATTCATGAGTTCTGCTACTTCGGAAACAAAGCACGATGTAAACCTAAACTTTAAATTAAGTTCATAGACAGGCTGCCGCTAGCGTTTGTAATTTAGTGCCTGCCCATATAAGGCCGTCC
>JANRMT010062819.1:7833537-7870844 GCA_026402145.1 Polypterus bichir lapradei
GACAATGGGTCTTTTAATTTATGGTACATGCTTCCTCAGTTTGTTTGCCCAGTTGATTTCATACAAGGGACGCTATTGGCAGATGGCTTAGAAGCTACCCAATCAGAGCATGTATTACATATTAACTAAAACTCCTCAATGCTATAAGATATGCATCCCGCGCGGTGTTTGTTTGCTTGTCTCTGCCTCTATCTCACCCTCTCTGACATTCTCTGCGCCTGACGGAGGGAGTATGAGCAGAGGTGCTGTTTGCACAGAAGCTGTTTGCTTAAAAGATACTGACGCTCCTCTAAAAAATGCCGCTTTACTTAAAAGCACACGTATTGATTTTTTGATTGTTTGCTTTTCTTTGCGAGCGCGCTCTCTCTCTTAAATTCTCTGCTCCTGATGCAGAGACTCATTTGAAGAAAAGATATATTTGCATTCTTTTAATTGTGAGAAAGAACTGCCATCTCTGTCTTGTCATGGAGCACAGTTTAAACTTTTGATTAAAGGGTGTTATTTCATGTCTAGAGGGCTCTAATAATGTTAACAGTGTGGGAGAGTTTATAAGGGCTTAAAATATATAAAAATAACCATACAAACATATGGTTTCTACTTCGCGGATTTTCACCTATCGCGGGGGGGTCTGGAACGCAACCCCCGCGATGGAGGAGGGATTACTGTATATATATATATAATTTCGAATCAAAATTGGAGAACAGCTTACACTTCCCTAAATTTCAGAGTCACTGCGTGTACCTAATGGTGGCTATCCTAACTGGAATAGAAGGGCAGATTTTAGGTGTATTTCATCATTTAAACATATTTGAAGCATAATATAAAAAAAAACTTAAATGAGAAATTTGAAGAACTATGATCACAATTAGAGAATACTTTCAGATACATCATAGATACTGTTGTTACTCTAACACCTGGTGCTAATTTCCTTAATTTTCTGACAAGCTCTACATATTTGGCAGCACTGCTAATTACTTTGCAAGATGGCAAGCCAATCAAAAGTGACTGAAACCCTGTGACAGCAGGTTGTCCAAATGAAGGCAAATTGTCTAACCATTTCAGCCACTGCAAGAGAAGCTGTCGTTCCAAGTCTGTGATTTCTAGAATATTTCAGCTTTACAATGACACCAATTATTGAAAACTGTAACCCTCCAAAAATTTTAGTTGTAATCTTATTTTCAGCTACAATGGATACTGTTGTCTATTTTGTCAGAAACACAGTGATCAAAATCAAAGATTTTTGGTGAAGTGCCTTGATTATTTTGTAAGTAGTACAACAGTGATAATACTCACAGTTACTAATCATTCAAATTTTGAATAATGAAGATTAACAATATTTTAAAAAAAAAGTTCATAAATGTTCTAATTTTGATCACCAATTTGTGTGTATATATAATATTTAAAACAATGAGGTTGATATTATTTTACGTTTTAAGTTTCTAAGCATTGCAATTTTTTTTTAATTAATTTAAGTGTATATTCTAAATATTTAAGTTATTCATATGCAAAATGCAGTCACACTAATATTGATAACACATGCCTACTTTAAGAAGTTGTGCTTATATTCTGCTTACATCAAGATTTTCTTACTCTACTTAAATATCAGCACATATTGGATATTTACATTTGTATGTGTAAGACTTGTTTATTTGTTTTGTTACAATAACATGACAAAACGAATATCTTCAGGCACATGGATACTAATTAAAAACAAGGTTAGTTTATAGGGATGTCATTGAGAGGACTACAAGTAATGGACATTCTTTTGTAACTTGCAGTAGGTGATATGAATCCATTTCAATTTCAGAATCTTCCACAGCAGTTGGTTGGGTCAGTGGATTGGAGTATTCATGTTGATGGTGAGAAAATCAAAGAAACTTATTTTTTAGGTTGGGAATTCTTTAGAACCACTATAAATAAATTGCAATAAGTAGAGTGTGCACTGTACTGTATGCAAATAGATTAAATATTAATTTGAAATAATTCTTTTGTGTGCTCCACAGTATGCTCTGCACCTTGTCTTGGATGCGCCATTTGACTTCACAGCTGTAAGCTTTCACTTATGTCTCTGATTATTTGTTAATATCTGTTACTGGTTTTAATGTTCTTTGTTTTTTCCCTCTGCATGGCAGTGTGATTTACCCTTGATCAGGAGGTGGTGGTGCTTCATTCTATTGGAGAATTTTGCTGTTGGAAGGTATCTCTCTCTCTCTCTGTCTCTCTCTCTCTGGCTAATGTGTAAATATTTCTTACAGGACAAAGGCGTTCACTAAAGGGGCACTGGAGAATGCCCAGAGCACTGAGGAGGTATATATGTAATATCTAATATTATTTAAATAGACATGTAGAAATACATGTTTTGTTTAATTCTCTTTGTGGTCTTTATCTAAAGGAACCACTAATAAAAAAGGACCTCCACACTGCAGTAAAATGGTTGTGCCAACATAGACAGTTGTTCAGAGGTGCTGTGTCTGAGCCCCATTTTCTGGAGATGGAGGAGGAGGACCAAAGCCGAGCTCTCCAGGACAACATCGATGCAGTCGAAACTGAAGATTTAATTTTCGCAAAAGAACCCTTTTTATTTATTTTTCAGTTTAGGGATGATATGGAACTTTTCACTCAGGAATGTCGGGATAAAATGAAACTTAAAGTAAACTGCATATTTAATGAATCAGTATAATTATTGTCTGTTGCTACATTGATTGTTACTTGTATTTTATTGTGCATTAATACTCTGTTGATTTCAGTTTATAATACTTTGATTTTTCTGTTTTCCTTTGATGGTGGGTAGGTTTTGAAAACAAACAATTTAACTGCAAGTCTTTTTTTTGGTCTACTGCTCATTTAAAGCCCACTTAGTGCTATCTAAAGGCTCTTTTAAAATGATTTTTAAAAATATTTCATCACAGAACAAACATGAAAATTAGTAAAAATTTCTTCTTTTGGAGATAATGTAGTGTTTTTTTGAGGGTTTCCTTGGAGGACAAAACATTATTTTGGCACAGCAGTGAAAGATTTGAGGTCTTGGACATTATTAAGATGCTGCTGTGCAATAATGTAATATTGTGGTTTTCTAAGTCACTACATACATTACTGAAGTACACTCAATGATAGTCCTTCACAAATACAGTAGTTTACAAACATCATATTTTAATTTCTCTTTGAGAACCATGAAAGATAATTGTGTTGAATCTCAATTTCTGATTACATTTTTTCTACGTATGTACTATTGGGACTTTATTTTTTTTAAATCAGATGGCCACTTTATTTTAACAAGCAAAGTAAATAACCTGTTTACTCTTTACTCTCAGATCACATTCTATGTGTTTATCAAGCAGAACTAAATATTTTAATTTTCTACACAATACTGTAATAACTGTACAGTCCACACAGTGAGACACACAAACACACTCACTATGCATACACACTACAGGTACCGTCATTGGTTCCTCTTTGAATTGGACTGTTGAATCAACACAATGGCTGTACATGCTGGGGTCTTTGGCACATGTTGTCCCAGTAGCATGTGAGGTGTCACCAATGGTTTACCCTGCTCCTCAAGATGGCTCTGTCTTCTCCCTGTTCAAGTCTCGGTTCAAGGTTGTCGAGATGACAAAAGTATTTTTTAGGAGATGTTCAATATGTTGAAAAAAATGCCTGTGGCCAGCATCCAGTGTAATATTTTGTCATAATTCTCCACTCCTATTTTTGTAGCATTAGCGTCCATTATCATTTCTGGCCATGGAATCTCCTCTCTCTGTGCAGGTCACATTGTGCACCAAAGATGTGTCATTTGTTTAGACAAATGTGAAGGTCTTCACTGGCCTATTCTGTGTGGCCAGCAGTTGAGATGGGAGCTCTGGCTTATTTTTCCTTATTGAGCTAAGCATCGTTACCTTCATCTTGAGGACCTCCTGTCCCAGTTTGTGTAAAAGTAAAAGTTATTGCATATGGCGTTGTGGCCATGCAGCTTATGTCACGTCCAGGGTAACCCTCGTGCCTTAATTTCTCACAGGAGTTCCTCCATCTGACTTCCTCTTGTTAATGAAATGACATCTTCTGCTCTTCTGTATCTCTGTGCTTCCCCTTGAGCAAGTTATTCGTAGCTTTGGACTGGCTTATCATTTTTATGCAGATGATGTTTAGATCTGTTTCAATGTTAAAAGCGACGCTTCATTACAGCCTTCTCAGCTCACAATTTGCTTCAGTGAAATTAGATTAAAATTAAAACCTGAACAGAGCAAAACTCTTTAAAATTAAATTGCAACATAACTAAACTCCTGCAAAGCGGAACTAAAGTGCAACTTAAGAAAACAAGTTCCTCTTCAGCCATTCTGGGTGATGATCTCATCAGACCTTCTTTTACTGCAAAGAATCTCGGTGTCACTTTGATTCCTCCTTTTCTTATTTCACCCATGTAAGCCACATTAAGAAACTTCCACCTGTGTCACATTTCTTATGTTTGCTCATTCCTGTCCTTTTCTAATGGTGAAAATCTTGTCCCTGCTGTTATCACATCCAGCATTGATTATTGTAAGTCACTGCTGGCAGGTGCCATTTCTAATCGTATATCACAGCTCCAGCTGATTCAAAACTCAACTGCAAGAGTCCTGACATGGACCACTGACAGCAAGCACATCCCAGCCATACTGAGAAAAGTGCTATATAAATGTAATAAATTATTATTATTATTACTATCCTGCTGTACCTTCACTGCTCCCTGTGTCTGACAGGATTGAATATCAAACTCTGTTCTTGGCCTGCCTACTAAGGTCCTCTCATTCTGTGCCCCCCACTAACCTGCACTCTGTGGGTGACAGCAGAGCCTTCAGCTCTATATAGCACCCTGACTGTGGACTGACCTCCCTAAATTAATGAGATCAGCTGACTCCATTCATTTGTTTTTAACTCATTTGTTTAGGAAGACATTAAACAGACCTGACATTCTGCCCCTTCTTTCAGTTTACCGCCTCTATCTGTTCAGGTACTCGGGGTTTGCATTATCACAAATTATGTTATTTGTTCAAAACTTTGTTGTAGTATTATATGTTGTATTTTAGTCTGGATTATTGTCTTTTATTCTATTTGAATGTTTTGTATATTGTGTATTTATCTTTATTTAGTGGAGATATTTGTAGCCAATGTTATATAGGTCTTGTTGTTCTTTCTGAATTTTGGGCATAGGAAGGGTGCTATATTAATGGATTAGGGTTATTAATATATTTTGGTGGCTTATAATAATAAGTGACAAAAACTAGAGCAGTTCAATGTAAGGCAATTAAAATCTAGCATAATTCAGTGTATAACATGTATTACCGTTTTCTTCACATACATGTTTAAAAATATTAGATTTGCTAAAATGTTTATTCTTAATTGGTTTAGAACAATATTGCACGCATTCATAGTAGCCTACATTTTAAAAAATGTAATCACTTTTATTATTAACGTTTTACTAAAATCTAACGTGGTGCAAACATTGTAATTATACTGTATATTTCGTTTCATGAATGTAAACGAAAAACTATTTTCAAATAACACAAATCTTAATGATTTTAATTTTGTCGACATGTTAAATGGTTCCAACAGACCCAAACACAACGTAAATGTTAATAGTGTATTTCACAGAAACGATCCGTATTGTTTAGTGTGATGTATGACACGACGTGATGGCAGAAGCCCTCCAAACTTCACAAGGATGTGTATTATTTAGTTTGTTGTACTGTTTTTCCTTCTCAGTTTTATCTTTTAATTTCTGAACGGGTCTTTGACCCAACGTTACTTTCCGGGCTTTGCTGAGACCTGCCGAAACCTTCCAAAAGTTATCTTACGATTCTCCGTTCTCAAACTGCAGTGACGTCACTTCTGACTTGGCGAAGACTTACTTGCCGAGACCTGCCGAAACCTTCCGAAAGTAATGTTACAAAGTCAGTCCTGAAACATCACTTCCGGGTCTACAACTGCGGGTCTGAAACTGCGGTGACGTATGGTGCTGTGGCTCTGCAAGTGGATATTATTTATTTTTTTATCTGGGGGTGTCCATCCCTTTTTCAGGTTAAATAGAATTTCTTTAATGTGTTTTCCTCCTTATAATCAAGTATCTTTATTCTTCTAAAAAACTTTTCACTCTCGGGTAACGTTCTAGCCAATGCATTTCTATCTTTCTTAGGGGTGGGGATAAACGTTAGACCCTTGCTTAGTAGGATTTCCTGATCTTATGTTAGGACTAACCATTTAGATTTAGGACTAACCATTTAGATTTAGGTTTAGGATATTGTTTTGAATCTCTCTGTGTGGATTGGAGGCATCTGTCCTTTTTACATAAAGTTTAAAGCCTCTGCCCAATTCTGAAGTTTTTTTAGGTAGTAGACCTGGTCCAGTGGATTTGATCCTTTTGGACAATGAAATTATTGTCTGGTAATTATGCAATGTGATTTGTGTTGTTGACTATGTACCTGTGTAGGGCTGACAAAATTGCTTTCTGTTTAGGGGTGAATTCAGTGGAATAATTCAATTCTTGTATAAACACCATTGCCTTTGGAAAGGCCAAAGTTGCCCGTTTGAGCATACTTTGTAGTTGTTTAATGATTGTTTCCTCATAATGTATATACTTATTGTTTATTCCAATAGAGATAATGACATTCCGGACTTTATTGTTGGGAGATTTCAATAGGGCATCCGGAAGAACTCCAGGTGCCCAATGAGCTTCTTCTGGCCACACTTCTGCCACACCTAGAAAGGTCCATATACCCCCTTGGCCCTGCTGGAAACCAAGGGGGTTGCCCTCTGTCAGCAGGGAAGAAACTGTCCTAAAAATACTCTCTCCCCCAGTGCTTCCACATTCTGGGCATCCCAGCTGGGTAAGGATTCCAGCTGCCCACCATATATATATATATATATATATATATATATATATATATATATATTTGCATTGTGCGTTCAGGGCACCTGGCCCAGCACCTTCCAGTCCAGCCACCATAAAAGCCCAGAAGAGGTGTCTTTTTAAGGCCATAGCAACCCACAAGATGAAACTCCGCAAAAATAGGCCAGTTGTAGTCTGATAAGAAACCCCAGACTGGGTAGTAGTACCATTTTCCATACATTCAATATAATTTGGAGACGAATAAAGGGGGTGACCCAATTATTGTCCCAAAAAATATGTATATATTTGTACTGTACACTGTATGTAATGTGTAGTGCGTTAAGGAGTGGAAAACGCTGCACTTTCACTTTGTAGACAAGGCTTAGTTTCAATGAAAACGCAGGATCACTTTTTCTTACAGTTGCTCCGGCAGAAAGAGGTGAAAATTCTACATTCAGGATTGACAAGAAAGACAGAAGCCCCATAGCCAATGGAAAGCCAATTATATTAGCAAGACAATCACTTCTAAAGACTTCTATTAGCATGAGTGCTAATAGCTTGATAGTTCAGAAGAAATGCCTGTCCTTAAATGGATACAATGATTGCCCCTTCAAAGACAAATGAAAAAACTCATTTTGGCCTTTTAGAATTTGTTTGTGATTCAGTTGAAAACTTTTTCAATGTTTTAGACTTTCAAAATTTGAAAGCTGAATTATTGTCAAGCTTTATTTTTATGTATGTTAATTTTACTTGTCTGAGAAAGATTTACAGATTTTTTTGTTTAATTTTAAAATGCACCACACAACCTTTTTAGATTTCAATTCAATTAAGTTTACTTTTGTATAGCACTCTTCAATGATTGCTGGTCCAGAGCACTGTAACACTGTGTAAAAAGTTCATAAGTAGAGGCAAAAACAAACTTTAAAAATCACATAATAAGTACACATAAAGATACAGATTTGTTTAAAAGACAAGAAAACAAAGTAGTTTGAAACTAATTGGAGCCCTGTAGTATCTGTCCATTAATTAACTGTTTAATTATGGCCAGTTGACAGTAGAGGAGAGGAAAAAAAATCCAGTCAGGAACATCCTTGAGGAAAACAAAACCTCTGGGTCCATGGTTAGTTGTAACAATTAAATCCAAGCATAGTCACACTCCTGGAGACAAAGGCCAACTTGCCACCCGTCCCATCCTGGGTATTGTATAGTACAGTCTGTGCTATACCATGCAATCTGATGACAGTATATTTTATTAATTGATTCCAATGCTCCCAGTATCTTAGATATGTTTCCACTAGCAGGAGAACAGCTTGGACATAGAGAAGGGACACCAAGTTCCACAGTAGGTTACCGAAAAGAGAAACAGAATGAAGGAGGGTTAGTAACTGTTCATAATTATTGTATTCCTAAATGGTTAACAGTCAGAGAGGCAATATCCACAGCTAATCAGAAGTTCTAATCAGGGTATGCTAGACTAAAGTAGTGAGACTTAAGCTGAGAATTAAGGGACATCTTTTGTATAAGCAGGCAGATCAATCCCCAGCTGTAACTGAAAGCTCAGCCTCCCAGTTCTTTTATTAATCCTTGGAATCTTTAATAGGGTTTATCTTGAGATCTTAATGCATATTCCAGTTTTTATGTAATGATAAGTTCAGATATGTAAGCAGTGCCTTGCCCATTTAAAGCTTTATATGTAAGAAGGAGGACCTTAAAAACAGCCCTGAGCTTAGCTGGAAGCCAGTGTAACAACTTAAGAACAGGAGTTATGCGGTCATACATACTAGCTCTTCTAAAGATTCCGACAGCATTTTTAATGAACTGAAATATGCACATAGAACAAACAACTTGAAAAGTCTGTGAATAATACATTACAGTACACAACACTACTAGAAAAAAAAGCATTCATTCAATTCTCAGAGAATCTCTACACTTGGATAATAGGTTGTTAAGGACTGTTTCCTTAGAAGAACTATGATTCATATAACATTGCTTGTAAAGTCCAGGGCAGAACCAATAACCTTTTGTATGAGAATACAGAAGTAACTTAGTGATTTAGAATTTGGTATTATGGTTTATTATTAATAGGTTTCTGGTATTGACTTGATTCTTTATCTTAGCATTTTGGATCCAGTTAAATAATACCATTCTAGGAAATTACTCCTTGCAATTCTTGTCCAGATACAGTAAATGTTTAGATCTCTGATTTTCATAGCAAATCACATTATCTAAAGAAACAAATTTTTCAGAATCAGTCTTCTGTCTTTGAAGGCTAATTAGACTTCTTCTACAACTGGAAATGTCTCACCTTTCCAGAAAATCATAACAGAAAGAAAGAAATTTGCACAATGTCTTTAATCAGTCTAACTGACTTTACTGTCGAATAAAAGGACAAAAAAATGCAGTGGATGACCAAAATACTGTATAGGCCATTTCTTTCCTTGTGTGTGTAACCACAAACAAAAATGTTGTAGTCGGTAGGATGATGGAGCATGAGAGATTTCATGAAACAGCTAATGTAAATATGGAACTTGTCATACTTAAAGTAAGAGATTTTATATTTTAATGTTTGCTTCCCTAATCAAAAATAGATAAAAATATATGATGTTAATTTCATGAATTAATTGTTCTAATGATGTACGATCTCCACAGTTTTATCAAGGTGGGTATTTTTATACTGTATGAATAACATACCCTTCATCATAAACTGTTGATGACAAGTAAAATCGAAATTAGACATCACATACTGCAATAAAATGTAGCAATAAAACAAAAGGTCCCATTTTACTTTATGGTCCAAGCTGAGTTGCATTGCAATGTAGCAGTCTATTACCAACAAAAGCGCAGTGAAGAAGCTGTCTGTTGTTACGGTCCTGCCTTTGTCCAGTCTGATAGTGGTCACTGGGCATCATATCTTTGATTGTCGGTACAACAAATAATTCTGAGCAGGTGTCAGGCACAGCACCCACTGTGGTCATAGCTGCTCTTGTGAAAAGAATTTGAGATGAATGCCATCAACTCAAGTTTGTTGTACCACGTGAACGTCACAGACAAAATTAAACTGAATAATAAAAAAACACCGGTTGTTACAGACTCAAATCAACTGTATATTTTTATCATATTATAATAATAATAATAGCAGCAGCTCAATACTTAGAGCGCCAAGACTCAAACCTGCTACCTTTGGGTTATAAGACAGCAGTTCTTACCTCTGCGCCATTCAAGAACACGTATCAGCTTCCTGTTAACTGACATTTCAGGTTGGCGTTTTCATTGACTGCAACATGTAAATGGGATGATTTTTTTTTCTTTGGCTCTTGAATAAAAGCACACGTGTTTATTTGATATTTGGACTAAAGTCTTCACACATTATACACTTCACGTCATTATTAGTATAACATGGAAAAAATTTCTGCTTTAGGTATGTGTTCAGAATTTCTTGCCTCACATTTATTTCCTTTGATCCTAAACTTAACCAGATCTTTCAAGACATAGAACGCACGTGAAATGCATGGATTCCAAATAACGATATACTGTATTATTTACCCTATACAACTCCAGGAACCTCACTCGCAGATAAGGAACCTTGGCTTGAGCTGAGAGAGTTGAGCTCTGTCAAGGCGGGGCTTGTGGTGATCGACACATTTACAAAACAAAAGATGCTGATGGAGAGGTGCAAAGGGATTTAAGGTGGGCTGGTATTACAAGTTTTTTCGTAGGCTTCAGTAATTTTACTGTTAAAGAACAATATGAAAAATTCAATTTTATAATGTGGCAACATGATAGATAAAACAATTTGAATTTTATTGTGCCAATCTGTTGTCTTTCTACTTTGAATAAAAATATATCAATTCTACTACATGCAAATATGGAAATTAATCTGGTCTGTGTTGTTTGTCATTGAAGAACAAAGCCACAAATGTCACAGATTAATGCAATGCAAGTGTTGTCTGCACCCAGAAAGTTCAGCATAGGCTTGCTTTGAACTGATGATTAATTAATATCTCACTAGTCCAAAAAAAACCCAACATATTTTAAGTCATTGCTTTTGGTTCCAGCACTCTGATACAAATTAGGTCATAAATTAATTAAATTTGTTTCCACAGCAGCCAAGATGGCTTTGGTAACACTTCAGTTTAGGTACTGCAAAAATTAATCTATTACTAATTTACTAATATGTAAAAACACCTGAACAAAGGCTTCTTTTGGTCTTAGTAACACATACAAAACATCAAGAAAGTAATTAATGATCAGTTCAAAGTGACTTTCATTTATTGTTAGTTTGTGACCATTTATTGTATTTTGTTTGTGATTATTGTTCCGCGAAAGTCTTCTGTTTTTTGATCCACGGTGGCACAATGCTCAGCAGGTTGTGCAGTTCAAAGAATTCATAAGCACACTTTATTAAGAAAAAAGCTTACATGACAATTTTCCAAATGTGTATATTGTTTTCAAACTTTACCTGACATTGCCAATCACACATGCAAGTGGTGAGCAATTATTTTTCATACCATTTTCCAAGGCTTTTGTTAGTTGCGAGTGAGGTGGTTCATAAACTAGATTTTAGTGATATGATCAAGGACTTTGCTGCAGAGAAATCCATAAAAGTACAGTTTTACAAAATGACCATTTGACCTTGTTGATATACAGAATGCTCTATGCAATATTTGATATTCCTGCTTTTGTTTTCATTTTCAATAGGGTTCTATAGCTGACTTTTCAAACCTTGCCTTAGTTACCATTAAGAAGCCTTAATATATTTTTTTCATTCTTCAGGTTTTGGCCATTCATTTTTAAGCTAAGACTCTGTATTGCCATTTACTTTAGTCAAACTCAACGGCTCAAAGTTGCTCATAATATTTTGGGTAGGTAGGGCCTCAAAAACTGCTCTACCCCAGAGGCCCCCACCCTCCTTAATCCAGCCCTGGTAATATAGCATTTGGATTTACTCTACTCATTTCCCCTATTATACGATGCATTTTTGTGCATTTTTCTATTTGGAGGTTTTTGGATACATGGAATTCATTTCTTTAATAAGATTTGCAATACAGGTTCATTTTCTAGTGTTTAAAAGTACTTAATATCTTGGCATACTGCCATTTTTTTAATGGGCAGTGCCATTTGCAGTGTAGTTCTTGTAGTTTCCATCTCACGTACAACCACATAAACCCTGAAATGTCACATTGTGAGGATTGCCTAGAGTGAAAACTGCTGAAATTGACTTTAGATGTATAATTACTGCACAGAATTCATGATGATTAGTATCTAAAATTCAACAACTTAAAAAACTATATTATGGTTGAAACAATGACTTATCATTTATTCAGTTAAAATTTATATGCACAAAGGAAAGAGGTTGTGTAACAGAATTTTATGAACTGCAGCAATTGGAACTGAAGCGTACATTCTTTGCCTTGCTTTTTTTTAGTTTTCCCATTCCAAACAACAAAAGGTGTCTTCACTTCTGAAGTCAATGCTGCTTCTTTCCCATCTGGATCATCCTCAGATCATTATAATCACAGCTCCCCTGGGGACTAAGCACATAAGTTTTTAAATAAGGTGATGAGGTAATGTAGAATGATTACATTAAAATTTTGATTGGTTAAATGAGCAATTATAATTAAAGTTCATCTGCATAATAATGTAAGAACAGCAAGAGAACAATTTCATTGAAGCATCTCTGTAAACAGGTTGTGAGGCTCAATTTTGAAATTTTATCCTAAAACAGAGAAAAAAATTAATTTCAAACAATTGTCTTTATTAGTATAACAATTGTCTTTAAACCTATAAGGATTTTTCCTGTATAAAATTACAACTTTTCAATTTTTTTTAAAATCTAAAGTCTACACTATTCAGCAGTACTTCACCATACATAATGCACGGCAATATTGGGAAGTACTACTCTCCATGTGTATCCAGCATGGGGCACTAGCACCCTTGTTGGAATGAGTTCTTTTTTAATTGCTGCGTGTTACATAACCCGAATATCTATAGATATAATATAATAAGGCAATATCCCTCCCTTAGTGATACGGTGGTAAGAAATCACATAGGAGAAATAACGTAGCTTTCTTTAATTATGGCTTATGCTGTATAACAGACGAAGGAAGCCATGGTAAGAACCCAATTTTGGGAGTGGGGGCCCGATGTGTAGAGTATGCTATTTTCGTCGCTGCATTGGGAGGATTTTCAGGATTGGATGACGTTTTCTCCCATCCGTCCGTCAGCTTCAAATGTGTGCCAGGCAGTGTTCCAAGGCTTTATACTCTTTCTTCATGTGCAGGCCCCCACTTAGGTGAATCATGCCATTCCAAAAAAGGCAAAGAGGATACAGTTTCGTGCTGAGTTTGACACACAGAAATAGTATACAATGGTCATCAGTCTGACTGCCCATTTCACAGTTTTCCCTAACTTGTCTTGTCTTAAAATGCTTGCCTATCAGTTCTAAATGATGAGCCCCTGTGCTAAATCTGTGTCCACTGTGCATGTGAGTGGAACGAAAAGTAGATTTATAAAATATATTTGTACAGAGGACAATGACATATTAAACTTATGTTACACCATGTCCCATTTTGTTTTGTAGCTTTTTCACCAGCCAATGGTCTTTTTAGTATTTGAAAATATCTATAAATCTAATTTATCTAGTTGTCCATTTGAATCCACTCCCATTCATCAAAAAGCGTAAGTAAGACTCATGTGATTTAAGTTTTCAGCATACATAAGAGCTGTTCCAATCATTACTATGAGAGATGTTGAACGTTATCGTGCCTGCACTGAACCCTTTATTGTCCGGTAATTATGTGACAAAAGAAAGCAAAGGTTATTTTATTGTCATGTACAAACCTACAACAATTGCACTGACAATTATGTGCGTGGCATCTCATATTATTTTAAGAATGGATAAGGGGTCACATTAATATTTGTACTGGGTGTTTGATAAACATAACTGTGGGACATTCAAAAAAACCATCAGTTAAATGAGCTACAATGCAATGCAGATATAATTTACTGCCATATTCCATTACAGAAACGCAAATAGAAACTGCATTAATAAGCATATTGGATATAAGTGTCTTCTGAAGAGAAGAGTCTTCGGAGTCGTTTATTTAAAAGATAAAGGACTTTTATGAGCGGCTTCTTCCACCACTGAATTTATTAACAGTTATTATTGCTCAGAAATGCTGAAGTTGTCTACATTTGATTGCCCTACATGTGACTCGTTGGAATTCCTTTAATTCTGTCTCACATTTAAGTTTCTCATTCATGTTGCTGTTGTGTGTGTCATCACCAATTTTGTGAAGAAAACAGCCCTTTATAAATATATATATATATATATATATATATATATATATATATATATATTAAAAACAGAAGATGTCATATTCTAAAAGGTTCAGATATATTATAGCCTTGGATATAAAGTGGTAATATTCATGTAGAACCTTCTCTGGCCATGCCAGAATGTCTGATCACAGTCTGATTCTTTTCTTTCTGGGTAGAATTTGGTGAAGCAGTTGTGCTTCTGTGTTGACTGTTCATTCAGAAAGTGTATGCCATTTTCAACACTTTACATTTTTTTTCTGCTTCCTAAATAAAGCAGCTGTAAAAATTACAGACTTAGATCTTTGATTGGATGCTCTGCTCCTTAATTATTGAAGCTGCAAAGTCTTGATTTTTCATATTAAACCTGGGGGGTATTTTCCGTACATCGCTTAAATCATCCGAGATCAGATGCCTCATCTTGGATGAGTTAATGCCGGTGAAACTCATCCGGGATAAGTCGGTTTTTCAAATGCAGCTGTGTAGTAGATTAGTCTAGCAGGATCCAATCATCCACGAATGATTGTGCGTGCCAAAGCTGATTGAAAAGCCCATATATACTGAGTCTAGAAAACATGATCAGGAAGTCTTTGATAGGCTGCAACAAAATGACAAAAGAACTGGCACATTTTTTCACACAAGCGGAGCAGGACCTTTTACTCGAAGGATATGAAGAATTTCAAGATTTAATATGCACAAGGGGTAACACTGCAAAAGCAGCCCAAACCAGAAAAGACTGCTGGCAAAAAGTGGCCGACAAATTAAACGCGTAAGTAGTGTGCTTTGTATTTACTGAATGCAGCGTTTCATTTCCTATGTGTCAGATTAATTACTATTTAATATGTCATAATTCCAGATCAAACGTGAGCACAAGGAGAACATAGGAACAGGTTAAAGTGAAGTACAAGAATATATTTTAAACGGGTAAATATTGGTATATAACTATTTAAAGAATTGTTGGCATAAAGAATCATATATATTATAAAAAACATTAATTTTAAAGCTAATAAGAAGAAGGCAGACAAGCAAAACCAGGTGGAGGTCCACGCGGTCCAGACCTAACCCCTGCAGAAGAGTTGGCTCTCCAGCAAAATGCCCATCGCCCTGTTTCTGAGGGCATTCTAGAAGGAAGCTCCTCCTCAGAACCAGTGGCAGGATGCAGTGGTCACTTCATTTCAGGTAAAGGATGGTCATTGCATATATTTGTCCTCAATGTGTGCCATAGGTATGTTGCATATAAACCTCTTTTTTGTTGGGTCAGTTGCAGGGAATGTCATATACCTAGAACCTGTGTCTGACCAACAACAACAACAAATAAACAAGGGTCAAATATTTGTTGAGGAGAGGTAAATTTTCCAAATAATGTTTGAACAGACTCCACTCTGATCAGTCCCATGTGCTAATCGTGAAATAATTGTTTTGCAGGAGCCTGGAGCCAGCACACATGTCAATTTTGGAACAAAGTCCACATCAAAAAATGGAGATGGTGAGGTTGGTTGAGCCATTTGTTGTACATTATACAAAATGATTCAAAATGATATACTGTGTATACAATATAGTGGAAAAAAGGCATTTGTAATTGCGTATTTATTTGCAGAAAAATGTGAGGGCTCTATACAAGAGATATCTTCAACCGAAAGTCGCATACAGAAAACTAAAAATGAGAAAAATACAGCAGGACATGGAACTTCATAAACTGAGGACAACCAAAATTAAGTTGCAGATAACAAATACTAGAAAAACAATTGGTAACAAAATTCTCTTATCTCTTTCCTATATGTATATATGAGTATGCGTAAGTGTATCCTTAATTATGTTCTCCTTCTTACAGGCTGAAGGACCGTAATCTATACTAATAAAAGGCAAAGCCCTCATTGACTGACTGACTCACTCACTCATCACTAATTCTTCAACCGTGTAGGTAGAAGGCTGAAATTTGGCAGGCTCATTCCTTACAGCTTACTTACAAAAGTTAAGAAGGTTTTGTTTTGAAATTTTACGCATAACGGTCATAACTGGAACCTACTTACGTACATATATACGGCCATAGCCTGCAGCTCGGTCGCCGTGAGAGTCGGAGTTGTGTCCCCCATCATCACGCCTCCCACGTAATTGAGTGCCTGCCCATAAAAGGCCGTCCGTCAGTAGCAATCCAATAGACACGCTGCCACTAAATATTCGCGGGTGAAGGACTGTGCTTATGCAAACGAAGATGAGATGGTCAGGGATAGACTAGTGTTTGGCACAAACTCAGCAAAAGTGCGAGAGAAACTTTTAAGTGCCGGGTCTTAGCTAACATTAAATAAAGTCGTGGAATCGCAAGATCGCACGAGAGAGCACAAGCACAGCTGAGAACCTTCGATGCATTTACTTCGAGCGGCTCACGTGAACTAACTGTGAACGCAGTACGCAGAGAACAAGCAAGAGCTCCAAAGAGCGCTGAACAAAAAACGCATTACACAATTGAGAAGGCAGCAAAAGAATATGAAGCGAGTGACGCATACAAGCATATTCATAAGTTCAGCTACTGCAGAAACAAAGCACGGTGTAAACCTTAAGTTTAAATTAAGTTCATAGACAGGCTGCCGCTGGCGTTTGTCATGCCTACGACGAATACAATATTAGCGAGATACAACTTTAATGAGAAGACGCAGGGTATAAATGAGACTTTTGATCACTTTGTAACGGAGTTAAAATTGCTGGTGAAGGACTGTGCTTATGCAAATGAAGATGAGATGGTCAGGGATAGAATAGTGTTTGGGACAAACTCAGCAAAAGTGCGAGAGAAACTTTTAATTGCTGGGTCTGAGCTAACATTAAGTAAAGCCATGGACATCGCAAGATCGCACGAGATAGCACAAGCACAGCTGAGAACCTTCGATGCATGTACTCCGAGCAACTCACGTGAACTGATTTTGCAGGACTGGGAAAGGTAAACCCGTGCATGCAGTGTGTGATGTCTCAGATAAAGAGGAAGACGATCTGCTTATTGATGCAGTAGGAAAGGAACAACCCTCTGACGCAGAACAAGCCTTTGTAGACATATCAATAGGAAAGCAAGGCATAAAGCTTAAGTTTAAATTACGTTCATAGACACGCTGCCGCTAAATATTCGCAGGCAAATCCACAACTTAATATCAGGAATGCCTGTTAAACATCTTAGATTCACGAGTACCGATTTGGGTAGTGATCACTTCGATGAATGAAACCTGTTATCTTTACAACGGTTGACAACGAAGATGAGATGGTCAGGGATAGACTAGACAAACACGGAATGTAACTTGAACACAACACATCCTACAAATACGAACCTGATTGAAAGAAATAATGAATAATCAAATCCTTGATGACAGCAACACTCATAACAGTCACAAAACAATTACATTGACAATCGTGTTACGTTATTTTTAAAATGTTTCTTTTTCTTTTTCATAACTTCTTTAACACACTACTTCTCCGCTGTGAAGCGCGGGTATTTTGCTAGTATACAATAAATAACTTTTGTGTGAAGCCACTGTTGTCTCTTTCATTGAAAATATTGGGCCACAATTCTGTCTCTGGCAGCTCTGCCACTGGTTTGCTCAAGTTGCACTGGGTCAAGGTCATCATCAGGCTGCTCCAAAACCTCAGGGACTCTCTCTTTTCTGATGGTCGCTATGTTGTGTAAGACAGAGCATGCAACAATTATGTCACATGCTCTGTCAGGTGCAACCCTCAGCCTTTTTAGACATTGAAATCTCTCCTTCAGGTGGCCAAAGGTCATTTCAATTTGTGCCCTTGTCCTAGACAAAGCTGCATTATATCGAATTTGTGGCCCAGGGTTGAGATTAGAAAACAGGGTCATTAGAAAATGCTTACAGGCATATCTCCTGTCCCCAAGCAGGATTCCATCATGATGACCTGTGGAATATGTAAAAATTGTGAATACAATACACACATCACCATGATTTATAATTAGATTATTACCTTGTTCAAATGTCGGATACAGGTGTGACTCCTTAAAAATTCTTGAGTCATGAACAGAACTTGGCCATTTAGCCTCCACATTTGATGCAAGGTAGGATGCATCACAGATCATCTGAGAATTTATAGCATGTATGTCTGCACACACAGGTGTCCAGGAAACACTATGAAAATCCGAAGGAAATATTTCAGAGCCAAACAGACTTTTCGAATTGCCTGGCAAACTGCACTTTTAGATGGATTTTACGCATCGCCTACAGTATATAAAAAAGTGGCACTTGCAAAAAACCTCAAAGCAATGCATACTGTCCGCGTGGTTGTGAGAGCCCGACTTCACCTAGTTTGACTTGGAATATAAGGTGCTAATAAATCTATGAGGTACAATATTCCCCCTTGGCTGGAGCGATATCTTTCGAAAAGCATTTCCTCTGGGATCAATAAAGGATCATGCCAATCACGCAATACCCTCTCACTATGAAATTCTCTACTTATAATTTGCATACCAATATCAATTGGTCGCTCATTCATGAACAGCGAAGCCATGACTGAATGAATTCCATGCACAGTCACTGATTAAGTGTGTGAGCCAATCCTTGTTTACATAGAACAAACCTGCTCCGAGCAGGTTTGAGGATTTGGATTTGTTGCTATGACAACACATCCAGCAAGAGTTTCAAAAAACCGACTGATCCAGGATCATGCCAAATCGTCAACAATTACATCTGGCTAAACGAGTAATCCACGTACGAAAAATACCCCCCTGGTCTTTCACAGTTTGTTTTAGAGCATTGGTTGCCCCAATTACTGAGCTGGAGTTTGACAAATCTTTCTTTCTGGCAACAGGCAAATTCTGAGCCCATTCCAGAAAGCAGGATTAGCTAGTTATCTGCATTTTTGGCCTTCTGGATCACATAATTCTGATTTAATCTGTTTAAGAAATGCAGGTTTGGCTTAATCCAGGTTTTCTGAAATGGAATTAGCTGATTTTTTCCCTGACTTATTTTAACTAGATTTCACGCTAATCGTACTTTCTGGTATACACCCCTGGCGATTTCAGTGTGGCTTCACCTCCTAGGGATCAACCCACAAAACACAAGGAATGGAGGATATTTGAAAGGTTAATAATACATTATTACAAACATAATGGAAAACACATAACAATATTAAAAATAATAATTCAAAAAGGGCTAAAAAAAACAATGAAACATAACATACACAAAAATAAGCATTATTACGTAGCATTGACTATTTTCTATAGCTTAATCAGTGGCAAATTGAGAATTGTCCTTGTAGGTTCAAACTGCACCTTGATTATAGAAACTTTAACATCTTTACTGTTGGCACACCCATTCTGCTAGGCTCTAAGGTTGAAATCCTTGGTGCTATGTTTAGTAGCATCCATTAATTTTATAAAGTCTAAACGTTCTTACTACATCAGATGCATAACTATATAGTATCAAATTAACTTCATTCCAGTTTTTCTTGCCTTTTTGTTATCCCTTCTGTCAGGATTTTTTTTTAGTTTTTTTCCCCTGGTGATAGACTGTTGATTATTACTAGTTTATATTTTTATCACTATTCCAATGATACCATTATCTGTGTCTTGTCATAATGATGCTTTGGGATTGCTAGGCACCTGACAAGTGTCCATGTTGTTGTAACACTGAAAATGTGATTGAAAATCTCTGCAAGCAGCATCATTCTTCACAGGTGTGAATCACTGCCTCTTGTCTGGCTTGTACTCAACTATATTTGAATCTACTTTTTACCTCAGCAAATCCTCTCTTGACAGTGTCACTGAGATTATTGAACTTTGCTGTCCAGTGTGAATTGCTGTCTCTCCCTTCTGCAGGCAATGAGAGAAATGTCATTGTTGCCAATATCTTCACATAACATTCCTTTGCAAGTAAGCTTACTTGCCAGAAAGACAGGTCTGCTCCATACCATACTTTACTGTAAACAAAATGAAATTGGAGCAGCCAGTGTTCATCCCACTGAGAAAGGCAATTCAAAAGATAATGAAGAAGACAGCACTTAAAGTGCAGAGGCAGTGCCAGGTGAAAGGACACACACATAACAAAACAAAAATGCCACTGCTCACAATACATGCCACAAATCTGTACAGACTGCTAAAATGAACAGTTTTATAATCAGTTAACTACTCCATTTCCATGTTAAACTATTTATATAGAAAATATTACTGTCTACTTCATTTGCTATATTGTTTGATCAACTGATTTAAAAGTGTTTTACTTAATTAAACACTGAAGCAGTTTTATGGCAAGCAGCAGCATGCCTTTGGAAAGCCATTCATGTCACAGCACCTTTTTGGGGCCCTTTCCATCTTCCCATAGAAGTGCAGTGCCCAGTTCTGAAGATACACACACAGTTAAAAACAAAAAAAATCTTTAAAGTATCACCTGTGTGCAGCACCTGGTCACAAACAAGAATCTGTGTTGACTGCTGATGTGGAGTGTTTTGTTATAAGCCCACATGATGCTTGCCATTTAAATATCCACAAATACATATTGGTATGATGTTAAATTTGAAACTATTTTCACAAAAAAGTTTCTACTTCACTTGTTATTTCATTTACCCTGCTGATATAATTGTATTGCTTTATTTTTCTAATAAATATTGAATCAGTTTTCTGATGAGCATGAGCATGACCTTACTAGTTTTGTTTTCTAAATTGAAAATATATGGTAACATTTAAAGTGATTGTACATACAAACAAGAAGCTATGTGTCAAGAAATTATTTTCATGTTAGTTTAAGCTGAACCTCTCTGTGGTTTTTGGGAGTAGGGCAGTATGATATTCCATGTGCCATAGCATCAACAGTTACAGAACTGAAATCTTCTAACACAACTCATCTTTCTGTCCAAACACTCCATTACACAACTTTTAGAGAGTGCTGATTTACCTTTACTGCTGCTAGATTGTGGAACTCTCTCAGTAGGTCTGTCTGTAAAGTTTTATAAGTGAAGTCATAATACCTTAAAAACTATTTTTACTAACTTGCTTTTTAGATTTGACATGCCCATATTAAATTGTTTTGAAACCAACTAATTTGTACATACCATCATTATCCTGACACTACTGTGCTATTATTTCTTGCAATTACATTTATTTTCGGATGCAATACTGAACATTTGCATGTTGTTCCTAGTATTTCTGTATTCCGGAGTTGTGTATATTTCAATAATAGCACAATCTAACTTGTTATGTTGGGTTATGCTTTTGCTTAGTTTGTGAAAGATTTTTGTTAATGCTAAGTATAACGAGCACAATACAGAATAAGCATTGATTATTTGGACACTAATGGCAATTAAATAATACTAAGAGATGCACATTTTTATAGTAGTTACACAAGAATATATGTATATTCTGGAAAAATAGATAATCACAAACACTACATAAAGGTATAGTATGTGAAAATGTGATTGTATACATCACAGAAGATGAATTATAGCAATGCATACAGAATGTTAGAAATAACAAAGAGATTAGCTCAGACATTGTCTGCAGTGCTGACTTGGATCACTTCGTGCTCCAGACAAACAACAAATTTGCATGTTAGTGAGACTAAACATTTGTATTTGACTGGGATTTTAACAATTGTACTTGACACACTGCAATCAATCTCTTCAATCAGTAGCAAATTTAAGTCTGGAAATAAACTCCTTGATTAATTAACTTTCTTATTTTTCTGCATTATTTCAGCAACCATACATTTTTGGTTATGAACTGTTTTTCTTCTTATGTAATGTATATTAGAGTTTTTTAAAAATAATTAAATTAAATATTTGTTATATAAAAGTCAAAGTATGACAGGAATATTTTTGAATTTAGCTAAGTACTTTTATGCACAGTGTATGGTGTACTCCACAAAAGGAATTTAATGTGGGATTTAGATAGATAGATAGATAGGCAGGAATCAGTAATTTTGAGTTATTTGCCTCATAGAAGACATCATTATTTGCCTTGAAAAATGGGAAAACATTTTTTTACCTTTGTAAGCTAAAACAGTGTTGCCCTGAGTGAATGAACAGTACTGTATGAACGTATCAACATAAGAAGCTGTTCAAATGAGACCATACAATTCAGTTCATCAAGCTAATTTAATTATCAAATAGGTAAGTTATCTGACTATTTCATACAGATACGTTTTAATGTGTGGCACAGAGTAAACAAGTTCAAAACCTGTATATAAAAAGGACTGTTAAGGGTTGAACCAATCAGCAGTGACTCCCCTTTATGATGTCATTACTGATCATTAAAGTCATTACATAGTTTAAGTTTTAGAGAACATCATATAAATATCCTTTTGTTATACTGATGATGCTTTATACTCTAGTTTGTAATTTCTCTGCTGTGCACTGCATTGGGTACATTGATACAATGAGTAGTGTGTTGCCCTAGAACTCTTTGACCCCTGCTGGATTACCAACTGCAGTGTATATGCATTTAATTAGAATGTTCTCTCAGTGTTGAACTGGTTTTCTAAGGCTTCTTCCCCCAGCCCAATGAAATACACTAAATTTGTTATTAAAATTACCTTTTACTTATACCCACTGTTACTGGAATGGCTATGGCTTCCTGTGATCCTGTATTATTGGAATAAATGAGTTCAGAAAATGGTTGGATGGATGTGCCCTGGACAATTATGTAAAATGGATTTAAATATTTTGAATGAATTCGGTAACTGCTTATTAATTTGTACAACTACTGGCAGTTTTCTGTTAGAAAGGATCTTTAATTTAAAACTGTCCTGCCCATAATTGATATTTGAGCTTGTGTTCAGATTTATGCAGATTGTTTTTTTCAATATGAATGTGATCATACTATAAAATTAATCTTATGAAAGATTATGATTTTATGTATGTCCATTTTCTGCAATAGGAAAAAAAAAACCCTCTAAATTTACTTTTTTTTTTTTACTGAAGAAGCGCTAACACAAAGAAAGAAAGAAAGAAAAAGAAAAAGAAAGAAGGAAAAAAGAATGCACACTTTCAAACTAGACCATACATACCAAATCTAGAAGAGAACCTTTCATCTTCTTTCCACAGATGATGATGGCTTAACAACTTTGTCACTGTAGAAACTTTCAGCAACCACCAGATCAGCTACAGGAAGAAACATCAAAGCACCACTTTTTTGAATGATTCAATGCATCCAATTTAAATGAGAATCTTATATGCAATTCACTAGATGTGCATAGTCAGTGCTATAATTTAGAAATGGCATTTGAAGGAATTCTTACAGTATTATTGCCATTATCACAAAATCCATAGAACATATTTGATCCATTTTGTGAAGTAACTATCCATCTACGTATCTGTAAATGTTTAAACGTAATTACCCTTTCTTCTGAGTTGAAAATTGTAATTCATTATGCAGATTTTAATTACAAAGTAAAATGGTACATAATATGATCACCTGTTTTGAATTATGCTATATGAAAGGTTTTGTTGTTTTCTTTCATTTGATATTTCCATGTTTGTAGGTCATGGCTTTTATTTTAACCTTGGACCAGACCCTGCATTTTTAAGCATGACGAAGTATTTGATTCTGAGTGTAAATTTCACACTTTTTAACATTTGCTATCTATTTTAGATTATTTATTTTTTTAGGGTAGCTAAAATCTCACTTTAAGCTTATAATCGTTCTAGCAGCATAATGTGATAATAACTTTGACAATGCAGAGAGTATTTTCTTACACATATTTAAAATTCATATTCTTGGTATTATTTTTAGTTTGCTTCCTGTTGTGCAGAATTATTTGTGCAAAAAAGCCACATAAATTATTTTACCCATTAAAAGCTTGTTATTAGCAAGGCTGAAAGTTGGATTCTTAAATCTAGACAACAAATACTCTCACACATTCTTACTGCTCTTTTTTCATAAAATTTACACTAAGTAATTTATTTCTAATTGGAGAATTTTTATATTTTATTATAATGTTATTTTGTTTAACCTCTGGAAGCAATGCTTTCTTTGACACAAGCTATATATCCACTATATAATAAAACACTAAGGTCTGTGTGTGGCCAGTCCGTCAGAGCAATCCAATTGGTCAGTTTGGCTTTGGTGATGGAGGTACGAGTTTTAGACACGTGGGGAGAAGAAATTGCATACTACACACATTGAGGGAGACACCGTCAAACATGGATAAGTATAAATCTGTACTAAACAAATAAATAGCAGTGCTACTTTTCCTGTGTCATTTACCTTTAGAAGACATAGCAAATGCTTGAAGACATTGCAAATGGAAGAATTAGAAGAGAGTGTATATTTATAGATGAAGATGATGATTGCCATTTAAGTTGATTTTGATTTCTAAGAGCTGTCCTCTTGGAGCTGTGTGCTGAACTGTCTTTTAGCAAAACACCGAAGGGAAGGTGATACTTATATTGATTTGCGTGTTAAAATGAGCAAAATTCTGGGAGGAGTTGGGTGGGGCTGTACACTGTAAAAAATGTTAGCCCCTTTTTGTTATTTCCACTTATGTATTTTCATACGTTGAACTCGGCACAATAAATTGGATAAATTCAGTTTAGCTTCAAGAGTTTAAGAATAGTTCAACTTGAAATTATTCTTTAATGTAACTTCAAGGCAATTAACAATGACCTGGTAAGTGTAATTAACTTAAAATTGCAAGTTATAGATAACATAACCGAGTGAAACAATGCCCCTTTGTGAAAGTTGATAAATGCAAGTGAAGAAGGAAAATGTGCTGTACATTGACAAAATGATTTTGCATAAACATAATAATTTTCTTATCTGCATTGCGTGCTAAAGCTTAATTTTAATATTTATCGGGTCTCTCGTTTGTCCCCTCACAGCAGCCTTTGGACGGGTTATGTTTCCGGAGGAGATGAATGTTAGTGACACACCATTACAAACCAAACCATTTTCATTCTTCTTTCCTTAAGTATTTTATACGTGTTCAACAGCAGCGAGAACAGTGTCGATTTATTGAGATCTGGTAGTGGAATAATCCATGAACTACAATGACTGGCGTAAAAGAATCACGTTGTACAGCTTGTCATTTCTAAGTGCTTGTTGCATTACATGCCAAATAAAAGATATTTGGTATAAACAATAGGTTGTGTAAGGTGAGTGTACGTTAGTATACCAAAAGACATAATTATCAACGTTTGTTATTTTACTTTATTTAAAATATGAGTACTCGGTATAGAGTTTGAAAGTGTTTTTTATTTTTTATTTCTAGTATAGTGAATGAATTTTTTTTGTATACTGACTATCGCGCTTAGGTGTGGACCACTTCGTCCATTTTGGTTACTTCATGAAGTGTAAAGCAGCACCGCAATTGGGAAATGCAGCGAAGACTTTCTTTTTTTTAATAATTGGAGGCTACATCGATTAACAATCATAATTTTTATTACTGTGAGATTTTTCAGACGCCATATGAAGTGGGACTGTAAGTTTTGCAATTTTTCCTCTAGTAATGAAAAGTAAACCCTTCACTACTACAAAAACAATCACGGACATCACAGAAGGAGTTTTAACTGTATTTACAAAGACTGCTTAACTATCTTTCAGTCCCACGTGGAACTTAAAAATAATTTAAGAGCACAGGAAAGAGACGTCTGTTTCACTGGTTGCTAAAATTCGCTGTGAACTATGCACATTTTCAGAGCCCAGCACCCTCCAAAAATATTTTCTTCATTTGAAAAGACATTTGAGGAACAAAGAGATTGTTAATTGCCCATTTGGTCATTGCTATTTTAAATTTAGCGTAGTTTCCACATTTACTGCTCATAGAAGCCATTATCACCAGTCTTCCACTTTACAAATTTTCCAACCTGCGCTTATTGTAAGTTGCAGCTATGAGACATCTACAAGTCACACACAGTCAGACACTATGGTTTTAACGCCTATAGATCTGAGTGTGCCAGAGCCTGAACCTTGGCTGGAAAACTAGTCAGTTTGATGCCGAGTAGCATCTCTTTTGCTTCAAATGCAAGTAGTCTTGCATGTGTCACAGTAATTTGTACACAGTAATGTTTTCCCTAATTTCAAGTTGCGTCCCAAACATCACTTTGTGGAGCATTATCTTGAACTTACAAAGAAGTTTGGACCCCTAATAGACCTTTGCACAAATAGATTTGAGGCAAAACATTTTTTAAAAAAAAAAAGGTAGTTCGTGATGCCTGCAGCTTCAAAAATATTTTGCTTATCCTGTCCACAAGACATCAACTTATGCTGGCATACTATCTTGAAATGCTAAACATTTTCAAGCCAGAGGTTGAGACTGGGAAGGTGTCTGCTGTGCACCTACACATTTTAGATGGTGATATCAGACAGGCCATTCTGAGTAGGTTTAGTGATGTTGACACTGTTGGGCTTACCTCCAATGCTAATGTAAATGGAACAAGGTATTCTAAAGGAATGATCCTTTCTGTTGGAAGCACAAGTGGACTTCCAGATTTTGCAAAAATACTGGAAATATGTATTGTTTCTGGCCAATATCATTCTTTGTTGGAACTTTTTCAGCATGTTTCTTGGAGCATCTTAGGTGTTACTGACTCTTCAGAAAAACCCCTGTGGAAACACTGGTCACCAAACCAGAGATCCTGAATGACCACGTCCCACTGGTGTCCTACCTTGTTGAGGGACAGCTTCTAGTCACTCCAAGAACATTCTTGTTACGTTAAGGTAAGTGGTGTTTGTTAAAGTTCAGCCTGATACTTGAAAATTTCGAATTTTTTTTAATGTTTAAAAACATGTTTATAACTTTGAAGGATTGTGTGTTAAAACTTTAAATTAGGCTTTATTTGTTCAGCTGTTCAAGTTTTGAGTTTATAGTGGCACAATATAATTCATCAAAGAGTTGGCAAAATCTATAGGGATTATATGTGTCTGAGGGAGAGAGGCAGGTGACAGGCGGCCTGTATTGGAATATTTTTTTAATTTTATGATTTTTCTCCTTTTCAGCTAATAGTTCCTAATCAAAAAAGCTGCTTCGTGTCATTGTGTCACCAAACGAAATAAGACGTCTCGCCATTGAGAACATCCCCCCATCAGTTGAGGAACTGTGTCAGCCATTGCAAAACAAGATTGGTCTGGGAGGGAGCTTTATCTTACAATTTGAAGATCCAGAATTTGGAAAAGAGTTGTGTAATTTGACAGATATCAAAGATCTTCTGACAGAATGGATGACTTTAAAGGTTTTGTTTACCCCTTCTGAATTTGTCTGCTCAGATTCAACTTTGGATACTGACAGCCTGCCATCTTCCTGTAGTGGAGAGTCTTTAGATTGGCCTGATCCTTTTGAAATTCCACGTTTCTCCCATGATGTTGAGCTCCAGCTAAAGGAGACAAATGATGCTTATGTTAAAGATGGATCAGTAATGGTGATTTCCAAGAGTGTTAAGAGTGACATACTAGACAAACTAACAGATTTAATGGAAAAGATTACTGCCTACCCAAGTAAAGATCATTATGACAGTGTCGCTAAAGCTCTTGTTGAAAAGCATCCTTGTCTCAAGGAGCCAGGAGCTGGCAAAGGATGGCATTGCTGGGTGTATACCATAAAATTTAAGATGGGTAATTACCGCAGAGTTTAAATGCTACTGGATGCCCAGAGGTTGTTGTAAACAAAAGGAAAAGAGTAGATTATAAAGGCAAGTGTGTCAAGAAATCCAAAAAGGATGAAGTATATTTTTTGCCAGATCCAACTGAAGGACAAAGTGCAGAGGACAAGGAGGAGAAGTGGAAGCTCATTGTGACTGAAATGCAGAAAAAAGAACCTGATCTACAGCATGTGGATGAACTGATGATCTCCACATTTTCACAGCAGAGGAAGGAAATAGTTGGTGGTGAACCACTAATTTCTGAAGTCTTTACCAGATGACCAGCACTGTTTACTGAAAGACAGGTAACTGGCCACATACTAGACCTAATTATAAATAAAGTCTGCAACATGTTTTAAACATTTGAGGTTCAGGTATGTTGCCACCTAAGTCATCTCACGTTAAATTCTTTCTCTCTCCCCCCAGATAAGTGCAGAGTTCAAAAGGATTGTCGCTACAGACCTTTTGCAGCAATTTCTTGAAGGATTAGATGGTCTGGTTCCAAGAGTTCTTGAAGTGTATAAAGCAGCAGCAATATCTGGCAGAAAGCTGTCACTCAAAATTATTTTGCAGTGTCTTGAGAAAGATGTAAGTAGTAAAAGTGATCAGTGTACAGATACAATGTTATTATTTATTGTGCAGATTTGTAGTATTTTCTTTTGTCTGATTTTTCTGTCCCCCTCTTGTAGGACACAAACCAGAAGAGAAGAACTGCTGCATTGCTTGGTCTACCATACTACATATCTGAAGATCCATCAGGACGTGTGATGTATGAAAACAATTCTTTTAACTTTTTACGTCTTGAGTGATATAACCACAGTTTAAGTAATTTTTTTAACAACCAATATTTGCTCTGTTAAATACTGTGATAGCTGTGCATGCTGTAAAATACTTAGGAAATAGACTGTTTTCTCAAACCAGGGCAACTAGAGAGTTAGTGTTTGCATGTAGTCATGGGCAGGTCCCAACTGCTAGTTTTCACATGTCGTATACAGATAATGCCAAACTAAGTTACATTTGCTATCAACTCAGTTATGGTCCTTTTCTTAATTTCATGTGTACTCACAAATATTCAGATTAGCCTTTTAGAATCATTTTACTTTTAAAAGCTAAAAACATAGACAAGGGCATAGTTTCCGATTTTTTTTCCTCTGTGGGCCCATGGCGAACAGCTGGATGTGATTATGAAGGGGACGCAAGTAGGACTCCTGATTGGCCATGAAGGTGTACTTCAGGATGCATTCCGACATGGGCTCTTCAATGTGGCAGCTGTAGTGGAGGAGACCATCATTTTACACAGCTTCCAAAATGTGCCAGAAGGCTTTGCCATGCTAATGGGCATCATCTATTGTTTTAATCTGGAATATCCACAAAAGATGAGTTTCTGCAGAGAGTGGGTATAAGATTAAGCCAGATCAGGGCTCTGCACAGATACATGGCCTGAGAAATAAACTGCTGATATACAGAGTGTAGACACTGTAAAAAAAAATCATAATTCCTTTCAGAGTCAAACACTATGAATGTGTTGGAACTTTAATTTATATTCTTGTTTTATTGAATTTTAAGAGAGAGACATTTGCTTGGATTTCTTTGTTTTTCTTTCTTGTAGCAAGCATGTGAAGATTGTGATGGAAATTTGTTGCCAAGCTGTGTATTCATGTTCATATCATGTTGTTTAAATAACAATTCGTAGTCAGTTTTCATTTTAATTTAACATTTCTTTATCTTTTTGACTGAAGGTTAACTCAGGGTTTCATTTACTTTGCTGTAAGACATTATTTCACACATTGATGACACATTTGCCACATGCATGACTCATAGATATGGCTCTTCCTTTCAACACATAAGCACATTCGTGTTTAGAAAGCATTTCATATATTGTATTTTTGTTTTATTATTGTGTTTAACCTGTGGTAACAGATGGTCACTTGCATTATTGGACTGATTTTTTATAGCTGAAAAGCACAATTATCAGTTTTTTCAGTTTCAGTATGCTTTGTATTAGATGGGCTGAGCCAAGTGCTGATTTGTGTGGGAGACAATTTAGATGTTAGCTTTTTATTTTGGATGTTGTGTTCAAATTTAAACAACAATAGTGCAAGTGACTATGGCAAAGGAAGCTCAAGTTTAGAGCTTTATACTGTTGTCCGAGTACTGACACTGAGAAAATTCATATCATTACTATATTACAGAGTAATTG
Organism: Polypterus bichir lapradei; assembly: GCA_026402145.1. Classification (NCBI taxonomy): domain Eukaryota; kingdom Metazoa; phylum Chordata; class Cladistia; order Polypteriformes; family Polypteridae; genus Polypterus; species Polypterus bichir. The sequence goes on from JANRMT010062819.1 coordinate 7,863,477, forward strand.
AAGTTGCTTCTTGCATGTTACTTCTGAAATTTGTTTTAGTTAATGTTTTTAGAAATGTCATGAGAGAATATTTGAATGATAGTTGAATTTATGTGAAATTTTGAGGAAACAAGGTAATTTTGTTTAATGGGTAGAATCAAAACAATTTTTTGAGTTTAAGCAACACATTTCAGAGCAGCAAATAAAATTTGTTTCATAGTTTCAAACAAAGAATCGTGTTTGTTGTGATTATTACAATCCATGAGTTTAACCATTAAATATGGATTAGTCATATGGACTTGAAAAGATAAATAATGTCAAGCTGAGATTGTTCTTTTAACTGAAATCAGTAAGTGGAAACAGCAATGAAGGACAAGTGGAAACGAGTATATGATATTCAATAATGTGTTTTTTCAACAAAGATTGCAATGTTGAAAAGATTAATCTTTTGCATTCATTAACTTTCTACACTTCTATCTGTAATTTGAAACAGCTAACAAGGCCGGTGTTCTTCCTGAAAATAATTAGTTGACATAATGAATATACAGTAATCCCTCCTCGATCGCGGGGTTTGCGTTCCAGAACCCCCTGCGATAGGTGAAAATCTGCAAAGTATAAACCATATGTTTGTATGATTATTTTTATATATTTTAAGCCCTTATAAACTCTCCCACACTGTTTATAAATATCCCCCGCACAGTTATACAGCATAAACCCTTTGTATTCTCTTAGATGTTAGGTAAGATTCGTTGAAATTATGTATGTAAACACACTGTTTATATACAGTAAAACCTAAATATTATTTTAAAGATATTGAGTGTCTCCGATATCACATATGTTACAGCCATTACAATAGACAGGCCACCAGCAATAAATACGTACAATGCAAGAAAAACTATACACGGTAAATGTGTGTACAGTGACACTAAACGTACGTACATGTACTAAGTACTGTAAGTAGAAAATTAATTATGGTTACTCACCAACAATGACACGATGACTTGTCCGATAATGATGAGTTTAGTTTAACTGCACAACAAAGGAGAGCGTTACAGCTCTTCTAAAGGAGCCTCTTCAGGTGACTGTGTAGCACCGCTGTTGTTTTTCTTCCAGCAGTCTTCAATCCAAATCCCTAAAGCAGATTCCATCCAGACTACTGCCTTATTACATCCACTTACAATGTAGATCTTATATTCCTTTCCTACTTTTTAAATAAAAAGAATCGTAGCTTCATTGATGCCGTAATGGCGTCCTACAGCGGTGTAGCTTTTCCCTTCCTTCAACATATCCAATACTTTTACCTTTTCGGCAATCGTTAACATCTTCCGCTGGCGCTTGTGTACGGCCCCTGAAGCAGTAGCAGGAGCAGATCGTTTTGGAGCCATAATGAAGGGCTTGACTATGCACAAAGATAAACACAAAAGAGCACAAAAGTTAACTCTTTACACAGCGAAACACGTTGATGCTGAATGAGCGAGACGAGACTTCCTGGTTAACGCCGCAGAATCGAATTCGGCTCTCCGTCGCTGAGCCATTCAGCACACAGGAACTTAACTGCGTGCTCTGATTGGTTAGCTTCTCAGCCATCAGCCAATAGCGTCCCTTGTATGAAATCAACTGGGCAAACCAACTGAGGAAGCATGTACAGGAAGTAAAAAGACCCATTGTCTGCAGAACCTGCGAAGCAGCGAAAAATCTGTGTTATATATTTAGATATGCTTACATATAAAATCCGCGATAGAGTGAAGCCGCGAAAGTCGAAGTGCGATATAACGAAGGATTAATGTACATATATTTACTGGACTTAAAATTTGAAGGCAGCAGGGAAACTTGAGTTTTAAAAGTTAAAATAACCTATATTTTTTACAATGTAGGCATATGCATGTGTGTTAAATTTCACATTCATTGGGATTTGTAAAGGGGAAGTGTGTGGAACTTGCCGTATGCACAGTTTTATGCATCTGCATTTTTTTTGTGCGTATGCACACTTCTGTCTTTGTCCGTACGCCATGTTTTACTGTGAATTCTACACACAGCATTATACCTGAGCCCCCAGGTCATGTCACTTGGAGAAACTTCCTGATGAATCTGCATTTATGAGGTGTATTGATAAGGGGAATGAGACAAAGTATGGGGGTTAGGCGGAGAACATTGTTTCTTGGTGAGCAAAGATTTGTCTGCAACTTAATATCAGCAAAACCACAAAAACTGGTTACTGACTTTCATCCCCACCAAAGAGTCTCTATGTTTGGTCTCTCCAGGGGGTGGATGTAGAGGTACAACAACAACATTTATTTATATAGCACATTTTCATACAAAAAGTAGCTCAAAGTGCTTTACATAATGAAGAAAACAAAAGTAAAAGACAAAATAAATTAAAATAAGACAACATTAGTTAACATAGAAAAGGAGTAAGGTCCGATGGCCAGGGTGGACAGAAAAAACAAAAAAAAACTCCAGACGGCTGGAGAAAAAAATAAAGTCTGCAGGGGTTCCAGGCCACGGGACCACCCAGTCCCCTCTGGGCATTCTACCTAACATAAATGAAATAGCCCTCTTTGTAGGTAGGGTTCTCATGGAGTCACTTGATGTTGATGGTCAAACAGGCTTCTGGCTTTTAATCCATCCATCATTGTTGGAACATCACGGTGCTTTGAGTAGATGGTGGTGGCGCAAGCTCCACTGTATTAGCCTGGCGAATTCCTATTGGTAGGCTATTCCAGATTTTAGGTGCATAACAGCAGAAGGCCGCCTCACCACTTCTTTTAAGTTTTGTTCTTGGAATTCTAAGGAGACACTCATTTGAGGATCTGAGGTTACTATTTGGAATATAAGGTGTCAGACATTCCGATATATAAGATGGGGCGAGATTATTTAAGGCTTTATAAACCATAAGCAGAATTTTAAAGTCAATCCTGAATGACATAGGTAACCAGTGTTATGACATCAAAACTGGAGAGATGTGCTCAGATTTTCTTTTTCTAGTTAGGATTCTAGCAGCTGCATTCTGCACTAGTTGCAAACGATTGGTAGTGCCCAAATGCAAGTAATTAAGGGTTCACATCAATTACAGGTGGGATTGGTCTTGTAACATAGAGGAACTGTATAAGACAGGGCAGAGCAGGCTCTTTTTTATTAGGAGACTGTGCTCCTTTAATGTGGGTAGTGACATCCTTCACATTTCCTATAACTTTGTGATGGCTGGTGTGATTTTCTATGCTGTGGTGTGCTGGGCTGGTAACATCACTTCAAGGTAGGTGCACTGAATCAACAAGCTAATTAAAAAGTCAGGGTCAGTTACAGGGTGCACTCTCTACCCCCTGGAGGTAGTAGTGCAGGAGGAAATTAAAGCAAAAACAAGTGTCGTTATAAACAATGCTGCACATCAAGAAACGCTACTGGGGCTCCTTTATACCAACCACAAAAAAACTGTATAATGTCTCACTGTGACTATAACTGCCAAGTCAGGTGTTTTCTTTCATTTTATTCATTGTGGTGTATATTCAAGAGGGTATGCTGTTTTTTATAATATAATAATGTAATGTATTTATTTATTAGTAGCTGTCCATGGCAGCTCCGCCTGTGTAGCAGTGAAACCATACACATTTTAAAAATCAATAAATAAACAAGTGTTGCTAGCTAAGCAAAGGCGAGGTACGCTCCACAACGTGGCAAGAGGTAGGCTGATTCAAACGGAGGCTGCCGTATGAGTGAGGAGGGCCCTGCCCGGCTTCCCCCTCCTGTCATCATGCTTCCCCTTCCCCTCAGCGCACAGCCTCTGTCTCAGATTAGCCCAAAATTTTGCTCCTGCAAGCGAACTATGATATTTAGCTCGATGAGAGAAGTTACAAAATCAGCCGGAATGTTTAAGCAAATTATAGAAAAAAACCCAATCTAAATCTGTTAAGTAGTTCTCTTGTGAAAAGCGGACAGACAGACAGACAGACATTGGATTTTATACAGTATATAGAGAGATTAAGCTTCTGTAAAAAGACAGTTTTCTCCTTTTGGGCAAATAGAGATCTATCCATCTATCTTAGTCCATCAAACATGCTTGAGGTTTATGACATTGTGAAACACTTTCTACAAGGCTTTATTCTTAGTTATGAAATAATTTTGCTCTGGTTCTCAGCTAGGTATTTACAGGCCAAGCTAAGTGTAAGTCTGTAGTAATTAAATAATTATCTGAAATAATTTCCTTAATGAACAAAATAAGAACGGTAATGCTACGGCTTATGCACTAATTAGATCTAATGTGTATGAATGGGTGTTCAAGCTTCCAGTCCAGGGGGGAAAAAAAAACTTTTATGGAAAGAACTAATTTCATATAATTGTGTTGGGTGACTTTATCAGAATTTATAGCCAACATGGCTTAACCTGATTAAAAGCAATGACTATGGTCACAGATGTTGATAAATTAATGATATAACTTTTCTGCATATGCTTCTTTAGGATAGAAATGTAATTAATCCTTAAAAGTATAAAGGCAGGCTGCAGAATCTTTCTCCGAGTCCATCATTGTAGTCCCACAGCAAAGATCGTTCCCTTGCTATATCCAACAAAATGATGTTGTGTGCAAAATTAAGAAGCATGTTAAAGTAGACCACAGACTTTGTCACGGCATTTAGTAACTTCATTCATTCTACTTCAAGTCTCCAACACTATCTGTTTTGGCAGTTATTGACAGACATGTCCTCTGAGTATAATGATTTGCTGTTCCATAAGTGCTTTAGGTGGCTTAGCAAAGAAAATGCTTTGAAATGATTTTGTGAACTTATGAGGGAAATACAGGAATTTCTGTAACATTAAGAAGAAAAAAATCAAACATTTTTCTGTCTCTAATGTGGAATGACAAGTTTACTGCAATTGCTTGTGTTTGGAGTTATATTTTCTATCACTTAAATCAACTAAACATGCAAATGCCTGGCAAAGATAAACCTAGCACTTACTGTATCTTGTCTAAGGTCTCTGTGCATTAAAAAGGGGAACCTTTTTTTTTTTTGATTATGCCCTGTTAAAATGCCTCACTTTACTCCACTGTGTAATTTAACTTCACAGGTACAAATCCCAGATGTAATAATGGGCTTTTTATAGGAACTGAAAAACAACTTTGGCACATGCTTTGACAACTTCTGCATCTGCATCAATTATCAATGTGAATGTTGAATGTGAATCAATGTGTTGTTGAAGAAGAGTTTCCTTTAAAAGCAAAGATGCTGCTAACTTTTCTGGATGACTCACAGGGTCTGAAAAGACCTAGACAGATGAGATTGAGGAGGAGAAATTTCTTCACTTAAGGAGGCTTATGCTGTTTATTTTTAAACTGTTTGGCTCAACGAATACGTGTGAGTTGGTATTTTGACATTTGAATGTCATTAAAGGATAATTTGTATTTTATAAGTCAAATGACTATTTGTTCAAAATAGGTCTGTTCTTTGTGGTTTAAAAAAGTTTTTCAAATGCACAATGCCAAACATGAAAGCAAAAGCCTTAAAATGTTCTAAATATGTCCATGTTTCAAGCCAAGACTGTTTTCAAGCACTGACCTGCATCTTGAGATTACAGATGTATTTTGAAACACCATATGCATTTTTTCAGAAAGACAAAAAGAAAAACATTGATAGGTTCAACTATTTTAAAAAGAGGTAGGCTGTATGCTTCTTCTCTGTGTTTTTCTCCTTCCGCAGCAACCTTTCATCTGCAGGAGCGTGGTTTGTTCTAGCATAACTATTTCACCTAAATATCTCCTTTCCTGATACTCTTATAATTGATTATTGAATGTTGTTGCCAATATGTAAATTGCTATGTCTGCAAACAACTAGATAATAATCACAGAAAAAATGTTAAACTTTAAATCATTCATAGTCTTTCACTACATGTGATGAAAATTATCATATAAAAATCTGAAATAAGAGCTCCAGTTATTTCACCCATGGACTGCAAAAATATTATGGGCTTGAGTTACTGTGTACCAAGAAGAGAAAAAATGAAAGTCACTATTTACTTTTACTCGATAAGAAAATATTCTCGTCATTCTGTTATTACCACATTCTCAGCAACTGGCGACTCAGCATGCACTCTAAAATTTTATAATTTGTTTGTTAAAATTCAGTGTGTTTCATTGTGATTTTTGTACGTGTAAAAAAAGATCTTTTCGGCAAGCATTAATCACACAAAATACAGTGGAACCTCGGTTCACGAACGTCTCGGTACACATACAACCCGATTCACGACCAAAAAGTTTGCCAAACTTTTGCCTCGTTTCACGACCACACACTCAGCATACGAACAAGCTAGTTTCCCTTTCGGTTTGTGCGCGCCGATGATTTCCGCACGTGTTGCATTGTTCTTGGTCAGAGAACACTCATCTTTTGTAATATTAACCATATGGTATTGCTTTTTGTATTACAGATTTTTGATGTTTAAACTACAGTAATCTGTAGATTCTACAAAGAAGTAACATATTACTTTAAAATTAACAGTTGTGTTTGGTTCGGTATATTACTGTAGTATTACTGTAAATCAAAGACTGCTGCAATGTTTTTCTAGTTAACATTTTTGATATCATGATTTTACAGAACTTCACTGTAAATTTCATGGACACTTTTTAACGGAATGTAATAAGACTTTTTCATTTCCCCAGTATACTTTTATTGTGCATACACACACTATGCCATAGAAAGTGCATAATGCTGAGTATTGATTTGTATTTTGAACTTAATATCAACATACATGTAGCCTTGACTCTTACAAAAATATAACGCTTTAATTAAAAATGCAATTTAGTGTAACCAGATCATTTCAGATTTATTCTTATACTAGCAAAATACCCGCGCTTCGCAGCGGAGAAGTAGTGTGTTAAAGAAGCAATGAAAAAGAAAAGGAAACATTTTGAAAATAACGTAACATGATTGTCAATGTAATTGTTTTGTCACTGTTGTGAGTGATGAGTGTTGCTGTCATATATATATATATATATATAAATATATATATATATATTTACACACACACACATAAACATATATATATACATATCTATACATATACACATATATATATACACACATATACACATACATATATATATATCTACATATATACACATACATATACATACACACATACATACATACACACACATATATACACACAAAAACATATATATATACATACACACACACATATATAAACATATATATACATATACATACATATCTACATATACAGTAATCCCTCGCTATATCGCGCTTCGACTTTCGCGGCTTCACTCTATCGCGGATTTTAAATGTAAGCATATCTAAATATATATCATGGATTTTTCGCTGGTTCGCGGATTTCTGCGGACAATGGGTCTTTTAATTTATGGTACATGCTTCCTCAGTTTGTTTG